>BQMB01002055.1:172500-473596 GCA_027943415.1 Closterium sp. NIES-67
ACTGTCGCGGGTTGATGCATCTGCGCTCTTGGGATTTTTCGTGGGCATGTCTGGGATTGCTGTGGATGTGCGACGACTGTGGGGGTAGGACAACCCTATGGTCAACGTCGCAAGTGCGCAATGATATATCAAATAGCAAAACCGGTCCAAGGTCCCCCCCGATGTTTCGACGACTCATAGGCGCCGGCTTAGGCTTTGAGGTGATGTGGGAGGTTTGTAGACACCTAGGCCTCCCACGGCCTGGCCATGGAACCTACTTTAGGAAGATGCCGGGGGTGGACGGGTTGTGGGCAGTTATCGTCAGGCAGGCTGAGCGGTGTATGGCAGGGGTGCGAGAGAGCATAATGCAACAGTCAGAGAGAGGAGAGAGTGTCTGCATAGATGGTAGATGGTCCCATGTGCGCGAAGCCGGGTGGTGCACCGTATCCTTTATGGACGATGCCTCTCGGAAAATCATTTATGGACGAGGTTAGGTGTCGATGCGGAGTCCTCGGTTGCCTTGGAACGAGTGGGATTCGATCGGGGTTTGGATGAGCTTGCAGAGCTCGGACATGAGGTTACAAGCATTGTCACTGATGAGAGTAGTACCTACGCTCGAGGAGCCACAGACCGGGGTATACGACACCAGGTAGATTGGTGGCATAAGATCGGCAACACCAAGAGGCGATTTAGGAGGGATGTTCAAGATGCACAGTGGACGTGTGACAGCGTGGAATCTGCAAGCGTGTGCGGCTATGGCTTCTAACTGTTCCCAAGCTCCAAGGTTGGCTACGGGATTACCGTCCGCCTGTGGTAGTGCCGCGTGCCAGCGAAGGCAAAAAGGAGCTAGTGCGTTTAGTGTGTCTTTTGAAGAGCTTTCCCTACATGGACATGAAGCAGTCAGATGCTAAATATAAGTACCCTGAACTACGACAGGTCTTGTGTGTCGATGGAAGCGGGCCAGGTGCAGCAGTTAGCCAACCACCGGAGAGTGCTCCAGGTCTCGCCGGAGCGAGTGGCACTATGGAGGGAGGGTTGGGGGATGGCACGTATGTTGAGGTTACTGAGGCGGATATCGGCCCACGATGGGGATATGATGTGCACACGGTAAACGGCATTCGGCCGTCGACAGTGCCCTCGGCCGTTTTGGTGCAAGCATGGACTGGAGTCGAACTGCCGCAGGTGCCTCAAGGAGGGGATGCGAGTGGGCGGGCTCTTGCAGACTCTACGGCGGGCTCGATAGGTGGGTTGCCTTGTGAATCAATCTTGCCTGCCCCCTCCCCCCCCTTTTGCTCCTTTGCGTTTGTTAGCACAACACACCGACCCTTTTCATTTGTTGAAATTGTTACCGAGGTCTCGACCGACGCACGTCCCACTTAGCTGCAGAGCCATGTCCGCCTAGGTCTGAGGAGCTGCAACTGGCATCCTCCATTGACGAACAGCGTGACGGGGGTGCGGCGGTAGGGGATGCAATGCCCCTGAGTGCTCCCGTACCATCGTGGCAGAGGTGGGGCCCTCGGAGCGCACGCCGGAGAACTGGCAGAATGAAGGAGGTTGATGTGGCTGACCGTTTGGGCATCCATATCGCACACGTTATGCTGCGATGTGGTGCACGGAAGAAAGCGAGAAATCCGCTGACACCGGAAGAGGTGTCACTTCAGATTTGTACGGCAGGCGATCACTTTGCCGGCATTCATACTGGATGTGCACGGGCTGGGCTGAACCCGAGGTGTGAGACAGAGCATTGGGGTAGTGAGCAGGCGGTTTACCCTCCTGGGTCCGCGGCGCATGCGCGTGTCACTGAGTGGCTTTGGGATAATTTTTCACCGTCCAAGGTGGTGACCATAATCGATGGGGCTACAAGTTCGATGAACGAGTCGTTCCACTCAATCATCTTGAAATACGCACCTAAGCGCTTCAGATTTCAGGGGAGTTACCCGGCTAGAATCGCCAGTGCAGTGCTGCACTGGAACAATACATTGGATCGGGTTGTGAAAGCATACGTTACACGTGTACGACAAGAAACAAGGGTGCGTCGTGGCCGGAGTGACAGAGTGCTCGGTCCAATGAATTGGACGTGGGTTGACAATGTCTTGCGCGAGTGGGAGGACGGTCCCCCTGAGTCTGCAGCACTAGACGAGGAAGCCAATGATGCTTCCCGGCCCGCGACTCGGCGTCGGCTTTGGTCGGAATCCCCGGCTACTGGCTCGACGCCACCAGCATCACCCACTTGAGTAAGTAGGATTTCCTTCCCCCCCCCCCCCCCCCCTCCCCCCCTATTCCCTCTACCCTCTTATTCTATTCCTGGTCAGTTCATCCCCTTATCTGCCATGCTCTTCCCGTATCTCCCATGCTGTCCCCTTATCTCCCATGCTCCCCCCTAATCTCCCATGCTCCCCTCTTATCTGCCATGTTCCCCCCTTATCTGCCATGCTCTCCCCTTATCTTCCATGTTCCCCCCTTATCTTCCTTGCTCCCTCCGTGTCTGATATGCTCTCCCCATATCTTCCCAGCCCTCCCCTTATTTTCCATGCTCCCCCCTTATCTCTCATGTTCCCCCCTTATCTTCCTTGCTCCCCCCTTATCTTCCATGCTCCCCCCTTATCTGGCATGCTCTCCCCTTATTTTCCATGCTCCCCCCTTATCTGCCATGTGGTCCCCCAATATCCCTTGTGCTCCCCACATCTCCCCTCTGCGCCCCCCTCCTGTCCTCCCCCCTGTCCCTCACGTATTCCTATGCTCTGGATCCCTGCCCTCCTCCCTGTCCCTCACCCTTCCTCTGCTCCCGCTTCATGTCCCCTCCCCCCAGGAGGTGATACAGCAGGGAGGGAGAGAGGCCGTACAGGATGGAAGGTGTGAGGTAGGACAGCATTGCCCACGGGAGCATGGGGCAATGAGCATGTGGTTTAGATGATGGCCAGAGGGTGAGCAGGGAGTTTGATGTGGGCTGGAGATGGGCGGGCAGTACCGTCCTTGCACTTCCAATTGAGCACTTACTGCCCTAGTGCTCACAGCCCTCGAACTCCTCGGGAACCTGGACTCGCCTCAGTTCCACTCAATTCCCATCTCCTCTCTTAATTTCCCCCCACTCCATCCCCCCCTATCCATTCCCCCATATCCATTCCCCCTCTCCTTCCCCCCTCTCCACCCGAGAGTCCATTCCCCTATCTCCATCATCCCCCTCTCCCACCTCCTACTCTTTGTTCTCCAAGATTGGGGATCGTCTCTTTTTTCAGTAGACCAGCACCCATGCACCCATGCTCCACGCCTTAGACCACATACCATCCCCTCACCCCTTCACCACCGCCCCTCTCATCCACTCTATCCCCATCCATCCCTCTTTCAAACCCCCCCCTCCCCCCCCCCCCCACCACCTCTCCATTCGGCATCTCGTTTCGCCACCAGGCCCCGATGTGGAACCATTTATTTGTGGGAGGAATGGTGACGATCTTGGCGCTAAGTAGGCAACTACTTGAGTCTGACGCTCAGCTCTCCCAGTGCTTGAGCTTGAAGCACCACCGGTTTTGACTACAATCTGGATTCATTTCCTCGTTTCACTGCCTTTCCTTATCAGACAATTGAGAAAGGTGGATGTGCCATAGACTGTAGCGTAGGACGATGGATAAGTTCCATGATTCAGGGACCCCCGGCTGACCCTACTAGGATATAGGTGGTGAGATTGAGGATCTATAAGCATACACACAGTCAAAGGTACCATGTAACCACATTCAGAATTGCAAGATGCTTTCAAGTAGTTCATTTTCCAAGTCACATAGAAAAACTCGTCAGCGGCAAGCAACAAGACCGTGACCATGAGTTCGGGCAAACATTGCTGCAAAACGTCTCTGGCGTCATCCATGTGAGCGGATGGACCCTCTACAACCCTGCGCTATTTTCTCTCTCCTCCCCTGCCATCTTGCCTCTCTCCCTCCCCCGCCTCCCCAGCGCTCTTCCTCCCCTGCTCTCGCGCACCACACCCTTCCACCCTCTTATGGCGCCTTATCGCGCCTCACTCATCTCCCCCTCCCTTGCTCTAACTCATCTCCCCCTCCCCTACTCTCACTCATCTCCCCCTCCCCTTCTCTCACTCATCTCCCCCTCCCCTGCTCTCACTCATCTCCCCCTCCCTTGCTCTCACTCCTCTCCCCCTCGATCTCACTCATCTCCCCCTCCCTTGCTCTCACTCATCTCCCCCTCCCCTGCTCTCACTCATCTCCCCATCCCCTGCTCTCACTCATCTCCCCCTCCCCTGCTCTCACTCATCTCCCCCTCCCTTGCTCTCACTCCTCTCCCCCTCCCTTGCTCTCACTCATCTCCCCCTCCCTTGCTCTCACTCCTCTCCCCCTCCCTTGCTCTCACTCCTCTCCCCCTCCCTTGCTCTCACTCATCTCCCCCTCCCTAGCTCTCACTCATCTCCCCCTCCCTTGCTCTCACTCATCTCCCCCTCCCCTGCTCTCACTCATCTCCTTCTCCCCTGCTCTCACTCAACTCCCCCTCCCCTGCTCTCACTCATCTCCCCCTCCCCTGCTCTCACTCATCTCCCCCTCCCTTGCTCTCACTCATCCCCCCCTCCCCTGCTCTCACTCTTCTCCTTCTCCCCTGCTCTCACTCATCTCCCCCTCCCTTGCTCTCACTCATCTCCCCCTCTCTTGCTCTTACTCCTCCCCCCCTGCCTTGCTCTCACTCCTCTCCCCCTCCCTTGCTCTCACTCATCTCCCCCTCCCTTGCTCTCACTCCTCTCCCCCTCCCTTGCTCTCACTCATCTCCCCCTCCCCTGCTCTCACTCTTCTCCTTCTCCCCTGCTCTCACTCATCTCCCCTCCTTGCTCTCACTCATCTCCCCTCTCTTGCTCTCACTCATCCCCCCCTGCCTTGCTCTCACTCATCTCCCCCTCCCTTGCTCTCACTCAACTCCCCCTCCCCTGCTCTCACTCATCTCCCCCTCCCCTGCTCTCACTCATCTCCCCTCCCTTGCTCTCACTCATCTCCCCTCCCCTGCTCTCACTCTTCTCCTTCTCCCCTGCTCTCACTCATCTCCCCCTCCCTTGCTCTCACTCATCTCCCCCTCTCTTGCTCTCACTCATCCCCCCCTGCCTTGCTCTCACTCATCTCCCCCTCCCCTGCTCTCACTCATCTCCCCCTCCCTTGCTCTCACTCATCTCCCCCTCCCCTGCTCTCACTCTTCTCCTTCTCCCCTGCTCTCACTCATCTCCCCCTCCCTTGCTCTCACTCATCTCCCCCTCTCTTGCTTTACTCATCCCCCCCTGCCTTGCTCTCACTCCTCTCCCCCTCCCTTGCTCTCACTCATCTCCCCCTCCCTTTCTCTCACTCATCTCCCCCTCCCTTGCTCTCACTCATCCCCCCCTCCCTTGCCTCACTCCTCTCCCCTCCCTTGCTCTCACTCCTCTCCCCCTCCCCTGCTCTCACTCATCTCCCCCTCCCCTGCTCTCACTCATCTCCCCCTCCCCTTGCTCTCACTCATCTCCCCCTCCCCTGCTCTCACTCATCTCCCCCTCCCCTGCTCTCACTCATCTCCCCCTCCCTTGCTCTCACTCATCTCCCCCTCCCCTGCTCTCACTCATCTCCCCCTCCCCTGCTCTCACTCATCTCCGCCTCCCCTGCTCTCACTCATCTCCCCCTCCCCTGCTCTCACTCCTTTCCCCCTCCCTTGCTCTCACTCATCTCCCCCTCCCCTGCTCTCACAAATCTCCCCCTCCCCTGCTCTCACTTTTCTCCTTCTCCCCTGCTCTCACTCATCTCCCCCTCCCTTGCTCTCACTCATCTCCCCCTCCCCTGCTCTCACTCATCTCCCCCTCCCCTGCTCTCACTCATCTCCCCCTCCCTTGCTCTCACTCATCTCCCCCTCCCTTGCTCTCACTCATCTCCCCCTCCCTTGCTCTCACTCATCTCCGCCTCCCCTGCTCTCACTCATCTCCCCCTCCCCTGCTCTCACTCTTCTCCCCCTCTCTTGCTCTCACTCATCCCCCCCCTGCCTTGCTCTCACTCATCTCCCCCTCCCTTGCTCTCACTCATCTCCCCCTCCCCTGCTCTCACTCATCTCCCCCTCCCCTGCTCTCACTCATCTCCCCCTCCCCTGCTCTCACTCATCTCCCCCTCCCCTGCTCTCACTCCTCTCCCCCTCCCTTGCTCTCACTCATCTCCCCCTCCCCTGCTCTCACTCATCTCCCCCTCCCCTGCTCTCACTCTTCACCTTCTCCCCTGCTCTCACTCATCTCCCCCTCCCCTGCTCTCACTCTTCTCCTTCTCCCCTGCTCTCACTCATCTCCCCTCCCTTGCTCTCACTCATCTCCCCCTCTCTTGCTCTCACTCATCCCCCCCTGCCTTGCTCTCACTCCTCTCCCCCTTCCTTGCTCTCACTCATCTCCCCCTCCCTTGCTCTCACTCCTCTCCCCCTCCCTTGCTCTCAGTCATCTCCCCCTCCCTTGCTCTCACTCATCTCCCCCTCCCTTGCTCTCACTCATCTCCCCCTCCCCTGCTCTCACTCATCTCCCCCTCCCCTGCTCTCACTCATCTCCCCCTCCCCTGCTCTCACTCCTCTCCCCCTCCCTTGCTCTCACTCATCTCCCCCTCCCCTGCTCTCACTCATCTCCCCCTCCCCTGCTCTCACTCTTCTCCTTCTCCCCTGCTCTCACTCATCTCCCCCTCCCTTGCTCTCACTCATCTCCCCCTCTCTTGCTCTCATGTCTCCCCCTCCCTCACTCTCATGTCTCCCCCTCATCTTCGCAGTTCACCTCATTCCTCTCCCCTCTCTCTCCTCCCTCCCTCCTTTCCGCAGTTCACCTCATTCCCTCACCCCCCACCCCCCTCTCACTCCTCTCCCCCTCCTTGCTTTTCTCGGCCTCTGTTCCTCCCTGCTGTATCGCCTCTCGTCCTGCCTGCACTATCGCCTCTCTTCCGCCCTGCTGTATCGCCTATCCCTCCTGCTCTTGCGCCTCACTCACTCACTTCCTGCTGTATTGGCTCTCCCCCTCCCTTCTGTTTCGCCTCTTTCCCTCCCTGCTCTATCGCCTCTCGAACTCCCTGATTCATCGCCTCTCTCCATCTCCGCTCGATCGCCTCTCTCCATCACCGCTCGATCGCCTCTCTTCCTCCATCTTGGGTACTTGCTGTGGGACGCAGCGTGAGACGGCGTGGCCGCGGGGTTGAGAAGAGCTATGCGGGGACGGCGGGTCGCGCGGGCTCGAAGCGGGGAAAAGCGGAAAGTGTGTTCCCCTTTGCAGCCAACTAGCGCCGAGGGCGGGGGAGAGCGGGTAATGGGCGGCTGCAGGCAGCTCAGCGCAGCTAGAGGCGGAAGCGGGAATTTACGCGTGGGCGCCAGTGCATCGTACGGTTTTTTAGAAATTTTCTAAACTTAACTGCCTAGAATTAGGGTAGCTGGCTGTGGGGAGCGGGATGCTACACGACGCGTCATGGCAAGCTAGCCAGATTATGCTCTCGCTAGGCGCGAGCACGGTGACGAGAGGACTGTGCTAGCGAGGAGGCCGGGAAATGCTACACATGACTCCATTTTGTAAACAAAATGGTTTCTGGTACAGCGGGTATGCCATTAGGTCCACGACATTTTACTCCATGTTATACGCCAAGGTCCGAAATTCGATAAGATCGGCCACGATGTACTCCGTCTGTACGGTATACATCTACTGTTGACTTCGCTAAAAAAACGCAATAAAACATTGTGACCAATCACAACAGTCGCATAATGCCACCGACCATCGAGTCGCGCCACTCGAATTGGGTGCGATACCAGCATGCGAATGTCGCCAACCAACCCGCGAGTGCGAGCTCGGAAATTTATCGTGAACTGTGCTTGGAATTGCCCAGCCAATACACGCTTGCCAGGGCGATCAGACGCAATCACGACGGACAAAAAAAGTGACAGCCAACTGATACCACCGTCCACCTGGCAATTTTGTATGCGCGCTGACCTGGGCATGAATCCGTACCCCCTTTTCATCCATTCTGTCTTATTATTTCAGTCCTATTTTAATCCTCGTATCAAGAACATTCGAGGCGTTTTCCATATTTTATAACCAATGACGTAAATATTCAGGCTTTCCGCGTGACACGAACAGGTCCGTCCCAAATACGAAAACAGGACCCACGGTCCCTCAATCACCATTAACCAATGCACATGTCGAAATGTTTTTCTGAAATGGTTTTTTTTCACCTTCGTGAAAGTGTGTGATTGGTTTACGAAACTGCTCAGGCGAGTCGTCATAATTTCGTTACGCTAAGCCCTTTTCGTGAGACCACGAAAAGGGTTTTTTCAAATTATATGATTTGCGCGTTTTGTTCAAATTATATTTTTATATAATTGTAGGCTTGGTAGTTATGCTACTAACTGCATCCTACTGTAGGGGGGACAACCCCCTTCTTGTACTTCATTCTCTTCTAGTCTATACCCCTTCTCTCTCGACACTCTCGTCCAGCTTCTAGCTAAACCCTTGGCCGCCATTTCATGGCGGCCTTCTCTGTTCTTCCTAGTTCAGACTTTAACATGGTATCAGAGCGGGATGCCCTTCCTGGGCCTGCTCCCCTCCGTGCTTTCCGCTGCGTTCTCGTGCGTTCGTCGCTCCTGCCGTGCCGCTGTGGCGACCATGTCGCATGGCTGCCACGTCGAAAAGCCGTGCTGGGCTTGCCGCCCTGACGTGGCGGCTCCGCCGTTCCACCTCCCCGTCGCGCCCCTCCTGGGCCCTGCCGTGCCTCCTATCCACGTCGCGCCCCTCCTGGGCCCTGCCGTGCCTCCTAGCCCAGTCGCGCCCCTCCTGGGCCCTGCCGTGCCTCCTAGCCCAGTCGCGCCCCTCCTGGGCCCCGTCCCGCCTGCTCCTCCCTCCAGTAAGCGCCGCGCCTATGGCGCCGCGCTGAAGTCCTGCAGCCCCACCACAGCAGCCCCACCACCTCTCCCTCCCCTGCATCTCCTCCTGCTCCTGCCGTAGCTGCTGTCTTCGGCCCGGTCGTCGCCAGCCCGTGCCACACCGCCGAGAGCCCTCAGCTGCCGCAGTCGCCGCCTGTCCTCATCGACACAGCCGCCTTGAGCACGAGCTCCGCCGCTGTCGTCATTGAGGCCGCCCAGATGCGGCCAGCTGCCTCTCGACCGGGGGTGTCATAGCCTAGCACGAGGGGTCGATACCCGGCTGCTCACGAGAATGAGAGTGTCCGGGGTTAGGGGGTGTATGTGTGGGTTGTGTGGGTTTGCCACTACCAAGCCTAGGGGGTGTGTTCAAATTATATTTTTATATAATTGTAGGCTTGGTAGTTATGCTACTAACTGCATCCTACTGTAGGGGGGACAACCCCCTTCTTGTACTTCATTCTCTTCTAGTCTATACCCCTTCTCTCTCGACACTCTCGTCCAGCTTCTAGCTAAACCCTTGGCCGCCATTTCATGGCGGCCTCCTCTGTTTTTCCTAGTTCAGACTTTAACACGTTTGAGCATGCGCTGCTTGCGGAAGATAGAGAACGAGGTGTTACTTCTATTGTCCGCGGTAATTCTGACCAGACGACAAATTTGCTGAACGTTTTTTAAGAAGCCACATGAGCCCTCACATGACACGCGGCGAAGTCGCTGGTAACCTGGCCCAAGGGCCAATACGCCATCCCACCTAAAACCGTACGTGCTACTCGATAATCCATTTTGCCCGTAGTGAACCGCTCTTATTCGTCGTAGTCCATATCTGCGAATCGCGGATTTGGAGCATAGAGCATACCTTCTGTAGTCCCAAATTGCAAGCTTCGGCCCTTTCCTCCCTCGGTTGGAGTCTGCTGGGGTTGGCGAAACCCGTTTTCTGTTAAAGCCTGAACTAGAAAGAACAGAGGAGGCCGCCATGAAATGGCGGCCAAGGGTTTAGCTAGGAGCTGGACGAGAGTGTCGAGAGAGAAGGGCGTAGACTAGAAGAGAATGAAGTACAAGAAGGGGGTTGTCCCCCCTACAGTAGGATGCAGTTAGTAGCATAACTACCAAGCCTACAATTATATAAAAATATAATTTGAACACACCCCCTAGGCTTGGTAGTGGCAAACCCACACAACCCACACACACACCCCCTAACCCCGGACACCCTCATTCTCGTGAGCAGCCGGGTATCGACCCCTCGTGCTAGGCTATGACACCCCCGGTCGAGAGGCAGCTGGCCGCATCTGGGCGGCCTCAATGACGACAGCGGCGGAGCTCGTGCTCAAGGCGGCTGTGTCGATGAGGACAGGCGGCGACTGCGGCGGCTGAGGGCTCTCGGCGGTGTGGCACGGGCTGGCGACGACCGGGCCGAAGACAGAAGCTACGGCAGGAGCAGGAGGAGATGCAGGGGAGGGAGAGGTGGTGGGGCTGCTGTGGTGGGGCTGCAGGACTTCAGCGCGGTGCCATAGGCGCGGCGCTTACTGGAGGGAGAAGCAGGCGGGACGGGGCCCAGGAGGGGCGCGACTGGGCTAGGAGGCACGGCAGGGCCCAGGAGGGGCGCGACTGGGCTAGGAGGCACGGCAGGGCCCAGGAGGGGCGCGACTAGGCTAGGAGGCACGGCAGGGCCCAGGAGGGGCGCGACGTGGGTAGGAGGCACGGCAGGGCCCAGGAGGGGCGCGACGGGGAGGTGGAACGGCGGAGCCGCCACGTCAGGGCGGCAAGCCCAGCACGGCTGCTCGACGTGGCAGCCATGCGACATGGCCGCCACGGCGGCACGGCAGGAGCGACGAACGCACGAGAACGCAGCGGAAAGCACGGAGGGGAGCAGGCCCAGGAAGGGCATCCCGCTCTCGATACCATGTTAAAGCCTGAACTAGAAAGAACAGAGGAGGCCGCCATGAAATGGCGGCCAAGGGTTTAGCTAGGAGCTGGACGAGAGTGTCGAGAGAGAAGGGCGTAGACTAGAAGAGAATGAAGTACAAGAAGGGGGTTGTCCCCCCTACAGTAGGATGCAGTTAGTAGCATAACTACCAAGCCTACAATTATATAAAAATATAATTTGAACATTTTCCTCCGGCGTCCAATCACAAGCTTCCCTTCTCCATCCTCCCCCCACTTGTTCACTGTTCTAAATTTGTACAGGGTAACCACTCAGACCCCCACAGAAATTGTTAACAAAAATGCTCGCGCCTTGTAACTTGGGACCTGGGCTTTAAGTGATTATGAAACAAACAGAAACTTTTCGTCTTTGTATGGCGGAACCTGACCGTTGCAGTTTGGTGACACGTTTGCGGGAGAACTGGGCGGTAGTGGAATTCGCGTAATGCGACTTGGTTCTGTGAACAGTGAAATTGCGACGAGAACAGTGATTTTGAGGCGAACTCTGCCTGATTCCGCATTCATAAACCTGGAAATCACTTGAAAAATGCCACTGAATTTCCTCGGCGCAAGCCGCTCGCCTAAAACCGTCGTAGGCCCTTCGTGCGATATGCACAGAATTTTGTACGAGTCGCATCAGAGTATATCGTGTCGCAACAGTTAGCGAAATGATATTTTTCGTCATTCCGCCAATCAGCATGCACAATTCGAATTCGTTTCGGCTCAGTTCTACAATCCTCAAATTTCATATTTGAACTCAAACATGTCTCCCATTCTATACTAGGTCGGATTTCAATGCACCAAATTCAAGTGGTTCTCCAGGTCTGCTATTTTAGTTACGGGCTTTAACCGTACAGATCAGCAGTTCAATGTTGCTGACTTATCCAGTTTCCCTAAGTGAAACCACACTCAACTCTACACAATTATTCCAACTGTAGCCTGTTTTAAGTGCTATAATTGTAACTCTAGCACTACCGTGTTAAAGAATTATTCTTTCTTGCACCTTGAAATACATTCAATTAATAGCTCTGGCCAACCTCGTCCCTACGCACTCAATAGAAACGAGGAATCACCAGCAAGTTGAACTGGGAGGGCCACAGGTGTCGCAAATGTGTAACATACATCAGCTGTTCTCTTATCTTCAAGCAAGTGCCTTCTTCACAGCCTTGGCTTTCTGCAGAACGCGAGAACAGACCAGGCAAAAGGCAAGAAAAATCGAGGGGACAGTGATCAATCTTTGTTCACTGCAAGCTGAGCACGAGAGGGATGCAAGAGGAAGGGGGGGGGGGGGGGGGGGGGCAGGGGGAGGGAAGAGACCATGGGAGCAAGCACAAAGAGAGGTACAGAGAACAATGGCACCAACATCTACAGTGAATGAACAGTACCTGAGAGCGGGCGGTAGCGATCTTGAAGCGCTCGAAATCTGTCAAAGCGGCCCGCTTCTTCTGGATCAACAGCTTCCGCCCCCACGAGCTCGCCTCCCACTTGCTCTGCACCTCTGTGGTGTGGAGGCAGGGATGAGGGGAAACCAGCCAGCAAGAAATGGTAGAGAAGGGAGGGGGGGGTGGGGGGAGGATGGATACGCAGGGGGATGGATCATTTATCACATCTTCTGGATCAACAGCTTCCGCCCCCACGAGCTAGCCTCCCACTTCGCCTGCAACTCTGACAGGGCAGGAGTGAGAAACATCCAGCAAGTGAGATCGTGGGGGGAGGGGAGAGCAGGCCAGGGGGGCCGTGGTGAGGGGGGGAGAGGGGGCGGGTGGGTGAGCGGTGAGAGCGGAGAGCAGAGAGGGAAGAGAGGGCGGGAAGGAGGCAAAGACATCCCATCAGCCATGAGTGTATCGGCAGCATGAGGGGTATCCTCACATACGACAAGGCTGAAACTTGAGTTGAGTATCTCATCATATGGGAGTCGTACGAGCAAACGGACGTAGAGAGAGGGGGAGGAGCACAGGGGGGGGGGGGGGGGGGGGGTTAAGGCTTTGGGTGAGGGAGAGGATGTGACATCCCATCAGCCATAAGTGTATCGGCAGCATGAGAGGTATATTCTCACATACGACAAGGCTGAAACTTTTATAAGAAGAGTATCGTCATTTGGGAGTCGAATAAGAGGAGGGGGGAAGGGAGAAGGAGAGGTGGGACGAGAGGGGGAAAGGAAAGGCTAAGCGATGGACAGAGAGGATCCTTGGACATCTTCCAGTGAGCGCGGCGTCAGGAGACGAAAGGTGTCCAAGGAAAGGTTAAGCGATGAACAGAGAGGGGAAGAAAGGGAGAGGGAGAGGAAGAAAGGGAAAGGGAGAGGGAGAAAGGGAAAGGGAGAGTAAGCCAGGGGGAGAGGGGGAGAGGGAGAGAGGGGGGGGGGGGGACAGGCTGTCTTGAACAGAGGAGTCAGAATGGCTGAGGGGGGGGGGGTTTCAGAAAATAGAGGGCCATGCAACCGCATAAACCCAGAACCCCTTGAAAACCCAATTCACCCACCAGCAGCCTCGATGGTGGCCCGCAGCTCCTTTTTTATTGCGACCTTGGGAATGCCGATGGTGATGCCCGTTTGAAAGAGACGCCCTATTACCAGCTAAAAATGGGAAGAGGCATCCCAAACCCTAATCCAACTAGGACCACTGGATTAGGCCACAAAAACCCGAATTCCCCCACCAGCCCTACGACAAGTGAACCACAAAAACTCTCGTCCACCCACCAGCAGCCTCGATGGCGGCACGCAGCTCCTTCTTGGAAGCTGCCTTGGGAATGTCGATCGTGATGTCGGTCAGCGAGAGGCGCTTGTAGTTGATCTGCTGGCGCTCCATGCCCGTGAAGTCCACCAGGGCCTGAGGAGAGGGGACAGGGGGGAGGGGGGCGCACGGGGAACGGGGGGAGGGGGGCACACGGGGAACGCGAAGGGGGGGAGGGGCTGGGGGTAAGGCCTGGTGATGTCGGTCAGCAAGAGGAGCTTGTAGTTGATCTGCTGGCGCTCCATGCCTGTGAAATCCACCAGAACATGGGGAGAGGGGAATAGGGGGGGCGGGGGGAGCAGGGGGAGCGGGTGGGAGAAGGCCTGGTGATGTCGGTCAGAGAGAGGCGCTTGTAGTTGATCTGCTGGCGCTCCAGTCCACCAGGGCCTGAGGGGTAGGGGGAGGCGCAAGCGGGAGACCGTCGGGGAGGGGCAAGCGAGGAGAGCATGGGGCGGGGGAGGGGGGGTTCGAAGTTAATCTGCTGGCGCTCCATGCCCGTGAAATCCACCAGGGCCTGCTGTATTCAAAGGGTGGGGCGAAGGGTCGGTGGGGGAAGGGGGGGAAGAAGACTGATGCCAAGGTGAGCGGAAACCGCGGCATAACCCACGAATCTTCAGCTAAGACGGAGGTCAATAGTTGAGGGCGCCTGAAAAGTGCCGACGTGCGCAAAATGCCTAAGCGGTTTGTATTCGGTTAGAGGCGCCTCAAAATCAACGCCAGCGGAACCTATCGTCAAATGGAGGCATCTCTCACCAGTCGTCAGGTGATAACGTGTCGTATCACATAGTAACGAGGTGACTTTTGAGTAGACTCTAAGGGAAACCGCGGCATCTCTCACCGATAGTCAGGTAAAAACGGGGATCATCCTGCCTGTGGCCTACGCGCGACGGAAGTTGCTGAAACCCTAATCCACGGGATAGATGAAACCCTAATCGAAACAGAGAACCCGTGCTGCGCCGTACCGTGTGTAATGAGTCTATTTTTGAGTCGACTAAAAAAAAGATGAAACCCTCGTCGAATCAGATAACCCGTGCTGCGCCGTCCCTTATTACCCTCGCCTAGCCAAATCCCTGATGAGCGGAGATTGCTCAGAAGGTCAGAATCTACTCTATCGTTCCGCTGATGCCTCTGCTCCTTAGCGAAGAACATAACTCTGCTGCGGCGGTTATCGTGCCTGCTCATGTCTGCTTCTGACACAAACCTACGTCCTAATCTCGACTCTTGAGATTCCTATCCGCATTCTCGTCTCCTACGGCAATCCCGAGGGCCCATAAATCTCGGCCAATCGCCAGCAGCAGCAGGTGGAAAGGTCCTGGGTAGCTGAAACGACGATCCCTAACTCTCGCGCGTGACCAGAACGTGCATTTCCCCAGCTGACCAGAACGTTCTACCGTCTGCGGCTGCACCGAATCGCGTGACCCGCACCCTCCTGAAGCACTCTGTGTAACGCTGTCTTAATCTCCGCCGCAGCAACCTTCTAACGCGTATGCCGGCAGCACCTTCCTCCCCCACATCTCCTCTGTTCCTCTCGTCTTGCAATTCTAGCAATCCCTGTTTCATGAATAACTTCGACTCCAGTGACGATGAGCTTGCCGTACATGGTGCAGAAGTTGGTTGTCAACGCCTCCCCTACCTATCGGTCAACGCAATCAACGTTTCCAACTCTCGGTCAGCGCAGTTAACAAAGTCAACGCGGTCAGCGCAGTCAACCCCTGCTGCTTAGCCTGTTTTGGTCGATGATGTCGACGACGACGACGAGCTTCCCCTACATGGGGCCGAAGTTGACCATGCACACGCGGCCCCTACTCGTAAGTCAACTCGGTCAACGGCTCGACGAGGTCAATGGGTCAACGCGGTCATTGCGTGCTGCTCACCCTGTTCTGGTCGATGATGTCGACGACGACGACGAGCTTGCCGTACATGGGGCCGAAGTTGACCATGCACACGCGGCCCACCTCCACGTATCTCCGGAACGGCTGGTTGCAAAAGAATCAGGAAGAAGAAGAAAAAAGCGACGAACCGCACGAGGAGGTCAGACGAAAGTGTTTCGAAAAGCGAACGAAGGAGTTTGATCGAATCCGACGGCGAAGAACGATCGGCGCCGGGTGAGCAGGAAATACGAACGAGCTAGATTTCGCAGCAATACTCCGTAAGTATCACGGTCGTGAAGGTTGTCTAAGAAACCCTAATTAGCGTCCAGAGCAACGCAACGAAAGGCCGCCATTTTCTTCCGAGCAACAACACCCCGCATCGCTCTCCAGGCATGCTAGGGATCCGCAACTAACCATTTTGACGGTCTTAGGTGGAGCGACTATCCACAGGGAAGGGGAGGAGAGAGGACGTGAGGACTAAGACGCGACCTGGTGTGCAGGCTAAGGAAAAGAGACGAAACTAGCAGCAGCTAGGAGGCAAATAGGAGCAGCGCAGCGGTGGCGCGGAGGCAGGAAACCGAAGGGGCAGAAGGGCGGGGGGAGTGGGGAAGGTGGGGAGAAGGCTGTGGGAAGAACGCGCAGAAGGGGGGGGGAAGAGCTGGCGGAATCGGGAACAGAAAAGTGGTGTGTTCATAATGGGGCGGGGAGGGGAGGGAGAGGCGGAGAATGGGTGGAGGCGGAAACAAGCCAGGGGCAAACAGAGCAAAGCGAAGCACGAATTTCTCTCGGCTGGTGGCGCACCACCTGTTCTTTCTACAGACGGATCCTTTATCGAGTGACCTGTCCATAATTTGCTACACTTTTGGCAAGCTGAAGTGCCTTCCATAAGTTATATTGTGAACGAAGTAGGTCCCGTGAAATAAGTTGGTAGCAACATTGTATTATTAGGGATTATGATATTCGCGGTTATTTCGAGCGCAAATCCGCCTCCAATTTTTTCTTCTTCTTTGGACAATGCAAAGCTAGGGCAGGATATATGACCTTGGCATGCTTACACAACACCTTTCTGAAATGAACTCAACATAGATCCTCATCCTAACACTTTTCACTGAGCTGGTCTGGAGTATCGTAAACTCATATCCGACCACCTTCTATCGGGTCTCGTCCTCCCAGAATTCCTTCCACCACCCACTCTAGCCCCCTCTCTTCCTCCTTACCTCTGAGGAGACTCTACGCCTTAGCGCCTCGGGTTCTTAGGTTCTGTCAGGCGTCTTCGGTACATGGTGTTACCGATCTCTAAATAAGGTCGTTTCGTCTCGCTTCCAGGCCTGTGTATCTCTTAGTCTAAGAACCTAAGGTCTAAATATGGCGTACGATCGCTACACTCGCGGAACCCCCACTTTCGATGACCTAGACGATCGCGACGCGCCTTACGGCGATCCGACCGCCTCGTCCGACAACGACGGAGTTCCCGACGTCGTTAAGACGTTCGTCGCGTTCCTCTACCGTCACATTCGCGAAAACAATGTGTACGAGATCCACCAGATGTACGAGAGCAGCTTCCACAAGTTATCGCAGCGACTCTTTAGCGAGTCGCCGTGGCCCACGGCGGAGGCGATCGCGCCGGTGGTGGATCACGACCACGTGTTCTGCCTGCTGTATCGCGAGCTGTACTTCCGCCACGTGTTCGCGCGGCTCCAGCCGACGCTGGAGCAGCGGTGCGAGTCGTGGGAGAACTACTGCAGCCTGTTTCAGGTATGGTTGTCGCCGTTTCAGAAATGCGTTGTTGCACGACCTTGGAGCAGCGGTGCGAGTCATGGGGAGAACTATTGCAGCATATTTCACGTAGGGTTTCTATAAGCGGAAAGTGTCAGACGCCGTTTCAGAATGCTTAATTGCACGACATTGGAGCAGCGGTGCGAATCCTGGGAGAACTACTGGCGCCTATTCCGGGTAGGGTTTCTATAAGCGGAAAGTTTCAGTCGCGGTTTCAGATATGCGTATTGGCACGACGTTGAAAGAGCGATGCGAATCGTGGAAGAACTACTGTAGCCTATTCCAGGGTTTAGCAACAGTGCTTTTGTCCTTCGCGCACATTGTTCGGAAAGCGCATTCGGACCCGAGTCGAAGAAAGCCTGAGGTCAAACTCCCGTACTGCATGTCCCTCTTATCCGGATCCCCGACTTCGCCCTCCCAGGTGGTGCTACTCGGCAATCTCAATGTCCAGCTGCCCAACGTGTGGCTGTGGGAGTGGGACATTGTCGACGAGTTCATCTACCAGTTCCAGCCCGCCTGAGACCCTACCTCCCTCCGTTGGCCCCTTTCTCCCCTGCTCCTCGCGGCTCTTCTCCCCCTGCTCAGGTGGTTCGCCTGGGTAACGACTTTTGAGGCGCCTCAAAAGGCCCCTTTCTCCTTTTGAGTCGACTCAAAAGTTTTCTCCCCTGCTCCTCGCGCCTCTTCCCCCCCTGCTCAGGTGGTTCGCCTGGGTATCTTGAACGTGCAGCTGCCCAACGCGTGGCTGTGGGACATGGTCGACGAGTTCATCTACCAGCTCCAGTCCTTGTTGTGCCAGTTCCGACCCCCTTCCCTCCTTCCCCACCATGCGCTCCCCTCGTACTGGTACTCCCAGGTGGTGCTGCTCGGCAATCTCAATGTGCAGCTGCCCAACGCGTGGCTGTGGGACATGGTCGACGAGTTCATCTACCAGTTCCAATCCTTCTGCCAGTTCCGCGCGCGAGTCAAGAGCCGCACGGAGGAGGAAACCGCTGCTCTTAAGCAGTGCGGCAATGTGAGTGCCACTGTGTGCGACTGTGTGTGTGACTGGGTGTACGTGCGACTGTGAGTGCCACTGTGCGACTGTGTGTGCGATTGTGCACACCAGTCGCAACGGCAGCAACGTGGAGCGCGTGCGTGCTGCGGTGCCTGTCGCTCGTGGGGCTGGGATACCCCTCCTCCCTCGCTGACTGGAACTGCGTTCAACCCCCTACGTGCTGCGCCTTCTCCCCTTCCTTCACCAGGTCTGGAACGTCTATTGAGTGCTGAACTATCTCCACGCCCTGGTCACCAAGCCCAACATCCTCGCTATCCTGGACGCCCCTCCGTTCCCGCGCCTCCGTTCCCGCGCCTCCCTTCCCGCGCCTCCCTCCGCCTCCCCTCCACCAGGTGTGGAACGTGTACGGGGTGCTGAACTATCTCCACGCGCTGGTCGCCAAGTCCAACATCCTCGCTATTCTGGACGACGACTCCGACGGCGGGGCAGCGGCGGTGTTCCTCGCCACCGAGGGCTACGACATGAGCGGCAACGGCAGCAACGTGGAGCGCGTGCTGGGGTACCTGTCGCTCGTGGGGCTGCTGCGCATGCACTGCCTGCTGGGGGACTACCACACGGGCCTCGTGAAGCTCTCTCCCATTGATATTGGCCGCCCGGGCGTGTTCCAGCGAATCACGGGGTGCCACATCACCGTTATGTACTACTATGGCTTCGCCAGCCTCATGCTCCGAAGGTAAGCCTTTTCTCTCGAAATAGCCTTCTTTTGGGTGAGGGGAGGGAGGGGGGAGGGAGGAGGGGGGAGGGAGTGGGGGTAAGGGAGGGAGTGGGGGTGAGGAGGGGAGTGGGGGTAAGGGAGGGGGAGGGAGTGAGGGAGGGATGGGGTTTGCCCCTAGGGTACCTGTCGCTCGTGGGGCTGCTGCGCATGCGCTGCCTGCTGGGGGGCCACCACACGCCTGTGGGCGCACAAGGGCGCTCAACCAGGTGTGCCTGTGCCACTCCTTGTCCTTTTCCTTGTGCCCACCTTCCTGGAACCTTCCTTTTCCCTCCATCCCTCCCCCCCCCCCCACCCACACACTCCCCCACAGGTACGTGGACGCCATAAGGGCGTTCAACCAGGTGCTCCTAACGCTCTCCAAGGCCAAGCAGTACCACGAGACGCTGCCCCAATACGACCAGATCCTAAAAAAAACCGAGCAGATGTATGCTCTCCTCGCCATCTGCCTCGCTCTCTGCCCGAACGGGAAATTACTGGAGGAGAGCGTCAACGGGCAGCTGCGCGAAAAGTTTTCGGACAAGATCCAGCGGATGCAGCGCGGCGACGAATCGGTGTTTGACGAGCTGTTTTCGTTCGCTTGCCCGAAGTTTGTCACGCCTGCCCCTCCGGTCGAGGATGGGGGCGAGTTGGTTAACTACAACCAGGTGCGTTTGCTAAAGGGTTAAAGAAGGACCAAAACACCAAGAGGTGCATCCTCGTTACTGTAGATGAAAACACATCAAAAATATGATAAAGATTTATACAGCTAATCAGCTGGCTAGTGGGGGGTTGCAGTAAATTTGCACTTCAAAGCTCCTCCTAAACCCGTGATTTTGCGGGGTGTTTTTGAGAATTCTCAAAAACACCCTCCTAAACCCGTTCCTCCTCCCCATTCGCCTCCGCCCTCCATCCGCCCCTTTTGAGTCGACTCAAAATGCATCCGCCTCCGCCCTCCATCCGTCCCCACCCCTTCCTCTCGTCCCCCATTCCGCTCCTCCATCTCCCAACCAGGACGCCTACTGCATGTAGCTGAGGCTCTTCCTGGCGGGCGTGCGCTCCCAGCTCGCCCTCCTGGGTCTCTGATATGATCCGCACTGTCTCTCCCCTCAGCCATCTCCCTTCCCTGCAATTTACTCTCTGCCGCCTCTTCCTTTGAGGCGCCTCAGAAGCACTCTTCCCAACGCCTCACATGTGTCTTGTTTTTTTTTTTTTTTTTTCTCAAAAACAAAACACAATTAACTCTCCGCCGCCTCTTCCCCATACCTCACACCGCAACAGGACGCGTACCGCCTGCAGCTGAAGCTCTTCCTTGCAGACGTGCACTCCCAGCTCGCCCTCCCGGGGCTGAGATCCGTGCTCTCGCTGCCCTCTGCCATCTCCCTCCCACACCTCTCCTTCTTGCTCCCAAATCGCCCCGTATCCCCCACCCCCACCTCAACAGGACGCCTACCGCTTGCAGCTGAAGCTCTTCCTGGCCGACGTGCGCTCCCAGCTCGCCCTCCCCGGGCTGCGATCGTTGCTCTCGCTATACTCTGCCATCTCTTACCTCTGCTACCACCTCTCCCACCATTTCCCACCACCACCCCCCACCAGGACGCCTACCGCCTGCAGCTGAAGCTCTTCCTTGCGGACGTGCGCTCCCAGCTCGCATTGCCAGGGCTGCGGTCGGCACTGTCACTCTACTCCGCCATCTCCCTCCCCCGCCTCTCCACCTTCCTGGATGTTTCCGAGTCCACGCTCAGGTGAAGCAGCAGGTGTTCTCAGGTTTTGGGGCATATGAGTTGTTCATCTGTTTTCACAATTTGTCTTTTGAGTCTGATGACTTAAAATGTCTGATGAGTTACTCATCTGTTTTCACAAATCTCCAGCTTCGCACGGTTTTTGAGGCGCCTCACAAATAGACTTCTATCGCACTGTTTTACGGACCTGCCAAACATTATGAGGAAGTTTGCCAACCTTACCTCATAACTCCACTCACCCTTTGCCAGCTGTCCCATAATGTTTGGCCAACCTTCCTCATAACTCTAACTCCACCCTTTGCCAGCTGTCCCATAACTTTCAGCATTGCGCTCCCATCCTCTCATGCACGTTTATGAAGCCTTCACTGCTATAGCTATATCTTGTGTTCTTAATCGTTTGTGCGTATGTGTGCATATGTATGCGTATGTGTGCGTATGCGTGTGAGGGTGCCATTTGTTGTATATCCAGGACCGCTCGTATCACCCTTCGCCATAAGAACACGGTCGTTGAGGCGGATGGCTCTGTGCTGCCCAACGCTCTCACTCGTTCTCACGACCTGCTTCCCCACTCTGTTGCACCACTCTCCACACCTCTCCACACCTTGGCACCACTCTGCACCATGCTTTCCTTTTGTTTCCAGGACCGCTCTTATCACCCTTCGCCATAAGAACACGGTCGTTGAGGCGGATGGCTCTGTGCTGCCCAACGCTGAGCTGGACTTCTACATCGATGATGTAAGCGGGGCATGGGATGATGCCACCAGTGCATGGGATGATGTCAGCATGTGCATGGTATGATGTCAGCAGTCGCATATTCTAGCTCTTCCCTCCTCCCTACCTCCACACCTCATGCTAGTGGTCGACCGCAAGAAAGGCTCCCAGGCACATCAAAGCATCCCCAGGCAAAGCACACGTGATTTTGCAGGGTGTTTTCGAGGATTCTCAAAAACTTCCCTTTCCCCTTCCCCTTCCTGGCCCACTTCCCCCTCCCCCTTTTCCCCTTCCTCCCTTCCCCCTCCCCCCTCCCTCCCCCTGCCTGCCATCTCCCAGCATCTGGTGCAAGTGGTCGACCGCAAGGGAGGTTCCCAGACCCATCATGTCCCCCTCCCCCCTCCCTTTCCCCTTCCCCTCCCCATTCCTCTCCCCCCACGCCTGCCATCTTCTAGGATCTGGTGCAAGTGGTCGACCGCAAGACAGCCATCCAGGCTCACTGTTTCGCTTCCCCCCTCCCCCTTCCCCTCCCCCTTCCCCCCCCATTCCTCTCCCCCTTCTCCTCCCTCTTCTCCTCCCCCTTCCCCTCCCCCCCCTCTCCCCCTCCCTTTCCTGCCTGCCAACTCCCAGGACCTTGTGCAAGTGGTCGACAGCAAGACCACTCGGCGGTTTGGAGACTATTTCATAAAGCACATCCTCAAGGTACTGCAATGCTGTGCTGTGGGGTGTGTTTGCTGAGGGTTTAGGCAGGGGTTTAGGCGGGGGTTTAGGTCGGGGTTAAGGGGGGGTTTGCGTGGGTTTGAGGCGCCTCGAAACAGGACCACTTGACAGTTGGGGGACGATGTCATCCAGCACGCCATCAAGGTACTCTATCGTAGTGCTGTGGCCCGCAGGGCAAACGTGTACTGGGTGTTTGGTGGTTTTTGAGTCGACTAAAAATCACCTGTGGGGCAAACACGTTGTGGGTGTTGGGATGCATTGTCTGCTTTGAGGATCCTCGAAGCAAGACCACTCGGCGGTTTGGGGACTACATTATCAAAGCACATCCACAAGGACAAGTGGTTTGAGGCGAGTTCACTGCAGGTTTAGATGGGGTTTTGCACGGTTTGATGCTCCTCGAAGCAAGACCACTCGGCGGTTTAGGGACTACATCATCCAGCACGTCGTCAAGGTACTGTAGTGTTGTTATATGAGGTGTGCTTTAAAATGAGAGCATGGGGTTTGGAGACTACTTCATCAAGCTCGTCCTCGAAGGGTTCTGTAGTGCTGCGAAGCGTGCTTAATGGATGTTGGGATAGTGCAGGGTTTGGGTGTGTGTTCGGGTGCCTGTGTGGATGCCTTGCGTTGTTTGAGGTGCCTCAAAACGAGAGCTTTTGGTGGTTCGGAAACGATTTTATGGAACACACTTTCTCAAGGTAAGTAATGTGTTTGATGGGTGCTTTGGTGCTTGTCTGGTTGCCTGTTTTGCCTGTCTTTCTCATTGAATCTTCCATTCGCCTGTCTCCACCCGCATTTGCCTCCATTTTTTTTTCTTTTGTTTATTTATTTCCAATTTTGCTGCCTTGCTTGTTTTTTTTTCCCCTCCCAGTTTGACGAGCTTGCAGGGCAGCTGGAGAACGTTCAGCTAGTGGTCTAAAACGGGTTACCAGCATGTTACCCTCTGGTGTAATTTTGCAGGTCTTTAACATGTACCTCCGGATAAGCTAGGAAATAGAACAAATAATGCCAGAAACAAAAGAAAATACCAAATCTGGTTTTCTTGAGACACCTTACACGGAGAGATCTCTAACATGTCCTGTAACATGCTCTATTGGCAACCAGTCGCCTGAGCATTCTCCTGCCTGGCATCACCCCAAATGAGACCTGCCACACTATACCATGGTACCTTATTTCTGTCTCTATCATCCTGGATTCACCACATGCTGCTCTTGTCTTTCCTCTGCACCGCTGCTGGCAGTTTCACTTTCCCTGGGCTGGCATGCTGTGCCCAGCAACCATCGCCTCGCCACCACCCGTTCCAGAGAACAGGGCTAAGGCTGGAGCGAAGTGACCGTCTCACCACAGCTAGGATGTGTTTTGTTTTTGAGAATTCTCAAGAGCGAATTGATTGTCTCACCACAGGCCGTTCGGTCCGTCCTCTGCACCCCTGCTGGCAGTTTCGCCTGCCCCCGGCCCCCATGCTGCACCTGCCTCATCCCACCCACCATCACCACTGCCTGCTCTAGTCTAGAGTCAACCCAAGTTCATTCACCGGTACGTCCACTGTGAGGGGCTGCAGAATGCCTCTGGCGATCATAGTGGGCTGGGGCATGCCCCTCTGGATCCTAGAGCAATCTCTCAGAAGGCAGCCTTCTTGTCCGCCCACTGCACCCCTGCAGGCAGTTTCGCTTTCCCCAGGCCCCCATGCTGCACTCTCCTCATCCCAGCAACGATTTCAACCACCTCGTGAAGGGACAGCCCGAGATCGTTCACCCGTACGTCCACCGTGAGGGGCTGGGGCATGCCCCTGGCTATCGTGGAAGCTACCAATGCTGCGCTGGTGGCGCTGAGAGGAAAGAACGCGTCTTCCCATGCTGCTGCCACCGACCCAATAGCAGACAAGTGCCTATCGGAAAATTCCCCTTCCCTTTGAGTTGCCTCCAAACGCCCCCAGTTTGAGTTCTCTGTTGCGGCACAGAACAGCCGGCACCTCCCTCGCTCCCCCACCTCCACAAACGTCCCCCGGGCATCGACCCTCTCCAGCACATTCTGGATGCACACTATCTCGCTCCCCTGGAACGCCCCGTGCCGCATCACCACCACCCTCCTTCCCCTCACGTCCTCTTCACTCATCGCCCTTTCGAGCGCCTCGTCAGGTAGACCCTCCCCCGCTACAGGACAAGGGACGGGAACGGCCCTCCGCATCTCCCCCCTCGGGCCGAAGATAGAGATGACAGCTGGCTCGTCCACGTTGGATGAGATGGCGGGCTCATCCACGTTTAATCTGGTGCCTAGAGAATGAGTGGTCCCACTCCCTAGAGGCACATCGGTGTTAGACCCGGCTTCTAAGGACACATCGGTCTCCGCTTTCAAGGACCCAAGGGAGGGGGGCACATAGGCGGCGGGCAAACTCCCTTTCGTTGCAATGCCAATGATACAATCGGTGTCCTTGCCGAACCCTGGCGTGAGCACGTAGGGCAGCGCCCCTGCCTTTGCTGCGATTCGCTCCACCGCGGCTGCGAGAAGGGAGGCGAAGTAGGCGCGGGAATCGCTTGCGATCGCGAAGGTGTTGGGCGTGAGCATGTGGGAGGGAAGGGGGGAGATGGGAAGCGGAGAGAAGACGGGCGAAGGGCTGTTCCTTGTGCTGCTTCTGCTGCTGCTTGTGCTGCTGTCGCTGCTGCTGCTGCTGCCCCTGCCCCTGGCCCCGCCCCCGCCCCCGCCGCTGTCACCACTCCTGCTGCTGCTGCCACCAGTGCTGTTGGTATTGTCTATATCTTCAGTTGCATCATCCACCCCAGTAGCGTGCTGCAGCGCCCGCCACACAGCAGCAGCCGCACTCGAAGCCTTCTCCTTTCTCACCCACCTCGCAACCGTCCCCCCACCCCTCCCTGCCTCCCCCCTCACGCTAACCTCCTCCCACTCCCCTTTCCCGAAATCTGACACCAGAACGAGAAACTCCGCCCCCATGCCTTTCAAGACGTGCACCTCTTGAACCAAAAACTGCCTCAGCTCCTCCTCTGAAGATGGCTCCAATCTTTCCTCCAAACTCCCCACAGTCCCCACCGGCCCCCATACTATCTTGCGCATTTTGGTTCTCTCCGCACTCGCCACTCCCAGTTTCCGCAGCTGGGCCATCATCTCCATTATAAACGGCTCCGAGTCAGCATATAAGGCGGGTGAATTACCCGGGGGAGACACATACAATAGACCAATTTGAAGGGGTTTTTCTGGGCTTTGGTACATCCCAAACTGGTGAATGGCTTTCCGAATGGCTGTAACAGGCTCGTCTACGGGCAGCAAAAACCTTTTCCCCACTTCTTTATTCTGCCTGCTCAAGTCCACCTTGAGAAATGGCCCGGACACCGGCTCTGGGCAGACGAAATCTCTGAGGGCCAATGAGGAGGAAATCTCTTGAATCTCGGCGAATCGGGCTTCAGGAAGCAGCCGAGCTGTGGAGCTGACCGCACCAATGCTGCTGACATCAAAACCCAAATCTCTCAGAAATTTCTCGTTTTCCGGGCAGATGACGAGCTCCAGATAATCGGGCAGCCAGTGAAAACCGTCCACAATGAAAAGAACCGTCGACGGGTCCGCTTTTTCAAACCTTTCCCGGATCTCTTGAGTAGAGGTAACCTGCATAAGCCACTGATAAAGCTGCTCTGTTTTTGGGCCCAGCTCCTCCCACTCCGTTATCATAGCAGCCTTGGACCGAAAGGGTGTTTTCACAAGGGCGCCGAGCAGCTTACTGGGTGAGCTTGTAGCGAGGATGCCTTTCAAGGGGATTCCGCGCTTGCTCTTGATGTCTATAACCAAACCGGGCTGCCCGAAAAGAGAAACCGGAGAGAGGGAAGGAACTGGCTTCAGAAATTTAGTGACATCCCTGCTGCTCCTCCCGCTGACGCCGCCACCGCTGCCGCTGCCGCTGCCGCTGCTGCCGCTGCCGTTGCTGCTGCTGCTGTTGCCACTGTTGCCTCTGCTGCCGCTGCTGTTAATGCTGCTCCTGCCGCTGCTACTACTCCCTTCCAAATCAGCTAATTGTTGCTCCAATTCCACCTGGCAGCACAGCAGCCTCGCCACGTCATCACTGGTCACCACCCAGTCAGCAGGCTCCTGTTGCGGCAGCACAGTGCCCTCATTGGGGCAATCACCAGTCCCTGCTGCTGCATCAGCCCCATTGCCAGCTACAGCTCCAGTTACATCTGCTGTAGCTGCAGTTACATCTGCTGTAGCTGCAGTTACATCTGCTGGAGCTCCAGTTACATCTGCTGGAGCTGCAGTTACATCTGCTGGAGCTGCAGTTACATCTGCTGGAGCTGCAGTCACATCTGCTGCAGCTGCAGTTACATCTGCTGTAGCTGCAGTTACATCTGCTGGAGCTGCAGTTACATCTGCTGTAGCTGCAGTTACATCTGCTATAGCTGCAGTTACATCTGCTGGAGCTGCAGTTACATCTGCTGGAGCTGCAGTTACATCTGCTGGAGCTGCAGTTACATCTGCTGCAGCACCAGACACACTCCGCGTCTCCCATGACCGTCCTAGGTACTTCACCCCATCCAGGACTCCCTGTAACTCGGGAGTCAGCTCGGCCATTAAGTGGCTCTCACTAAATTGCTGCTGGCTCTTACTTAAGAGCTGCTGGCTCTCGGTTAAGTGCTCATAACCCCCCTCGTTGCGCAGGCACACTAGTGCGTGATGAGAGTTGACGTACACAAACGGGACGCTGAGAGCTGAAGTTAGGCGGTAGGCGAGCTTGTTCCCCAGCTTGGATTGCTCTGAGGAGGTCAAGTGAGCCGGCCAGGTGACGCGGTAACGGTCACAGGCGAACTGAGCGGCGAAGGCTGAGGGAAGGGAGTAAAAAGGGAGAGGGATGATTAGTGCTAATTGATGGGAATACTTCCATATAATAGAGAGAATGGGCAGGTGGACTTGGTAACACAACGGGAGGGAGGAGAAACAGGGTTGCAATCACAGGGAAGCAGGAAGGAACTGCTTACTTGGATTGAAGTGGAAAATGTTGGTTACTGTAGCTCCTTCAATGGCACTTCTGTAGCTCCCAGCACTTCTGCTGCTGCTGCTGCTGCTGCTGCTGCTGCTGCTGCCAGCGTTAGTACGGATGGTCCTGCCAGCGTCAGTATTGCTGCTAGAGACTAGCCTCTCCCTCCTCTCACTCTCCTCCAAACCAGAACCGCTGCTGCTTCTGCTGCTAACATAGCCCCTGCTACCGCTGCTATCGATGCTACCACTGCTACCGCTGTTACTGCTGCTACCGCTGTTACTGCTGCTACCGCTGTTACTGCTACTACCACTGCCAGCACTGCTCACACTGTAGCTCCTGTGGCTTTGGCCGGCACTCCTGCCACGATAACTAGTATCGATTCTGCTTTTAAGGGCAACAAGTCCAGCAGCATGGGATCTCTGTAAGGTGTTGCGGAGCTCTCCAACCCCGACTTTGTTGCTGCTCATACCGCTGACAGTAGTTTTAATGCTGCGAAGCTTGTTTTGAGGCGCCTCAAAACTGGTGATTGAAGCACTGATGCTGCTGCTGCTCCTGGTTCCGATGGCGCGAAGCTCGGGAAACGCATTTATAGAAATGGCATTCGTAGCCCCCCCTGGAGTAGCTGGGACGAAATTCGCACACGGTCTAGATCTCGACACGTGGAACTTGTCCATGGGTAAACGAACGGCGGAGATCTCGAGGTAGTTGCAAGATAGGCGGTGGAGACTGCCCTGAGCGATAGTGGTCAGCCGAGACGTGAGCACAGGTGTCCCGTCGAGATACGCGTTATAAAGTGTCTGGCTGCAGAAACTTCTAATTCTGACTCCCAAGCCGCTCATGTCTAGGCAGCGAAGGACAAACGAGAGCGTGACGTAGGAAAGCGATCGGCTCAGCAGTAGTCGCTGGATTTATGAATGGCATGGCGGTTTGAACAGGCTGGGGATATTTGTGGCTGCTGGCGCCTGCTGCAGGCTAAAAATTTATACGCGATATTATGCGAGAATCTGCACGCGTTTGCCCGCCGGATCACGGACTCACAAGTCAATAGAATACCAGAACCACTCGAACATGTTTGTGGGTGAGCTTACAAATGAACCCTGCTAACATTCTGATTTGACCAAGTACATAATCGTATAGAGCACGTATAGCTGCCCATTGACCGCCAACAAAACACAAAGCCACAAAAACGGTTCCTGTGTAATTGCTTTGCACTTGAATCGAGAGGTAAGGACCTTTTACTACAAGTATACGAAAACGAGGCCAGATATGTGCTATCAAGCCTTGACAGCCTTGCGACGGCCAACCCGGGCCACGAAACCAGCCTTGATGGGCGCAACGGAGCGATGCGACCCACACTGAGGGAGCGACAAGGTAGGCAGGGGGGTGGGAGGTAAGGGGGGAAGTAAGGGAACTGGATTTGTCCAAACCAACCCAAGCCACGAAACCAGCCTTGATGGGCGCAACAGAGCGATGCGACCCACACTGAGGGAGGGAGAGGGAAGGCAGGGAGGTTGGGGGTAAGGGGGAAAGTGAGGGAACTGGATTCGTCCATTGAGCAATACAAGCCACACTAAGGGGAGGCGAGGGAAAGCAGGGGATGGGGGTGTTACGTTTAAGTTGTGAAGGAAAGCAAGGTCCACATTAGGATGGTGTCTGGCGATTCCTGTGCATAAAGGGGGGATATCATGCGTATAAATAGAAGTGTACCTGTTCGCATCGCAGGAAGAAGAGGCGATTCTCCTTGGAGAGGATGGTGTCTGGCGACTTGCAGCCATTGCACATCACGTACTCGTCTGTGGAAGAAGGGGGTGAAGGAAGAGGGGGGGGAGGGGGGGAGAGGGGGAGGAAGGGAAACATAGCAATAAGAAACAGATAAGAGAGCTTTTGATCGAAATACGGGAGGCTAAGTGCAAGGGAGATGATAAGGAGACTTGCAGGCATCACGCATCAAAATGGGGAGAGGGAGCCACGGACACAGAAGGGACGGCAGGGAGGGTGGTCAGTCAGATCAGAAGGAGCATCTGTTTCGGTTGGTGTTAACAAGTGGAGGGCTGCCAGTGCCAGAAACCTCAATGCGACAGTCTCACTGCTGTCTTAACAAAGGACGCTCCCTGCTCACTGACGAATCGATGCCAGAGCGTTTTTTAGTATCCTTTCGGTTGGTGGTAACAAGCGGAGGGCTACAAAAAACGCGACAAAGAAACGCGACAGCCTCACTGCTGTCTTGACAAAAAACGCTCCCAGTTTCCCGTCAAACAATAGTCACTGACAAATCGCAGCTGAAGGGCAACAGAATCAAGCCTTTAGAACACGCACTGAAGGGCGAACCACCGTCCCTTCAGCACCAGCCAGTGC
Source organism: Closterium sp. NIES-67 (assembly GCA_027943415.1). Lineage (NCBI taxonomy): Eukaryota > Viridiplantae > Streptophyta > Zygnematophyceae > Desmidiales > Closteriaceae > Closterium > Closterium sp. NIES-67. Next base: position 201,898 of record BQMB01002055.1, read on the forward strand.
CAACCAGCCATCCATCAGTACAGAACGCCTATTGACCCAAGGGGCGTCACAGTGGGGTTTCAGGAGAACACTCACTGACGTATCGCCGCAGAATACCCTCAAAATTCTTGGGTGCGAATCGGCCCTTCACCACCAGCCGCTGCTGGCCATCGAGAGAACCACTGGTACCCAGCTCAGCCAGCAGGAACGCCATCACGTGCTCCGGCTGCCGGTGCATGCTGCGGTAACATGGGTTGAATGTGGTGAAGAGGGGTAGAACGGAATAGGGATGGATTGGACGTGGTGAAGAGCCATCCATGAGAGACCAGAAATCCACTGGTTCCTAGCTCAGCCAGGAGGAACGCCATCACGTGCTCCGGCTGCCGGTGCGTTCTGCGGTGAAGCGGAGTGGAGAGCGGTGGCACGGGGTGGAGAGGGGTTAAAAGCAGGGGGGATGGGTGCAAAACAGTGAGGAAGCACCAACAGGAGTCCAGAGAACCACTGGTACCCAGCTCAGCTAGCAAGAACGCCATCAAGTGCTCTCTGGCTGCCAGTGTTTGCTGAGAAGGGTTGAATGCAGTAATGAGGGGTACGAAGTGGTAAGCCATGTGGGTAGGTGCAAGAGGTAAAGGTGGGGTGAAGGATGTCGGAAAAAGGAAAAAACAAAACATGACGCAATCGGAAACAGCAGAGACGGGCTGGGGCGCTCACGTTTTACAGAGATCCATGAAGTTGGCAAAGACTGTCTTCTTGGTTCCTTCTCGCAGCACCTGCACGCACGCAGAGGGGCGGACGTGATCAGTGGAAGAGGTGAGTGATGCATGATAGTGTTTCGTGTGTGCGTGAACGTGTGTGTGTGTGAACGTGTGTGTGCGTGAACGTCTGTGTGCGTGAACGTGTGTGCGTGAACGTGTGTGTGCGTGAACGTGTGTGTGCGTGAACGTGTGTGTGCGTGAACGTGTGTGTGCGTGAACGTCTGTGCGTGAACGTCTGTGTGCGTGAACGTGTGTGCGTGAACGTGTGTGTGCGTGAACGTGTGTGTGCGTGAATGTGTGTGTGGATGAGTGTGTGTGTGTGTGGGGAGGGGGGAAGGGGGGAAGGAGTGTGGGGGGCAGGTGGGGGGGTGGCAGGCGAACGAACGCACGTGTGCATGCAATGTATGCTGGTGTGTTATGGAACCAATCTTGCACAAATTTGAAAATTACGCCTCTGTCAGTGTCTGTCGGTGTGATTTGAAATTTAAGGAGGCTTGTCTTGCACACCTGAGGAGGGCGCATGATGGTTCGGCGGCGGTCTCCAGCCAGCTCAGGGTTGTTCTCCCTCAGAATGTTGAACACACGGCCCAGGAGCTGTGAGTGCGGGTGTGTTTGTGGGGGGCGGGGGGGGGAGGGGGGGGGTGGTTGGAGGGGGGAGGGGAACAGGAGACAGTTGGTAAGTCATTGTGGCACATGGCTTCCAGCCAGCTCGGGGTTGTTCTCCCTCAGGATGTTGAAGACACGACCCGGGAGCTGTGGGTAGGGGCAAGAGGAGGACGGCGGGAGAGGGGGAAGGGAGGGGGGAGGAAAAGGGGGGGGGGGGTGGGTTGAAAACAGGAGACAAGGGAGGACGCATGGGAGCAGCGTACAGCAGGGGTGCGTATATGGGAGACATGGTAACACATGGTTCAAAGGCTCAACCCCTGCGTGTGAGACGTCAACTCACTTCTTCATCCTTGTAATCCCGGTCCGCCCCCTCCCACAGCAACATACTGGGATTTGATTGAGTGCCCCTTCCAGCACCCCCTATCGCACCCTCACTCTCAACTCAACCCGTGAGTGTGACAACAGATCAACTCACCTCCTCATACTTGTAATCCCGGTCCGTCCCCTCCCACGGCAGCTTGGTGGGGCCTCCCAATTCAATCCCCTCCGCCTCCTCGTCCTCCTCCCCCTCGCCCGCCGCCTCCTCCTCCTCTTCCTCCTCCTCCTCCGCCTCCGCCTTGGCGTGCTCCTCAGCCTCCACCACCTCCTCCTCCGTCCTCTGCTTCGGCTTCTTCTTTTTCTTCTTTTCAAGCTTCAGCTCCAAGCCCTCTCCGTCCTCCCCTGCCGCTCCCTCCTCACCCGCCTCCTCTCCTTTCTCGCCATCCGCGCCCTCTCCGTCAGCCTACGAAACAAAAGGAGGTGGGGGAGGAGAATGGGGAAATACAACATTGAAGCTTCAGCTCCAAGCCCTCTCCATCCTCCCCTGCCGCTCCCTCCTCGCCTGCCTCCTCTGCCTTGTCGCCATCCGCGGCCTCTCCGTCAGTCTGCAACGCAGAAAAGATGCAGGAAAACGGAACAGAGGAGAAGGGGCTTTTGATAATTGGCTTCAAGTATTTTTTATATAATAGGTATTATAAGGTGACTTAAGCATTAGTTTTTTCTTTTTCTTTTTCTTTTTTTCGGCTCCAGGCTTTTGCAGCTGCTCTCTCCTCCGCCGCCTCCTTTTCCTTCTCGCCGTCCACTGCCTCCCCACCAGACTATATGGGCAGAAAAAAAAAAAACACAAAAAAAGAAAAAATGAACATGAGAGTATCCGGGCCTTCGAAGTCTCCTCCTGCTGCTCCCTCCCCGTTGTCTTCTCACCAAAAAACAAAAACAGGAGAGGGAACGAAAAGGCCCGAACCTACCTGCGGCTTATTCTTCTTCGTTTCCTTTGCACTAGCACCACAGACTTGACGGATTCCTCGAATGCTCACCTGTTTCATCAGTTTTTTTGTTCTCTCTGACTCTGCGGCTTCTTCTTCTTTCTTCAGTTCTTTTCTATTCACTGCCTCGACGGAGCCCTTGACTGCTCACATGTCTACACAATTGTTGGGTTCTCGTCGAACTCTTGAGCCTCGAGCCTACCTGCGGCTTCTTTTTCTTTTTCTTCTTTGCCCCGAAATCCACAGTCTCGACGGAGTCCTCAACTGCAATCAGCGAAATGTAGAAAAAAAAAAGGGGAACACGCTTAAGGAGGAATGCGGCGAACTTGAAACCCCGAGCAGAATTTTCGACGAGGGAAATGATCCGATCCGCAAATATGACCAACACCCAGCTCATCGAAAAGGCGGGATAGGTGAGAAGTCGGAAGGGACACATTTAATGACATAAGATGGCGCGCTAGCGTCACTCTCATCTTATATCTAACTGATCTTAAACGGATCCTACCTGACAACCCTTCAACCTTCTCAGACACCTCGGCCACGTCAGCGGCTTCCTCTTCCGCGGATCGATCCTTCTTCTTTTTCTTCTTCTTCTTGGCTAGATCGAACGACCCAACCTGAATCGCGGAAGACGAGAAGGAGAACAGGAGACCATGGATCTCAGCTTTATATTGGAAACACGAGCTCTTCGACTAGGCTAGCCTAAACGCCTCTGACCTAATACCCGGATGACGACGAGAAAACTAGGAAACGGGGGTCTCAGCTTAACACGAGAATCACACAAGCCGTTCTGCATGGCATGATGCGGGAAAGCCTCTGCGTAGCCTGTTCGAACCCCCCGACCGAAATCCATGCAGACTTCGAGAGTGTCGGAATGAATGGAAGCGTAAAGTCGAAATGTGAAATCGACGATAAATGCCTACGAAAAGAGAAGATTCGGGTGAGCCAGATTGCTCCAATCACCTCTGAGACGGTCGGAACATTTTCGTCGTCAGCCATAACCCTAACGCTGCGAATGAACGGCTTTTGGGTTGCTCGCAGAAGGCGTGGTTACGGGAACCACGGACAAGCTAAATCAAGACGACAGGATCTGAGGAAAAGCGTCGAAAGACGCGCAACAAGTCTGACGTCCAGTAACTTGTCACTAGAAAGCACGGATCGAGGATAACGGCAGAAATGTGCTGAATCCCAAGGAGTGGAGGGATGGGGGAGGAGGGGAGGAAAGGGGAGAGCAAAAGTGCGGAGCAAAGAGATGAGGTAATCCCGAGGTTTGGGGTTATGGCAGCTCAACATTGCTCGCTTCGCGCATCCTCGAGTCAGTACACTAGCTACATACTATAATGTGATTAAACTCTCACTTTCGGCTTATACCCTGATCATGTTTCATTGTCAAAATAGAAATGCTACAAAGATGAGTGACGAGCAGGGGTAAGATAGCCAAGGGCACCAGTAGTCATGATGGCATCGGTAATCACATACACTTAAGGTGTGCCATTCATCCACACACCACTCTTCTAGCAATGTAGTAAAATGTTACATGGCATGTTTAGCAACTAGACATTGTCGTCCTCGTCCTTGCCCAGGAAAGCAAGCATCGGGTCATCAGCATGGACTCTCTTCATTCGGTAAGCCTCCATGTCCTCCTCCGTCACCTATGGGCAAGAAGGGCAAAAAATATGTTGGACATCGGCATTTGGGTTGGTTGGGTTGGGTGGAGGAGACACCAACATGGCAGTGAGAATGTGCGAGCATGCCTGCTCGGAAACACGAACAGACGAACAATGGGGACAAGAACAGACGAAGCATACAGCACATGAGAAGCGGCCAGCTCTGCCGAGAGTAATGAACATGGAGGGTGTGACTTAAAGAGCAAACGGGAAACTTACATCGTCAGAATACGTGACGTTGTACTTGCGCTTGCGCTCATCCTTCTCCTCTCTTCCCAGTTCCTCCTCCTGGCACAACAGGAAAAAAAATCATTAAAAACTCACATGTAAATTAATCATACATTGATATATGCCACCCATGGAGAGACATGTCAAAGAGCAATACAGACAAACAGAACCCTAAAAGAATGTTCTCCCTTTACCTCCTCGGGGCACACAGACGAGCCCCCATGCAGCCAAGTTCACATGTCCTCGCTTCCAGTCACACACATTCCAAGCCCATTCTCCCCCCCCCACCAATCCTTCTTCATGCACATGCATGCATGTGTTCGCATGCGGCCAACTTCACATGTCCTCGCTTCCTATCGCTCACATTCCAAGCCCATCCCCCCCCAACCCCTCCCTGATCCTTCTTCATGCACAAGCATGCATACGTTTCCCAACCCACACATACCCTCTTGAGCGCAGCTCTGAGCTTCTTCTTATCCAGCTTCAAGTCCAGATCCACGTCTGCGCCCCACACCACCGATTTCTTCTCTTCTCCGTGCTTCGCCCTCCCTGCTCCCTCCTCCGCCCCTTCCCCATCCTCGCCCTGCAAGCCCTCAGCCTCTGCACATTAGGAGGCGAGATGGAAGGGAAGGGAGGATGAATCCGCATGATAGGAGTCTAGTTTTGAGGCGCCTCAAAACTCATCCTCACCCTGCAAGCCCTCAGCCTCTGCACATAAGGAGGCGAGATGGAAGGGAAGGGAGAATGAATGTACGTCCAAATCCAAGTCTGTGCCCCATGCCCCCGACTTCTTCTCTTCACCGTGCTTCGCCCTCCCTGCTCCCTCCTCCGCCCCTTCCCCATCCTCGCCCTGGAGGCCTTCGGCTTCTGCACATTTGGAAAAAATGCAAGGGAAAAACGAATGCACTTCAGCTAGTTTTGAGGCACCTCAAAACTAGACTCCTAAAAACGAATGCACTTCAGCGGATCTGACCAGCGCCTCAGCAGCAGCAAACGCCAGTAGCTCCTGTTTGGTGGTGCGGGTGGTCTGGTGGCGGCGGCACGCATGGCCACAAGAACACCAGCACCTCAATACACGCACATTAGCAGCACTCGTACCCACCAGAGCGCACTTTCAGCTGTGCTGACGCCCTCACGCCCCTCTAGCTGTGCGTATATTCGTCCCCAACGCTGCGCCCTCACGCCCCTCTAGCGGCCTTCGTCTGGTGGCAGCACACGTAGCCACAAGAACACCAGCACCTCAATACACGCACCTTAGCATCACCTCATAGCCACCAGAATGCACCTTCAGCTGAGTGGATTCATCCCCAACGCACCTTGAGCCGCTTTCATCTGCTCCCTTCGCTCCATATTCGCCTGCATGAGGCTAGCCGACGCCTCAGCAGCAGCAATGCCGCTAGCTGCACACCTTAACACACACATACACATGCATTCCCAACAACGCACCTTGAGCAGCTTTCATCTGCTCCCTCCTCTCCATATTCGCCTGCATGAGGTTAGCCGACGCTTCAGCAGCAGCAATGCCGCTGGCGCCCGTGCAGTAGCTCATGCGGGTGGTCTGGTGGCAGCACGCATAGCCCCACACGCCCCCGCCCCACCAGCTGCCCCACACAGCCGTGTGGTTGTTGATCAGCACGTCCTCCTCGTATCTGCTGCACGGGACAGCCTTGTCCTGGAAAGAAGAGGACAAGAGTGGGGACAAGGGAAGGAAAGGGTCAGAGGGAATCACACGCCAGCACCCCACCAGCTGCCCCACACGGCCGTGTGGTTGTTGATCGGCACGTCCTCCTCGTACCTGCTGCACGGGACAGCCTTGTCCTGCAGGGACGGGAAGAGAAGGGGAAAGGAGAGAGGAGCGCGAAGGGAGGTTGGGGTTCACGTCACCTACAGGGTACACCTGTAAGAGATCACATAAGAACATACCACGCCTCTGAGAGGTCGGCCCGCGCGGTCGTACCTCCACTCGCACCTCCGTCTGCCCCAGCAGCAGCTCCTCCAATGCCCCTCAGGAATAGCATAGGCAGCTGTACCACAACGCACCTGCTATGAGCGTCTCTATAAGTACCACGCCTCTAAGAGGCCAGCCCACGCGGCCACACTGAATCACAACCTACAGTGCCTGTTTTAAGAACTACCCAGGCTACTGTATAATGGCGGTCGTACTCCACTTGCAGCTCAGTCTGCCCCAGCAGCAGCTGTACCACAACATACCTGTTATGAAAGTCACTATACCACTACGTACCACTCCTCTCAGCGGCCTCCCAGCGCGGTCGTACTCCACTTGCACCTCCGTCTGCCCCAGCAGCAGCTCCTCCGGGATCCCCTCCTCCTCCCCGCCCTTCCCCTTCCCGCCATTACTCGCCGCATTCCCATACTTAGCCAGCACCGACTCCTTACTGGCCCCCGTCAGCTTCTCCTTCTTGACCTTAAACTCCCGGTGCAGCAGCTCGGCCTGGCTAGGCGCCCCCTGCAGGTGCACGTCCACGTTGCTCTTCTCCATCGCTTCCCATGCGTGCACAGTGAGCTGGCGGAATTCCAGTGCCTGCCCGCTGATGCGGTTGTGGTTGTCCCCCAGGTAGAACTTGTCCTTGGCGTCGCCCTCGGGGTTGGGGTCCTCTCGCATGGAGCGTGTCTTCGGGTCGTAGTAGGCCGAGTCCACGTCCAAGTTGAGCAGGTACTTGGCTGTATCCTCGCGGATACGCAGGTTTCTGGGGGTCGGGAGAGCGGAAGGGAAGGGATAAGGTGAGGGAAGGAAAGCAGGTGAGCTGGCGGAATTCTAAGGCCTGGCTGCTGATGCGGTTGTGGTTGTCTCCCAGGTAGAACTTGTCCTTGGCGTTGCCCTCAGGGTTGGGGTGCTCTCGCGTGGAGAGTGCGCCTTCGGGGCGTAATAGGCCAAGTCTACGTCCAGATTCAGAAGAAGAAACTTCGGTGTGTACTTGCTGTCTTACTTGTCTACAGCAAGTAGTGTAAACACTTATGCCTATAATCTGAACTGCCATGGAAAGCTGGTCATACATACCGCACTGATCCCGTGCTGCCACCACCGGTGGTCCGCACTCGCTTCTCCACCTTCCAAAGCCCACCTGCCTGCTCTCGTCCAGACTGACTGACTGACTGACTGACTGACTGACTGACTGTAGCGAAGACAAGTGAGCATTCTGAGGCATGTAAGGAAGGTGCTACATGTAACGTACCGAACTGATCCCATGCTGCCACCACCACCACCGGTTGTCCTCACACGCTTCTCCACCTTCCCGAAATCCATCTGTCTACTCTCATCCAGACTGACTGCCTGCCGGCTCTCATCCAGACTGACTGCCTGCCGGCTCTCATCCAGACTGACTGCCTGCCGGCTCTCATCCAAACTGACTGACAACTGAGCATTCTGTGATGTAAAGAAGGTGCTACGTACCGGACTGATCCCGTGCTACCACCACCAGTGGTCCTCACACGCTTCTCCACCTTCCCGAAATCCATCTGTCTACTCTCGTCCACCTTCGCATCATCCTCCTCCTCCTCTTCTTCCTCCTCCCCTCCCTCCTCCCCTCCCTCCTTTCCTCCCCCCTCCTTTCCCCCTCCTTCTCCCCCCTCGCCCCCTTTCCCCGCCAGCTTCTTCAGCTGCTGCTCCTTCTGAAACTTCTTCCTTGCTTCCGCCCGGATGTCATACGAGTCCATGGTGCGTTTGTACGTCGCCGCGTCGTATCCGTTCCACCTGTCGCGCTTGCCCTCGTAGTTGAGCTCGATCGATTGGATCTTCTCGTCTGCAGCAATGCTCTGGCTCGTCCACTTGGCGCCCACCTTCCTCGGCCGCTCCACACATAACTTTGCCGTATGAGTCATGGCTCCACAGCTGATAGTAAGTTGGAGAGGGGGGGGAGGGGGGGGGGGGGGGGGGGGAGAGCAAGACAGGCAGATGAGATATTTGGATCTTCTCATTGGCTGAGATGCTCTGGCTCGTCCACTTCGCGCCCACCTTCCTCGGCCGCTCGACGCACAGCTTGGCAGTTTGGGTCATGGCGCCACAGCTGATGGGCCAAAGGGGAGGAGAGAGAGGGGAGAGAGGGAGGGAGGGAGGGAGGGAGGAGAGAGGTGAGTGCCTTGCCTTATAATGGAAATTCACTGTTCACAGCTCTGCCCACCCCGTAAGGCCGCTTCCACACGTAGCTTTGCAGTGTGGGTCACGGCGCCACAGCTGAGAGTAAAGCAGGGGGCTTGACGCAGGTTGAAAACTTCACCACGTCAAACCCGCAGGCCGGAAGCCGTTGGCCGCTTGGTGCAGGCGCCCTTGGGGACATACTTGGTGCACGCGCCCTTGGGGACATACTTGGTGCAGGCGCCCTTGGGGACATACTTGGTGCAGGCACCCTTGAGGACATACTTGGTGCACGCGCCCTTGCAGTACTTCTCGGCCTGGAAGCCCTTGGCCCCTTGGCCGTATCGTACCACCGGTTGGTGTTTCTAGCAACAGAGCTACAGTACCAGAGGAGGGGGTATGAACCAAGCAGCGTCTTAAGGGGTGATACTCACTTGGTGCAGGCGCCCTTGCGGTACTTCTCGGCCTGGAAGCCCTTGGCTCCTCGGTCGTACCACTGGTTGGTGTGGTTCCCTTCGCCCTTCCAGTTCCGTTGATGCTTCAAGCTCTGCTCACGGTCACACAACAGGTGGATTGGACAGAAGTTAGTGTTACCATGTGCGTGTTACCAGGCCTGTTATCACGCGTGTTACCAGGCGTGTTATCAGGCGTGTTAACAGGCGTGTTACCAGGCGTGTTACCAGGCGTGTTACCAGGCGTGTTACCAGGCGTGCTACCAGGCGTGTTACCACCAGGCGTCTTACCACCAGGCGTGTTACCACCAGGCCCTGCTTCAGCAACAAACCACGAGTCATCCGGCGTTGAGGTACCACGGCGCCGAGGACATGTACTGGGGAATATGAGAATTGATCTTTTAGCTGCTATTATTCCTCTCCCTCATTTCTCGCTTCCCACCCCCCCCCCCCCCCCCCCCTCCTTCAACCTCCTCCCCTTCCCCTTTCCATCCCCCCTCAAAAAGTACTCACGGGTCGTTCGGCGTTAAGGTACCACGGCGCCGAGGACATGTACTGGGGAATATGGGGATTGATCTCGTTGCCATCCTCGTCGAGTTCAGCTGGCGCCAAACCCGCCTTACGAGCCTCCTCGAGCTCCTGCTGCTTCCGGTGGTCCTCTCGGGACTTGAAAGTGGCTGTAAAAGGGGGGTTGGAAGAAGGAAGAATGTTTAGAAAGATGCAGGACCGCCTTACGAGCCTCCTCGCGCTCCTGCTGCTTCCTGTGGTCCTCGCGAGACTTGAACGTGGCTGTAAAAAGCAAGGGAGAAGGAGAGTGGAGAATTCAGAAGAAAGAAAGGTTCCGAAAGATGCAAACACGCCTTGCGAGCCTCCTCGAGCTCCTGCTGCTTCCGGAGGTTCTCGGGAGACTTAAACGTGGTTGGAGAAGAGGGGAAAACACATAAGGTAAGGCTCCCGTTGCTAAGCACATAGGTAGACGCGGAATAAAACAATTCCACCGATGAAACTGACTGTTGACGAGTATCAGACAAACGCTTGAAGTCCTGGCAACTGCCTTGCAACTTGGCATCTAAGTTGCAACTACCTTGCAACTTGGCATCTAAGCTGCAACTACCTCGGCGAAAAGGCCTCACCTGAAGCTGTCGCCATGGCTCTTGACGAAGAGACGTATCAGCAAATCGTCAATCGCTGGCAAACTACTAAGGTGAAAGGATGCGAGAGAGTTTGCTAGTACAACCGCAGACCGAAGTGCGAACCCAGCAAGCGCGGGTGATCAATTCGCTAAGCAGGAGTCGGGAGTCGGGAGCAGAACAGCAAACCCTAAGGACGGCTGTGCAAACAACACTCTCGACGCCAGTTGCTTTCTTGATCAACACGGACTCGAAGAATCCGAGACGAAATAAACAAAACGAGGAGAATGAAGCAGAAAACGGAAAGATAAACGTAACAAGCAGATTGGATGGAGGGCAGAAACACGGTCGGGCTAACTGGGCCGAGCAGACATGAGGCTGGGTTGACAGCTCTGACAAGGAATCTGACTGTTCACCGTTAGATCGGAAAAAGAGGTCAGATCTTACGGCTACGATTAGGGTACGTGCAAGCAGGCCAACCTCGTGGTTGGGCTCGTGTTTGCTGTAGAAGGTTGCGTAGTGTTGGGTGAACAATTTCAGGCCTTCATTGCATACTGTTCAATTCAGCAAATTATAGCAAGATCCTTCTATTAAAAAAATATTGGTCACTACAGAACAGTAGAATCAAGAAATATTGTGGTTGCAAAATAAGGCAGCCACATGCAGCCACATTTCAGCAAAACATAGTGGAGTTCAAGAGGGGCCATGAGACGGGGATGCTTTCTGCAAGGCCAAATAGTCACATGTACCCATGTATCGGAAATACATCTGCTTGGGGGATTGATGTTAAAATTATATTTTATATAATTGTAGGCTTGGTAGTTATGCTACTAACTGCATCCTACTGTAGGGGGGACAACCCCCTTCTTGTACTTCATTCTCTTCTAGTCTGTTGGAAATACCTCAAGGACTTGAGCGTTTCTGAAGTCTAACATCACACTCGAGTGAAGCCGTATCGAGTATGCGAGTCAACGGAGGTTACACGAGGAGGTTGGACGAAAGAACACGAAAGGACGAAAGAACACAAAAGGACGAAAGACTCGAAGGGTCGCAACCGGAGGTTGCGACTAACCGTTACAACTGCAAGGGTGGTAACCGAATCGGCCATCGAGTCGCTGTGCGACTCGATAACCGTTCCTTCAACTGTATTCTACAACTGCTTTACTTTTCCTATTTTCTATATTGTTGTATGCTTGTTCCTTTTAATCAATCACTTGCTCTCACATACTAGTGCAAGGGTTCAACTACTCAAACTTCCGCTGCACTACTCAAGTATCTTGTACAACTGGAACTTAGTCTATGAAAGATCCTAAGGGCTTTTTCTCAGCCCTAAATAGTCTACCACTCTTCTCTCGACACTTTTCTTCTTCATTACTATTGGGCTGAGAAAAAGCCCTTAGGATCTTTTCAGAGACTAAGTCCCAGCTGTGAAGACTTGAGACTTTGAGTAGTGCAGCGGAAGTTGAGACGGTTGAACCCTTGTACTAGTATGTGAGAACAAGTGATTGATTAAAGAAACAAGCATACAGCAATATATAGAAGATAAGAAAGCAGTTGTAGAATACAGTTACAGGAACGGTTTATCGAGTCGCACAGCGACTCGATTGCCGCTTCGGTTACCATCCGTGATGTTGTAACGGTCAGTCGTAACCTCCAGTTGCGACCTTTCGAGTCTTTTCGCATTATTTGTCCGCCCCCTCGTGCAACCTCCGTTGACTCGCGTGCTCCCCTGTAATCTTCCTCGAGTACAGTGTTATACTTCAGAAACGCTTAAGTCCTTTGAGATATTTCCAACACTCCCCTTCGTTTCTGGAGTGCTGGCGTGTTCAGATCCGGTGACGTTTGTTTGCCCGGTCAGGAGCATGCAGTAGTCGAATTTTGCTTTCGCCAATTTCTTCGTCAGATAATCTGCGGCCATTTCTGTCGTCGGGCAGTAACTGAGTTGAAGTCTCCCCTTCGCGATGTCATCCTTGACGAAGAAGTACCGCAGGGCGATGTGCTTGGTTCGGTTGGCGAAGCCGTCTTTGTTCGCGATTTTGATCGCAGATTGGTTGTCGCAGAGGAGTGAGAAGGCGGGTAGGGTCGCGATCTTCGCTTCCTCGAGTAACTCCCGCAGGTAGAGTCCTTCCTTGCACAGTACAAAGGGCGATATACTCTGCTTCAGCCGAGGATAGTGCGATTAACTCCTGCTTGCTCGACTGCCAGGAGATAGTTCCGATGGGTTCTAGTCGGTAGGTGTAGCCCGTCCTAGATCGTCAATTTTCCCTATCTCCCGCGTGGTCGGCGTCGACGTATCCGAGTAGTCGTACGGACGGTGTTGTCGCTTTGCTGTAGGTAAGCCCGATCGTCGGCGTGGAGACGAAGTAGAGTAGTGCCCGGTTGAGCTCCTCAAGATCTTCCTGTTCCGGTTGCTTCAGATGCGTCGCCAGTTGACTCGCACTATAGGACAGGTCGGGTCGGCAGGTTACTGCTGCGAATAGTAGGCAGCCGAGCTTCTGTTGATACTCCTGGATTTGCTTCGCGGGGAGTTTTGCGGAGGTGCTGTTGTTGTTACCGTAGTGGTAGGGGGTTGGGACAGTAGTCGGTGTTACACCGAATTTTTTCGCGACGGTGCCTGAGTACTTTCCAGCGTGTAGGTAGAACGCCGTGTCGTTTTCGTCGACATTCAGTCCTAGGTACTGGGTCACTTCGTCGGACACCGTGAGTGTTAAGTCTTCTTTCAGCTCCCGTTCGAACCAGGTGGCGATGTCGGTAGTGGAGCCGATGTAGAGCAGGTCGTCGACGTAGACGATGAGTAGGATATACTCTCTTCCCTTCTGCAGTTGGTACATTCCTTGGTCATGCGGCAGCTGTAGGAATCCGATTTTTGCGAGACGGCCGTGGAGATGCTGCTGCCAGAGCCGCGGGGCTTGCTTGATCCCGTATAAGGATTTTGTCAGTTGGCATACTTTCGTGGGGTCGTCGATGAATCCGTGGGGTTGTTCGACGAAAATCTCGGCGTCCACAGGTGCGTATAGGAACGCATTCGCGACGTCGATTTGGCGTAGTGGTAATGTCTTCGTGGCCGCGACGGCGAGTAGGATGCGTAATGAGGTGTGACGGGAGACTGGAGCGAAGGTTTCTGTGTAGTCGGTCCCGTATCGTTGATCGAAGCCTCGTACGACCCATCGAGCTTTGAATCGTTCGATGGAGCCGTCTGAGTTGGTCTTAATGCGGTACACCCATTTCCCCGAGAGGACGTTTTTCCCGTTGATGCTTGTTGCAGGTACCACTTTCCATGTTTTCCGGTCTTGCAGAGCTTTTAACTCCTTTTCCATCGCTTCCTTCCATTTCGCTTTATATTCCCCCCCCAGAGCCTGCGACAGGGTCGAAGGCTCTCGCGGAGAAGGCGGCCGCGGATGCTGGACGGAGACCCAGAGGCCTAGAATCTGCAGTCCTGTGGGTGTGTGTCGAGGGGAATTTTCATTCCCGGAATAAGCTGCTTCGTCACCGTCTTCTGGGTCAGGTAAGAAGTTGGGACCGATGCGTTCCGAAACATTTGTGTCGACTGGGTGGGGTGTAATGTAACCTTGGTCAGCGAAGTGGTAAAAGGTGTCGAGGTTGTTGCTATCGAGAGGATTGTCTTCTTCGAGTGGGACAGGTACGGAACAGAATGGGAGTGGTCCGGCAGCTTCCGAGGCTTCAGGTACGTCTTCTTCTGCCGCGTCAGCTTCGGCAGCACGGTCGGCGAAGGAACGAAGTCCGGAGAAGCCGTCGGTGGGGTCTTGTGTGTTGGCAATGTTGTCCAGGTAATGGTGCAGCGTCAGTCGCTCGTAGAAGATAACATCACGTGATGCCACGGTATTTTTGTCTTGTATGTCGAGAATTTTCCACGCGTGAAAGTGTTTGGCGATGCCGAGGTGTAGTCCCCACCGAGCTCGTTGTGTGAAGCGTCCTGCTCGGGCTGTGTGGGGTCTGTACTGTACCATGCAGCCGAAAACTTGGAGTAATTTTGTGCTGCCCCTTTTTCTTGTCCACAACAGGTGCGGTGATGCATTGTTGGGAAGCGATGACGAGGACAGCAGGTTGTGCAGGTGAACTTCATGTGTTATCGCGTCTGGCCACAGTGTGGTGGGCAGCCTCATTCCCAGAAGCAGTTTTTGCATCGTCGTCTGCAAGGTCCGGTTCATGCGTTCTGCTACCCCCTGCTGCTGGTGAGCATAGGGCAGGGACACCAGGCGTCTGATTCCTTTTTCCGCCAGATAGGTCCTGAAGCGTTGTGACTGGTATTCCAGTGCACCGTCTGACTGGAAGCTCTTGAGCTTGGTTCCTGATTCTCGTTCGGCGATGGGAAGCCATGTTGTGAAGGCGTCGAAAGCTTGATCGCGCGTCTTGAGATTGAAGTGCCAGACGTATCTGGTTGCTGCGTCAATGAACGTGATGACGTAGTTGAAGTCGGCTTCGGTGTCTTCTCGAGGCATGTTTAAAATATCGCTGTAGACTTTTTCCATCGGAGCGTATGTAGGTGCGCTTGGGTTGTGATGAGATGGAAAAGGCTGATGGGGAAGATCTGCTTCGGGGCACGTGAAGCACCGTGCTCGTGGTCGTCGAAGTTCTTGGCCGCTCGTCGTTAGGAGGGCGTTGCGTTCTAACACCTCTGCTTGGATTGTTTGTAGTATCGTGCTGTTTGCAGGATGCCCGAGGCGTTGGTGCCAGATGTCGTCGGAAGCGCGATGACCCGGCGAGCGGTTGTATATGTCGGCGTTGGAGAAGAACGCGACGACTGTGGCAGGACTTCGACAAACTTCTCGTGTGATGGGCATAAGTTGGTCTGCTTCGGTTGGCGGTCCTCGGATCGCCGGTGGTGGGACTCGGCTGGGTCCTGCTGCTGCTACTGCAGGTGATGGTTTGGTTGGGATACTCGCGGGTACTTGTCTTTCTTGTCTGATGACTGCTAATGCTCGTGTTCTTTCTGCTGCAGGTATGGTGTTGGAGTGCCAGAAGCCGTCACTGTCGAATTCTGGATCAAGATCCGGCGGGTGTGTCCAGGCGGCGAATGATACGATGCTGTCGCTGTCGGCAGTACCTCGGTCGGGGAAGAAGTCCAACACGAAGACGCCGGATTTCAGGAGGGCACGACCGATGAAGAGGCCACCCTTTCCGTGGTATAGCCGAAACTCGTTGGAGTAGGAGTCGCACTCCAGGTGAATCCCCTTGGCCATTAGTTGGCTTACGCTTAGTAGGTTGTATCCCAGGTTGTCGACAATGAGGACTTTGTTGAGTTGAAGTATGACGTTTGTCTCCATGGATTGTAACTGAACCACGCCTTGTCTGTTTGTCTTCAGATTTTCATTGTTGGCGACGGTGTTGACGACGTCGCGGTTGAGGCGTTTCTCCTGTTGCACGAATCGTCCCGAAGAGCACATGTGTTGCCCGCAGCAGCTGTCCAGGAACCAGGTGTTTCGCCCGGTGGGTTCGGCGTTGGCGACCGCAGCATATGTTGGATTGACTTGAAGGCCTTGTGAGCACGGTGGCAGGAGCTCTTCTTCGTCTGGCGCGTAAGTGGGTGGTGAGCCGGGTGCGCAGTTGTCGATGTGTACCATGCAATTGATAATGTTTGGTGTCTGTTGTGCAGATGTTGAAGAGCGTCTTGGGGGACTTGCTTGAGTGGAAGCGACTTGTGGGTCTGCTGGACGGTAAACGCGAGGGCGGTTGCAGTTGACCTTGGAGTGCCCGGAAGTCTGGCAGTTGTGGCAGAACGGCGGCACGAAGGTAAATCCCCTGTTGTCACGTTCTTGCTTTCCGCGTCGATTGTAGGTGTTGTCGTTTCTTCGTTGAGTGTAGAAGACTAACTGCTGCTGCTTCCTTGGTTGTCTTTCTTCGAACAGGTCCATCTCCTGTTGTTCAGCGTGAAGCTCGGCGCAGAGGTGCATCTCCGAAATCCTTCCGTGGGCGCGAAGAAGCGATCGTGTGGTTCTCCATTCTGGTCTGAGCCCGGCGAGGACAAGTGTCACGAAGCTTTCTTCAGTGATTGTTCCTCCGCACCGAAGCAGGCGGTCGCGGAGGGTCTGGCAGCGGCTCATATACTGCATCGCCTTTTCCCCGGTCTTCATTTGTATTGTTGTCAGTTGTTGCATGAGTCTGCTTTGTGTCACGCTGTCGTTTGCTTGGTAGAGGCACTTGAGATGGTGCCATGCGAGCTCCGCGGAGTTTCCATAGCTCCTGTATGTTCTGATGCTCTGCTGTTCTTGTGGTGACAGGTTTCTCAGGAGAACCGTATACGCCAGCAGCGACTGATACGTGAAGATTTCTTGTTCCTTTCCAGTGCCGTTGCTTGGGAATGGCAGGGACCCGTTGAAGTATCCCAGAAGGTGCGCAGCCTCCATCAGCAGCTCGAACTCGAAGCTCCAGGTAAAGAAGTCGTGTTCGTTGAACGGTGAGGATGTCTGCAGTTTAATCACGTGTGAAAACTGCGCCTGAAGACTTAAGATTTCGTTTGGTGTTTGTTGTGATGCAGCTGCTGTTGGTTGGGCACGGGGCGGCATGAACTCGAACGTCCCCGGTGAAGAGTGATAAGGCGCAAAGGTAGGCGCTTGATTGTGTCGCCCAAACGATGAGTTGTCGAGGCTCATCGGCGCTAATCCCATGTTTCCTCCATTGCTCTGTGTTGAATGCGCAGGTGTCCTTGTCTGCTACTGCTGGTCGAAGTGCGACATGAAGCTGAAGAACCTTTCCATAAGGTTGGGGTCCATGCTTGAAGAGGGAGATGGAGTCACCATCTCTGGTACTCTTCCCGTTGTTTCTTGAGCAGTCCCGGTCTCTGTCTGCAGTCCTGAGGTGTGCGGACCAGAGTTGCCGTGTTGAGTTTCTTGGCCGCTGGGTGAGCCCGTAGAGACTTTCTTGCGCTTGCTGTCCATGTCTTGTGATCAATGAAGTCGTTGAATTGAGTTGAGTTGCAGGTTGATGGAGCGCAGTTGCTGGGAGTTTGGTCTCTGACCAGCTCTCATACCATATTGGGCTGAGAAAAAGCCCTTAGGATCTTTTCAGAGACTAAGTCCCAGCTGTGAAGACTTGAGACTTTGAGTAGTGCAGCGGAAGTTGAGACGGTTGAACCCTTGTACTAGTATGTGAGAACAAGTGATTGATTAAAGAAACAAGCATACAGCAATATATAGAAGATAAGAAAGCAGTTGTAGAATACAGTTACAGGAACGGTTTATCGAGTCGCACAGCGACTCGATTGCCGCTTCGGTTACCATCCGTGATGTTGTAACGGTCAGTCGTAACCTCCAGTTGCGACCTTTCGAGTCTTTTCGCATTCTTTGTCCGCCCCCTCGTGCAACCTCCGTTGACTCGCGTGCTCCCCTGTAATCTTCCTCGAGTACAGTGTTATACTTCAGAAACGCTTAAGTCCTTTGAGATATTTCCAACGATTACTTATTAGCTCGCATTCGAACATGGTTTCAGAGCAGGTCGTCCGTCCCGGGCCTGCTCACTACGTTTCCGCTGTGCACTCCTGCTCCGTTGGCCGCCTTTGCGGCTTTCTGCCTGCCTGCCGCCGTGGCATCAAGATGTCGCGGCGGCCACTTGATGCTGCCGTCCCAACTTTGACGAGCAGCTGCGGCTCCGACGCTACGCTGCTGCGGCGTCATTCTGGTGCCGCGGCGGTGTCGTCGAGCTGCAGCCGCCGAGTTTCACCTCCGCGGCTGCTGGACGTGCAGTGCGTCCGCCCGCCAGTAAGCGCCGCGCCTATGGCGCCGCGCTGAAGTCCTGCAGCCCCACCACAGCAGCCCCACCACCTCTCCCTCCCCTGCATCTCCTCTTGCTCCTGCCGTTGCTGCTGTCTTCGGCTCGGTCGTCGCCAGCCCGTGCCACACCGCCGAGAGACCTCAGCCGCCGCAGTCGCCGCCTGTCCTCATCGACACAGCCGCCTTGAGCACGAGCTCCGCCGCTGTCGTCATTGAGGCCGCCAAAATGCGGCCAGCTGCCTCTCGTCCTGGGGTGTCATCGCCTAGCACGAGGGGTCGATACCCGGCTGCTCACGAGAATGAGGGTGCCCGGGGTTAGGGGGTGTGTGTGTGGGTTGGGTGGGCGTGCCATTACCAAGCCTAGGGGGTGTGTTAAAATTATATTTTATATAATTGTAGGCTTGGTAGTTATTCTACTAACTGCATCCTACTGTAGGGGGGACAACCCCGTTCTTGTACTTCATTCTCTTCTAGTCTACCACTCTTCTCTCGACACTTTTCTTCTTCCCTAGCTAAACCCCGGCCGCCATTTCATGGCGGCCTTCTTCATTACTTATTAGCTCGCATTCAAACACTTGATGGTATATCAAGGCGGCTAAGGGCGTCCTTCCTTCGCTGCAAATTCAAGTAGCACAGGCAATCACATGGAAGCACGTGTCAGCAATCAACCTAGGTCTTTGCCTAGCCCGCGACTTTTGTTGAAGTATACTCGACAAGGTTTACTTGTGCATTCCTTATATTACACTTAGACTATACTAGTAGCGCGATACCTCATATGGAAGGACGCGCGTGATGGCGACAGCAGTAGCGAGTCAACGCATGAACAGTACATTCACGCGTATAGTCACCCAAAGGGTCACGTCACTCTCAGTCACACGAACAGTCACTAGTCATGTCACGCAAATAGCCGCGTTACACTACGAACAGGTACATTCCGAATAGGTACTTCCTAGCCTATAAATATGTCTGTATCACTCATTATTATTATCCTTGTCATTTCGGACATTTCCAATACAAAGTGTAAAGTCTTCCGCTGACTTTTTACTCGTGGTTCCACCAACTCTAGATCCTGGCCACCCTAAACACGTGGTTCACTTCTACATGGTATTCTGAGCTAGTGGAGTTACAGGAACCGATACAAGCTGATTTTGATTACGCCCTTAAGTTAAAGTCATAGATCTATAATTATGTTTGCTGCTAAGACAGGAACAATTAGGTTCCTGTATCGCCCTTGCTGTCAACATCGCCGCCTCACGCGCCGAGGGGTTGACCGGGCTGGTGTAGCCGTCGCTGCTACTGAGTATGGGGGTGCTAGATTTATGGGGTGTGTGTGGCTTAGTGTCCTGTATGTGGTGTGCTTTTCGGCTACCAAGCCTAGGGGGTGTGTTAAATTATATCTTTGATATATAATTGGTAGGCTTGGTAGGTGTTACTGAAACCTACTGTAGAGGGTACAACCCCTCTCCTTGTATCCCTCTCTTTTCTATTCTCGCCCTCTTTTCTCTCGTCAACTTCCTCTCCTAGCTAAACCCTCATGCCATTCCATGGCCGTCTACCGTTACTAGGATCCTAGTCTTCTGACAGGTGTTTTTTATAAATAGAAAAATGTCTTATTAAAGGAACAGTTGTGGTGATTCAAAAGTGCGGCGAGGGTGTAATGCTCAGGTTCACTAGTCAAATTATATATTTGTTTAGGCTTGATAGGTGTATTATATTATTGGGTCCTACTGTAGAGAAGATAACCCCTCCTTGTATCTCTTTCTCTTCCTAATTAACCCTTTTTTCTCTCGTCAACTTTCTCCTACCCTAGCCAAACCTCTCGCTAGTCCTATGCCTAGTTCCTAAGCTGTCTTAATATGGTTTCAGAGCAGGCCCTTCCGCTCGGGCCTTCTCCTCACGCTTCCGCATCATCCTCTCCTTACTTCCACGCCGTTGTGGCAGCCATGTTGTGCGGCCATGGCGGCTTCGTGGTGCTGCCGTGGCAGCCTCGACGCGCTGCTGTGGCATCGACGCCACGCTGTGGCGGTGTCAACGTGCTGCCGCGGTAGCGACGCCGCGCCGTGGCGGCATCGTCGAGCTGCTGTGGCATCGTCGATGGGCGGCAGCGGGCTACGCAATGTTTTAGCGCCGGCCAGCTCGCCCGCACGCCAGCCATCGCCGCGTCGCCATGGCGTCTCGCTGCAGCTTCGCCCCCTCTCCTCTGCATTTCCCTTTCTGCCCGCCGCAGCCGATGGCTACCTTGCGCCCATGCAGCCCTGTCGTTGCTCAGCTGGGCCACGTTGCCGGGTGCCGCGGTCTCCGTCGCTGCCATCGCTGTCGTTGAAGCCACCGCCGATGCCGCAGGTGCCGCTGGCTCCGCCGCCACCCGCCGTTGCAGCCGCCGATGTCGTCGTACCGTTGTCGTTGCCGCCACCGCCACCGCCCTCGCCGCTGACGTCGCCGCCTCGCACTTCGAGAGGTCGACCGACGACCGGGCTGACGAAGCCACCGCTGCTGCAGGGCATGGGGGTGCAAGGGCTTTGGGAGTGCTGCGGGTGTGGTGTGCTTTCGACTACCTGGCCTAGGGGGTGTGTCAAATTATATATTATGTATATATATATATATATTTTGTTTAGGCTTGGTAGGTGTGTTACATTGCTGGATCCTATTGTAGAGTGGATAACCCCCCGTTCTTGTATCTCTTTCTCTTCCTAGTTGTCCCTCTTTTTCTCTCGTCAACTTTCTTCTACCCTAGTTAAACCTCTCGCTAGTCCTATGCCTAGTTCCTAAGCTCTCTTAACATCACTTGCTGTAATGGGGTCGCTTTAAGCGGGGAAATGTGGATGTGGAGTGTCAGAGGGCTCGGCACCTAATGCCTCCCCTATAGGATTTGTTAAAAAAAGGGAGGGTTGTGAATTCTACAATGGAAACCTGAGTGGATTTGTTGTTTTACACATATCTTGAACCCCTTGCATTACATGCATTGCCCCCTCCTACCAATGTGGTGGGAAAATAGGGGAGAATAAGGGGGGAGGGGGGTAAATCTGATCTTATAAACGGGAAATCCTAATACAAGATAGATGCCTAATGCAAGACATAGTATCTTCTATTCCATGGGGGTCTTATATCCGGGCTTTTACGGTACGAATTCTCCTCGTACCATCATACCCACCTCCCGCTTTCCTCATCTTCATACCGCCCACCTCCCCACTCTTATCGCTGCTAGCGTTCGTATTGCTTCTTGCGCTCCCGTTGCTGCTGGTGTTCCGTCTTCAGCCTTCCGTTTTCCCTTCAAGCCCCATTGGCTCTTTTTGTTTTTTTTTCTAACGAGTTGTGTTGCCATTGTGCCATAAGCACGCGCCATAAGAACTCCACGGACCAGGAGGGGGGCCTGCGGAGCTTTGGGAGGGGGTGGGGGCAGCGGGGATTGAGAGGAAGGGCAGCCCCCACCCTGTCCTCTCCTTCCCCCCCTCCCCCTCCCACTGCTCCTCGGGTACTCCCCCTCACAACGGCAACGACTGCGCAATGGTGGTAATTACCACCTCTCGTGGTAAGAATGGTGAAGTTCTAATTTTTTTGCTTCTTCTTCAATATATCTAATGTCTGGTTTTGGTCCGTGGAGCAGAGGAGGGCAAAATGAACAAGCTGACGCTCTCGTGGTAAGAACCATCAAATTTAGCTTTGTTGATTCGTTTTCAAGATATCTAACGTCTGTTTCTTTTTCCTGTTGTGGAGCAAGAGGAAACAAGAATAAGCCGACGTTCAATGGTAAGGTTGTCATTTCTGTTCGTTTTCAAGCCATGTAACATCCGTTCGTTGTCTTGGTCTGTTTTATGTAAGCTTAACCCCCCACCCGCCCCCAACACACCCCAAATTACAACACCCTCCCCCCCCTCCACCCCCACCCACCCCCTTCCCTCGGGTACAGGGTAAGTTAGGATCACGTTAGGAGCTTTACGATTTCGTCAGCGCGCTAGAATCGCTAGCACGATACGTCAGCACATTACAGTAGGATCTTGGCAGCGGACAACCGCATTACTTAATTAGGATCTCAGCAGCGGACGACCGCGTTACTTAAATAGGATCTCGGCAGCGGACGACCGCATTACTTAAATAGGATCTCGGCAGCGGCTGATTGCATTACAGTAGGATCTCGGCAGCGGCCGATCGCGTTACCTTGTTACAGTAGGATCTCGGTAGCGGCCGATCGCATTACCTCGTTACAGTAGGATATCGGTAGCGGCCGATCGTGTTACCTCGTCATAGAAGGGTATCGGCAGCAGCCGATCGCATTACCTCGTTACAGATGGATCCGGCAGTGGCCGATCGAGTTACCTCGTCAGTAGGATCTTGGCAGCGGCCAAAACGCTAGCAAGCTACACCTAGATCGCGATATTTTCACAACCTGGAAAATTTCGAGTCAAACACGCTCAACACGGCTTGAGGCTAGGGGTGATGGAAACCCCAAATGATCGTGTCTAGTTTTACTGGAAGAGTAGGGCTGAATCAAAGAGCACGCCCCTCACGATCAAACAGTTATGCTGTGATTGTCAACGAACGCCGTGAGAGTTCGCAGAGGCCCGTAATGTTCCAGCCAAGAAAGTGCTCACGCTACTTCATTATTTGCTTGAATCAACCGCGAGTAGCCCAAGATCAAAGCGTAAATAGTAAAATGTGTGAAGTTATTAGTAGTGAAGATGTCGTAGGTTAGGTGTAATAAGCTCGTTTCCCCTCGCCCCTGGTCAACCTGATAAGCCCTCCTCACCCCTGACAACCGAGCTTCTTCCGGAGGTGATTTCTCCCTGCTCGTTGGAAGCGCATTTAAAGCCAGGGGCCCAAGTTTACCAACTGTAAAACATTTGCTTTCTGCTAGTCCCTGAGGGTGACCCAGACGCCCTTGACATCCCGACCCCTCGCACTTACGCTGAGGCGACCTCGAGACCCTGGACCTCTCAGTGGATATCTGTTATGGATGTGGAGATGGCATCTTGGAGATCCACCGACACCTACATCAACGCAGTTCCCCCATCTGGGGTGAATGTAGTCAATGGCCGGTGGCTCTTCAAAGTGAAGCGCCCTCCTGGAGAACCGCCGGTGTTCAAGGCGCGCTATGTTGCTAGAGGATTTAGTCAGCGCGAGTGTGTTGACTTCTTTCAGACCTTTGCCCCGACCCCGAAGATGACCACTCTTCGGACACTGCTACACGTAGCAGCACAGCGCGACTACGAGCTGGACTCCCTCAACTTCTCCACAGCGTTTCTCTAGGGCAATCTGCACGAGAAGATCTACCTGCGTCGTCCGCCCGGCTTCACCGGCACCTTCGGCCTGGTACCGAATGGCTCCTCCGACACCCGGCTTACGGCCTGCGGTAGGCGCCCCATGAATGGCACGATACACTGTGTGCTACGTTAGCTGATCTGCAGTTCTTCTCTCGCTCTTCGTTCATTCTGGCCAGATCCCGTTCTACATCCTTGTCTACGTAGACGACATGTTCCTCGCTACTGCAAACAGAGACACACTGGCCTCCGTAAAGGCTGAGCTGTTGAGGAGTCACACCTGCACTGACCTAGGAGAGTTGCCCCGCTACCTTGGCCTGCAGATCTCCAGGGACAGAGCAGCGCGCACCATCACTCTTACACAGTCACTCTTGATGCGCCAGGTCCTTAACAAGTTCTGTCTTCAGTTCTCCTCCGCACAGCCCACACCTCTGCCAGTAGATCACGGGCTCTTGGCTCCAGTCCCTGAGGAGTCAGTAGAGCCTAGTGGGCCGTATGCAGAGCTAGTGGGTTGCCACATGTACCTGATGACTTGCACTCGTCCAGATCTCGCATACCCTCTCAACATCATGGCTCGCTTTGTGGCCACAGGCAGACACCGACCACGGCATTGGTCGGCCGCTAAGAGGGTTTTGCATTATCTAGCAAGTACATTGGGGATGGGGCTAGTGTTAGGAGGACGCAGGCCAGTGGTCCTTGCTGAGCACACTGACGCTTCGTGGGCAGACGACGCTGAGACGCTCAAGTCCTCCCAGGGCTACTGCTTTAGCCTTGGTGCAGGCGCCATCTCGTAGAGGTCCACCTGCTCGTTGTCTGTTGCACACTCTACCTGTGAGGCTGAGGTCTACGCTGGTGCCATGGCGGCACAGGAGCTCCGCTGGCTGACTTCCTTGCTCACAGACTTAGTTGAGCGGCCTAGCTCTGCCCCGGTCCTGTACATTGACAACACGGCCATGATCCTCCTGTGTCAGGAGCCTCGACTGGAGGGCAGAGCGAAGCACATCCAACTGTGGTACTTCCTCCTGCGCGAGCTACAGCAGCGCCGCCAGGCTCGCGTAGTTCACTTGGTCTCCGGTGCTAACACAGCTGATATCTTTACAGCGCCACTGTGTACAGCTTGGTCTAGTTCCTATAGCTTCTCACCTGCTAGGACCTTGATAGTATTATCATATACCTTATATTATCTTGATTGACCTTATGGCTCCTGTTCCAGTGCATGGACTAGTAGTGCCACACTGGATTGCTCTCGTTTCCTTTGTACTCTTGCAGACTGGTCTTCAAACCCTTGCCTCAGAGGTTGGACTAGTAGTGCCACCCTGAGCTGCATGTCTCGTGCTAGTCGTTGTCCCTTGTCTAGGGTGTGTCAACATATATTTGTATATGTTATAGGCTAGATAGGTGCATGCTCATAGAGAGTGCAATACCTTATGACAAAACCACTCTGTATCACTCATTCTAGTTTATTCCTTACTTTGAGAATTCTCACTGATAAATTTTTTTCCCAAGAAAATAGGGAGTGGCTCCCTCTTTCTCTTCCGTAAGGCATCATACCACCAATTTGTTGGTATTGAAGGGCCATTGGGGAATTGGGGCAATTTGAGGGACTCCAGTGGGCGGTTTACTGTAGCGATTGAAGGGAATGGGGCGAGAAAGGCATTGCGATTGTTGGGCCCGGTTTGGAAATCGCAGGCTGACGTCACTGGTCGCATGGCGACCAATTCCAGCTCGAAGCACCTTCCGAGGCCCCAAATGCCCATGCGCTTCTTAAAAAATTGCGCAGTCGAACGATCTCTAGGCTTCTTGGATATGGCAGAAATTATCCATTTTTTTTGAAAAAAAAACCATATCGGCCATGTACGGGAGCCCCAAAGTGCTGCCCTGAAGTTTTTCCGATGTAAGAACACACCCTCCGTGTCACGCAGGAAAAATCCTACATGCGCAACCTCTAGTCCGCAGTCCACGGAACGCCAATCAGAGTCCTTCACATACCCCGATTCGCCCTCCCGTAGGGTGTATAGTACACTCTTGTTTATGGAACAAAATCTCATCAGGAAGCAATTTCTGGATTGATTATGTGTTAGCATTGATGATGTCTTACAGGCCTTAGTTAATCATTAAACACCAGCCTCAACCTTGTAACCTACCTTCTGGACTGAAAGCGTGCTTTTGTAAGGAGGATGACTCCTGAACAGGAGGTGTCCAAACCACTTCCAGTCTGATCTTACCTTATTTCCCATTCATGGCCGCTGGTGACTGAGTAGGGTGCCTAGGATGTCTCGCTGTGACAACCGTCCAAGCGTTGAAAGCGTCGTCACGGATGGCTTGAAAACCGTTCGATTACATCTTGGTTTATCGACGTTCTATTCGCTATCCAGCTACCCTTTTTTCTTCTACAAAATGGCGTCCGACGGCTCGTTCCGCGATCCGCTCCCGTTCTTTGGCCCATCCACAAGCATCCCCGAGCTTACCCGACTCTCGCGCCTCTCCAGCCAATCGTCTCCCGCCAGCTGTCACTGGAAGCTTTTCGACCGTCAGACTCGCGCTGAGTCGCTCTACCCGCCGGGAGACGATCGCGGACGGGTAACCGTCTGGTCGCTTAAGATCTCGCCGTCAGGCAAGCGGCTAGCCGTCATCTGGGGCTCGACAGTTACCATTTTGTCGCATTACGATGGCTATTCGGCTCCGGTTGGCAACTTCAGCATTCCGTCAGGTATTGTCTTAATGCCTGAATGTCCGAACATCTATATGTCAGGTATGATCGTCTAAATGCCAGGTATGGTTGTCTGAATGTCAGGTATGATTGTCTGACTGTCAGGTATGATTGTCTAAATGTCAGGTATGATTGTCTAAATGTCAGGTATGATTGTCTGACTGTCAGGTATGATTGTCTAAATGTCAGGTATGATTGTCTAAATGTCAGGTATGATTGTCTAAATGTCAGGTATGATTGTCTGACTGTCAGGTATGATTGTCTAAATGTCAGGTATGATTGTCTAAATGTCAGGTATGATTGTCTAAATGTCAGGTATGATTGTCTGACTGTCAGGTATGATTGTCTAAATGTCAGGTATGATTGTCTGACTGTCAGGTATGATTGTCTGACTGTCAGGTATGATTGTCTAAATGTCAGATATGATTGTCTGACTGTCAGGTATGATTGTGTGACTGTCAGGCATGATTGTCTGACTGTCAGGTATGATTGTCTGACTGTCAGGTATGATTGTCTGACTGTCAGGTATGATTGTCTGACTGTCAGGTATGATTGTCTGACTGTCAGGTATGATTGTGGGACTGTCAGGTATGATTGTGTGACTGTCAGGTATGATTGTCTGACTGTCAGGTATGATTGCCTGAGTTGCTGATCAGTATGAATGTTCTTACATTCGTTGCTTGTGGGTTCCCCTGGTGCGGTTTTCCAGTGGTATGGTTGAGTATCATGCGTTATCACGTGTCAGGTTGCATGTAATGTGTGAGTGCAGGTTGTGCGTCTTCTTCTGCCTTCAATTTGATAAATTGTCCAACATGCTTCATCACATGTCAGATTCTCGTGCTATATCCTCCAGCCACAAAAAAATGTTGTGTTTCTTCTCATTAGGCTGCTATTTTGTTTCCGTACCATTACCCTGTGCAGAATCGAGCAGGCATAGGGTTACCACTTCCACTCATGTAACCGCGGAGTGGAGTGACGATGAGAGGGTTCTGGCTGTGGCTGCTTCACACGCTCTCTGGTTGCTGGACACACAAGGGCTGCTGCTCGGCGAATTGCATTCTTCCACGTGGCAGCCTCGGGGATCCACTATTGCAGGCTGTATCCTGCGATCTGCAACTACCTCAGAATCTACCAATGCAGGGAAATCCCTTAGGTAAGGTTCCTTTTCAAATCACCACTCTTTTCCTTTCACCTCTTCTCTTCTCTCCACGACTCCCCTCCCCTACTCTACTCGTCTCCTCTTTTCTTCTCACCCACGCCCTTCTTTGCACACGACATCATCTTGCCCTTGTCCCCCCCTGCGCCCACGCCTCTGGCGAACCATCATACTCTCACCTCCTCTCCTAGCCACAATGTAACCCGAATTCGCGTCTCATTCACCCTCCTGCTGCTGTCTGTACTGCTCCCACGCCCCTGTTCCCCCTGTTCCCCCTGTTCCCCCTGTTCCCCCTGTTCCCCCTGTTCCCCCTGTTCCCCCTGTTCCCCCTGTTCCCCCTGTTCCCCCTGTTCCCCCTGTTCCCCCTGTTCCCCCTGTTCCCCCTGCTCCCCCTGTTCCCCTCCCAGTTCCAGTGCCTACGACATTATCTTGGTCTTATCCCACCCGCGCCCACGCCTCTGGAGATCCACAGTCACTCTTCCACTGCCTCCCTCTGCTGAGCACTGGGCGAGTTCAGGAGTTTCTTCAGGGGCCGCTGGGATCTCCTCAGGGGTTTCTTCAGGTGTTGGTTCAGGAGCTTCAGGTGCTGCTTCAGGGGCTTCAGGTGTTATTTCAGGAGCTTCTGCACCGCGCCCTGGGCGGGTGAACGCGAGGGGGAGGGCGTATCTGCTTGGGGGGAGGCATCAGGGGAGCGTAGTTCGCTCGGACTTTCACCCTGTGCTCAGCCTGCTTGCCGTGGCTGGCATGTGCCCCTCAGGTGAGACCTGTCCGTATGGGACCTGTCAGGTGATGCCTATTGGAATCGCTTCCTCCGCCTTCTCCTCTCCCCCCCCCCTCTCCACCCTTCCCTAGCAACCTGGGTGTTGTGGGAAATCTGTATCATCGTCCAATTCCCAGATTCCGATTCCTGGCGTCCATATCAGGGTCCGATTCCCCACGTCCAATACATTCACGTCTTGTTGTTTTTTTCATCCTCTCCCCCCCCCCCCCCCCCGTCTTCTTGTCCTTTCTTTTGAGTCGACTCAAAAGCCCCCCCCCCCGTCTTCTTGTCCTTTCTTCTCCCTTGCAGCCGGAAAACCACCCCCTGCGCGCCACGTGCCTGCCCACGTCCCTCCTCCTATCCATCTGGCACATCCGAGACCCCCCCCACCACTCTCTGCTACCGTCACGACTCATTTCCGTTCTTATCCCCCTCCGCCCCCATGCTTTGGGTCCCATCTTCCCCTTTGCAGTCGGTAAACCATCCCCCACGCGCCCGCCCACGTCCCTCCTCCTATCCATCTGGCACATCCCCGACCCCCACCACTCTCTGCTACCGCCTTCCTTCCTCTGCCTCCTCCGCTTCGCCCCTCCCCCCCTCCACCCTCCCCAAATCAAACCCAGCCGTTCGGGGAGACCAGGCTCTGGTTCCGGCTTAGGGTTTAGCTTGGGGGGAGAGGAGGAGGAGGAAGAAGATGAGGAGGAGGAGGAAGGAGAGGAGGCGGTAGCAGAGGTGCGATTCTCCCCTGACGGGGGGTCGCTGGCGGTGGTGCACCACCGGGGGGCGCTCTCCCTCATGCGGATGTCGGCTAAGGACTCTGAGCTCATGCTGCTGCCCAGGAGCGCCGGGAGAGCCGTGGCTGTGCCGGCTGGGGCGGTTGTAGAGGAGGGGGAGGAGCAGGGGCCGGGTGGTGGTGCATGGGAGGGGATGGGAGGGGCGCGATTTAGGGTTTCAGGAGGCTCGGCTGGGGATTGTGTGAACAGTGTCACATGGCTCAGTGTAGATACGATTGTGGTATCGCATCGCTCGGGGAGGGTAGCCATAGCCACAGTGCACGATCTACGTAACCTCACCGGCCCGTTCCCGCTCGTTTTCGGCCCCCGGGCCGTCCTCTGCTCGTCCAGTCTCCTCGTGCCACGTGGCAGCAGCAGGCCGGGACTGTATCTGCTAGGAGCTATTGTCCTAGAGCCTGTCACACGGGTGATCTCAGTACCAGATTGGGCTAGGGGGACTCTGGGAAGTACCCTAGGAACTGGGGAGATTTCTGAAAATCAGAAAGGAGGCGTTGGTGAGGGAGGGTTGGAGAGCGGCTGGCGGGTTTCGTCTCTTGTGGAGCAGCCGGCGGTGGTCATGGTGCAGGTGTTAACTGAGGAAGGTAGACTGGGAGACGCGCTTGGGATAGCACGGGCTGCTGGCTTGCACGCGGACTTGGTGTTTAAGGCTGCTTGGACGAGCATGGGTGTGGGAATCGCGGTAGAAGGAGGGGGAGGAGGAGGAGCAGGGGCAGAAGGTGGGAGGTTGTTGGGAGACAGGAGACTCGATGGTAGGGACGATGAGAGCAAGGAAGATAGGAGCCAGGAGGAGAATGAAGAGGAGGAGAATAAGGAGGAGGAAGAGGAGGAGGTTAGTGCCATCACAGACTACTTGTCTCGGGTGTCTGACATCCCCTGGGTGGTGCGGGAGTGTGTGAGCGTGGTGTGCCGCACTGCCAAGGGCATGGAGCTGCTGCTTAGCCTGGGACTCAGAGCCACGAGCAGTCTCAAGGAAGAGACGCTTAAAGTAGCTGCTGCTGCTGCTGCTGTGGCAGCATCAGGTGATGGAGCAGGAGGAGAAAGGGTTGCAGGGGGAGGAGCAGGAGCAGCAGGAGGGGCAGGGGTTGCAGGGGGGGGAGCAGGAGCAGCAGGAGGGGCAGGAGGAGGAGCAGGAGGAGCAGGGGTTGCAGGGGGAGGAGCAGGAGCAGCAGGAGGGGCAGGAGGAGCATTGATTGTAGGGGCAAAACCAGAGACAGGGGCACAAGCAGCAGCTTCGGGAGATACTGTGACAATGGCGAGTGTGAAGCTATCAGGGGTCAAGCTGGCTCTTGTTCGAAGCCGGTTGCATCTTTTGTCCTTTCGTGACCGGCTACAGAGCTACCTCGCCCTCAACATGGGTCGGTATGACCCCAAACAGTACCGCATCTTTCGTCTTCTTCCCCTCCAGTCTGCGGCCCAGCGCTTTGCCTCTGCCGGCCGGATCTCAGCCCTCCACATCCTGCTACAACGGCACCCCTTCTCCCTCTCCCCTCACCTCCTCTCCCTCCTCTCCTCCCTCCCAGAAACCCTCCCTCCTCACTCCTACCGAGCCATACTCCCTGGGGCTTCCCCCCCGTCTGTGTCGCGAACCAGAGGGGCAGATTGGGTGGAAAGACAGGGGGTGCTGGAGATGATAGGAGCTGTACTGGCTGTAGCAGCTACAGATTCAGGTGCAGGGAAGCTTGTTAAAGCTGGATCCGGATTGGCTGTAGCCTTCGCTACAGAAGAGGTGGTGTTTCTCTTTCAGGGCTTTCAGTATCCTTCCAAGCCTGCGGTACAGGCTTGGTACCTCTCCCGAACCAGAGAGATTGAGGAACGGACGGGCCTGCTGCAGCATGCACTCGCTCTGCTGGACCTAGGCTTGGCAGCAGGTTTGGCGGAGGTTCGGAAGGTTATGGAGGACTATGCTGAGCTGAACAGAGTGGTTTATGGGGCGTGCGGGGCATATAGTAAGGAGGACGAGGAAGGGAGGGAGGAGGGGGATGAGGAGGGGAGGGAAGGAGAGGATGGCAGGAAAGAGCCAGAGGACAAAGAGAGGGGGAAAGGGGAGGGGAAAGAGGAGGAGCGAGAGGAGGGGCAGCAGCAACAATCTACCCTCACTTCTGTTTCTGCCCCCTCGGTCGCCCTAAAGCGAGCCGAGCTCACACTTTCCATCTGGCTACAGCTCCCAGTAATCGAACGGTTCAGATTCGTTCTCGGGCGGCCCCAGCCCTCATCCATCGTCTCACGCCTGCACGAGCGCGCCCTGCCAATCCTGTTCCGCCACCTGGCGTCCCCACAGGAGGTCTGGAGCCTCCTGGAGAAATGGCTGAGGGAAGAAATCGCCCCTGTGAAAGGCAGAATGGCGGTTTTCTCTTCCGTTGTCGCTGAAATGGCTAAGGGAAAGCACGGCTGCCTGTCTCTCACAAACTCCACTGTCCCCTCTCCCTCCACTACTCCCCTTCCCTCCTCCTCCACTTCCTCTTCTCCCTCCTCGTCTCCCTCTCCCCCTTTCTCTCTCTCGGACCTCGCCTCCCTCTCCCTCCACTGCCTCCCCCTCTCTGCCTCCACCTCTGAGTGGAGCTCCATGGCCTTCTTGCTCCGCTCCATTTTAGACTCTCACAAAACCGCAGCCCTTGCAGAACAGCAAAGCGCTAGAGCCCCTGCTGCTGGTGCAGCTGCTGGTGCTGCTGGGGGGAGGGGCAGGCGTGGGGGAGCTTTGGCCCGAGCCTCCGGCGCAGGCTTGGAGAAGCTAGGTTCGGAGCAGCAGGAGGCGGTGGCGAGTGCACTGCTATTGGTGGAGGCAGGAGCTGTGCTTGCCACGTATGAGCTCCCCACACCCTACGCATCCCTTGTCCAATCACGGAGCGACACGTCAGCAGCCCTCCACCTCCTCCGCAGCCTCCTCTCCGCCTTTGCCCGCCGCCAACCGCCCCCGGAGGATCCTGATTGGCTGGATCTCTTCCGCCACGTCAGCACACTGAAACACTCGTCTTTCCTCCCCCTTTCCCCGGACTCCCTCCCCGCGGAAATGGCTCGAGTGTTGCTGAGGGAAGGGAGGTTCGCTTTGGCCAGGCAGTTTCTGGGCAGTGGGGGTGGTGGGGGGAGAGGGAGGGGGGATGATGTGTGGCTGGAAGGGGATGCGGTGTTGAGTGAGGATCTGGTGGAGGCTCTCGTGATTGGGGCAGCAAGAAACTTTTTCTACTCGTCCACGACACTCGATTCTCCAGATGTAAGTTGGAGGGTAAAGAGGGGACGGAAAGGGACGTGTGGCTGGAGTGGGATGCGGTGTTGAGTGAGGATCGGGTGGAGGCGCTTGTCATTGGGGCCGCAAGGAATTTCTTCTACTCGTCCCTGACTCCCCGACACTTGATCCCCTTGTTGTGTTTCCCTCTCCCCCCCATCCCTCTGGCTCCCCTTATTGTGTTCCCCCCTCCCCCCCGTCCCTCTGTCTCCCCTTGTTGTGTTTCCCTCTCCCCCCATCCCTCTGGCTCCCCTTATTGTGTTCCCCCCTCCCCCCCGTCCCTCTGTCTCCCCTTGTTGTGTTTCCCTCTCCCCCCCATCCCTCTGGCTCCCCTTATTGTGTTCCCCCCTCCCCCCCGTCCCTCTGTCTCCCCTTGTTGTGTTTCCCTCTCCCCCCATCCCTCTGGCTCCCCTTATTGTGTTCCCCCCTCCCCCCCGTCCCTCTGTCTCCCCTTGTTGTGTTTCCCTCTCCCCCCCATCCCTCTGGCTCCCCTTATTGTGTTCCCCCCTCCCCCCCGTCCCTCTGTCTCCCCTTGTTGTGTTTCCCTCTCCCCCCCATCCCTCTGGCTCCCCTTATTGTGTTCCCCCCTCCCCCCGTCCCTCTGTCTCCCCTTGTTGTGTTTCCCTCTCCCCCCCATCCCTCTGGCTCCCCTTATTGTGTTCCCCCCTCCCCCCCGTCCCTCTGTCTCCCCTTGTTGTGTTTCCCTCTCCCCCCCATCCCTCTGGCTCCCCTTATTGTGTTCCCCCCTCCCCCCGTCCCTCTGTCTCCCCTTGTTGTGTTTCCCTCTCCCCCCATCCCTCTGGCTCCCCTTATTGTGTTCCCCCCTCCCCCCCGTCCCTCTGTCTCCCCTTGTTGTGTTTCCCTCTCCCCCCCATCCCTCTGGCTCCCCTTATTGTGTTCCCCTCTCCCCCCCATCCCTCTGGCTCCCCTTATTGTGTTCCCCCCTCCCCCCGTCCCTCTGTCTCCCCTTGTTGTGTTTCCCTCTCCCCCCATCCCTCTGGCTCCCCTTATTGTGTTCCCCCCTCCCCCCGTCCCTCTGTCTCCCCTTGTTGTGTTTCCCTCTCCCCCCATCCCTCTGGCTCCCCTTATTGTGTTCCCCCTCCCCCCGTCCCTCTGTCTCCCCTTGTTGTGTTTCCCTCTCCCCCCCATCCCTCTGGCTCCCCTTATTGTGTTCCCCCCTCCCCCCCGTCCCTCTGTCTCCCCTTGTTGTGTTTCCCTCTCCCCCCCATCCCTCTGGCTCCCCTTATTGTGTTCCCCCCTCCCCCCCGTCCCTCTGTCTCCCCTTGTTGTGTTTCCCTCTCCCCCCATCCCTCTGGCTCCCCTTATTGTGTTCCCCCCTCCCCCCCGTCCCTCTGTCTCCCCTTGTTGTGTTTCCCTCTCCCCCCCATCCCTCTGGCTCCCCTTATTGTGTTCCCCCCTCCCCCCCGTCCCTCTGTCTCCCCTTGTTGTGTTTCCCTCTCCCCCCCATCCCTCTGGCTCCCCTTATTGTGTTCCCCCCTCCCCCCCGTCCCTCTGTCTCCCCTTGTTGTGTTTCCCTCTCCCCCCCATCCCTCTGGCTCCCCTTATTGTGTTCCCCCCTCCCCCCCGTCCCTCTGTCTCCCCTTGTTGTGTTTCCCTCTCCCCCCCATCCCTCTGGCTCCCCTTATTGTGTTCCCCCCTCCCCCCGTCCCTCTGTCTCCCCTTGTTGTGTTTCCCTCTCCCCCCCATCCCTCTGGCTCCCCTTATTGTGTTCCCCCCTCCCCCCGTCCCTCTGTCTCCCCTTGTTGTGTTTCCCTCTCCCCCCCATCCCTCTGGCTCCCCTTATTGTGTTCCCCCCTCCCCCCCGTCCCTCTGTCTCCCCTTGTTGTGTTTCCCTCTCCCCCCCATCCCTGTGGCTCCCCTTATTGTGTTCCCCCCTCCCCCCCGTCCCTCTGTCTCCCCTTGTTGTGTTTCCCTCTCCCCCCCATCCCTCTGGCTCCCCCTATTGTGTTCCCCTCTCCCCCCCATCCCTCTGGCTCCCCTTATTGTGTTCCCCCTCCCCCCCGTCCCTCTGTCTCCCCTTGTTGTGTTTCCCTCTCCCCCCCATCCCTCTGGCTCCCCTTATTGTGTTCCCCCTCCCCCCCGTCCCTCTGTCTCCCCTTGTTGTGTTTCCCTCTCCCCCCCATCCCACTGGCCCGCCTTATTGTGTTCCCCCCTCCCCCCCGTCCCTCTGTCTCCCCTTGTTGTGTTTCCCTCTCCCCCCCATCCCTCTGGCTCCCCTTATTGTGTTCCCCCCTCCCCCCGTCCCTCTGTCTCCCCTTGTTGTGTTTCCCTCTCCCCCCATCCCTCTGGCTCCCCTTATTGTGTTCCCCCCTCCCCCCCGTCCCTCTGTCTCCCCTTGTTGTGTTTCCCTCTCCCCCCCATCCCTCTGGCTCCCCTTATTGTGTTCCCCCCTCCCCCCCGTCCCTCTGTCTCCCCTTGTTGTGTTTCCCTCTCCCCCCCATCCCTCTGGCTCCCCTTATTGTGTTCCCCCCTACCCCCCGTCCCTCTGTCTCCCCTTGTTGTGTTTCCCTCTCCCCCCCATCCCTCTGGCTCCCCTTATTGTGTTCCCCCCTCCCCCCCGTCCCTCTGTCTCCCCTTGTTGTGTTTCCCTCTCCCCCCCATCCCTCTGGCTCCCCTTATTGTGTTCCCCCCTCCCCCCCGTCCCTCTGTCTCCCCTTGTTGTGTTTCCCTCTCCCCCCCATCCCTCTGGCTCCCCTTATTGTGTTCCCCCCTCCCCCCCGTCCCTCTGTCTCCCCTTGTTGTGTTTCCCTCTCCCCCCCATCCCTCTGGCTCCCCTTATTGTGTTCCCCCCTACCCCCCGTCCCTCTGTCTCCCCTTGTTGTGTTTCCCTCTCCCCCCATCCCTCTGGCTCCCCTTATTGTGTTCCCCCTCCCCCCGTCCCTCTGTCTCCCCTTGTTGTGTTTCCCTCTCCCCCCATCCCTCTGGCTCCCCTTATTGTGTTCCCCCCTCCCCCCCGTCCCTCTGTCTCCCCTTGTTGTGTTTCCCTCTCCCCCCATCCCTCTGGCTCCCCTTATTGTGTTCCCCCCTCCCCCCGTCCCTCTGTCTCCCCTTGTTGTGTTTACCTCTCCCCCCCATCCCTCTGGCTCCCCTTATTGTGTTCCCCCCTCCCCCCCGTCCCTCTGCCTCCCCTTGTTGTGTTTCCCTCTCCCCCCCATCCCTCTGGCTCCCCTTATTGTGTTCCCCTCTCCCCCCCATCCCTCTGGCTCCCCTTATTGTGTTCCCCCCTCCCCCCCGTCCCTCTGTCTCCCCTTGTTGTGTTTCCCTCTCCCCCCCATCCCTCTGGCTCCCCTTATTGTGTTCCCCCCTCCCCCCCGTCCCTCTGTCTCCCCTTGTTGTGTTTCCCTCTCCCCCCCATCCCTCTGGCTCCCCTTATTGTGTTCCCCCTCCCCCCCGTCCCTCTGTCTCCCCTTGTTGTGTTTCCCTCTCTCCCCCATCCCTCTGGTTCCCCTTATTGTGTTCCCCCCTCCCCCCCGTCCCTCTGTCTCCCCTTGTTGTGTTTCCCTCTCCCCCCCATCCCTCTGGCTCCCCTTATTGTGTTCCCCCCTCCCCCCGTCCCTCTGTCTCCCCTTGTTGTGTTTCCCTCTCTCCCCCATCCCTCTGGCTCCCCTTATTGTGTTCCCCCTCCCCCCCGTCCCTCTGTCTCCCCTTGTTGTGTTTCCCTCTCTCCCCCATCCCTCTGGCTCCCCTTATTGTGTTCCCCCTCCCCCCCGTCCCTCTGTCTCCCCTTGTTGTGTTTCCCTCTCCCCCCCATCCCTCTGGCTCCCCTTATTGTGTTCCCCCTCCCCCCCGTCCCTCTGTCTCCCCTTGTTGTGTTTCCCTCTCCCCCCCATCCCTCTGGCTCCCCTTATTGTGTTCCCCCCTACCCCCCGTCCCTCTGTCTCCCCTTGTTGTGTTTCCCTCTCCCCCCATCCCTCTGGCTCCCCTTATTGTGTTCCCCCCTCCCCCCCGTCCCTCTGTCTCCCCTTGTTGTGTTTCCCTCTCCCCCCCATCCCTCTGGCTCCCCTTATTGTGTTCCCCCCTCCCCCCCGTCCCTCTGTCTCCCCTTGTTGTGTTTCCCTCTCCCCCCCATCCCTCTGGCTCCCCTTATTGTGTTCCCCCCTCCCCCCCGTCCCTCTGTCTCCCCTTGTTGTGTTTCCCTCTCCCCCCCATCCCTCTGGCTCCCCTTATTGTGTTCCCCCCTCCCCCCCGTCCCTCTGTCTCCCCTTGTTGTGTTTCCCTCTCCCCCCCATCCCTCTGGCTCCCCTTATTGTGTTCCCCCCTCCCCCCCGTCCCTCTGTCTCCCCTTGTTGTGTTTCCCTCTCCCCCCCATCCCTCTGGCTCCCCTTATTGTGTTCCCCTCTCCCCCCATCCCTCTGGCTCCCCTTATTGTGTTCCCCCCTCCCCCCGTCCCTCTGTCTCCCCTTGTTGTGTTTCCCTCTCCCCCCCATCCCTCTGGCTCCCCTTATTGTGTTCCCCCCTCCCCCCGTCCCTCTGTCTCCCCTTGTTGTGTTTCCCTCTCCCCCCCATCCCTCTGGCTCCCCTTATTGTGTTCCCCCTCCCCCCCGTCCCTCTGTCTCCCCTTGTTGTGTTTCCCTCTCCCCCCCATCCCTCTGGCTCCCCTTATTGTGTTCCCCCCTCCCCCCCGTCCCTCTGTCTCCCCTTGTTGTGTTTCCCTCTCCCCCCCATCCCTCTGGCTCCCCTTATTGTGTTCCCCTCTCCCCCCCATCCCTCTGGCTCCCCTTATTGTGTTCCCCCTCCCCCCCGTCCCTCTGTCTCCCCTTGTTGTGTTTCCCTCTCCCCCCCATCCCTCTGGCTCCCCTTATTGTGTTCCCCCCTCCCCCCCGTCCCTCTGTCTCCCCTTGTTGTGTTTCCCTCTCCCCCCCATCCCTCTGGCTCCCCTTATTGTGTTCCCCCCTCCCCCCGTCCCTCTGTCTCCCCTTGTTGTGTTTCCCTCTCCCCCCCATCCCTCTGGCTCCCCTTATTGTGTTCCCCCCTCCCCCCCGTCCCTCTGTCTCCCCTTGTTGTGTTTCCCTCTCCCCCCCATCCCTCTGGCTCCCCTTATTGTGTTCCCCCCTCCCCCCCGTCCCTCTGTCTCCCCTTGTTGTGTTTCCCTCTCTCCCCCATCCCTCTGGTTCCCCTTATTGTGTTCCCCCCTCCCCCCCGTCCCTCTGTCTCCCCTTGTTGTGTTTCCCTCTCCCCCCCATCCCTCTGGCTCCCCTTATTGTGTTCCCCCCTCCCCCCCGTCCCTCTGTCTCCCCTTGTTGTGTTTCCCTCTCTCCCCCATCCCTCTGGCTCCCCTTATTGTGTTCCCCCCTCCCCCCCGTCCCTCTGTCTCCCCTTGTTGTGTTTCCCTCTCCCCCCCATCCCTCTGGCTCCCCTTATTGTGTTCCCCCCTCCCCCCCGTCCCTCTGTCTCCCCTTGTTGTGTTTCCCTCTCCCCCCATCCCTCTGGCTCCCCTTATTGTGTTCCCCCCTACCCCCGTCCCTCTGTCTCCCCTTGTTGTGTTTCCCTCTCTCACAGATCCACAGCGCGCTCCCCTGTCTGTACATCCTCCCGTGCAACCCAGCAGCAGCAGCCCAGTATCCGTCCGTCCTTCCTCATTGTTCCTCCACGCCCCTCTCCCACCCCCTGCTTTTCCCTCTCCCTCAGATTCACAGCGCGTTCGCCTGTCTGGACATTCTCCCGCGCAACCCAGCAGCAGCAGCCGAGCGCCGCCTCTTCTCAGCCCTCGTGGTGGACCTCCCCGCCTGCCACCTGCACCTGCTGCCACTGCAGCTGCGCCAAACCCGCGACCGCCTCGATATCATACACCAAGTGCTCAACCTCTCCCCCTTCCCCTCCATCCCCTCCGTCACCTCCTCCTCCTCCTTCTCCTCCTCCTCACCGTTCACCCCAGTCTTTTCCATTGATTTGGCAAGCACAGGTGCGCCTGAGATCCTCACCCTTGCTTGGAAATTAGGGCTGACGTCAGCAGCGGATGAAGGGAGGGTGCTGGAAGCTGTGGCTAGGGCGGCAGCAGCGAGGGCGGATCTGAGGACGGCCAGACTGGTGGTTCAGGAGCTTATGGGTCGGAATTTTGCAGGGATTTGGGATCTATGTGCGGCTTTGGCTAGGGGACCTGCTAGTAGGGGGGGGAGGGGGGGCATAGGGAGCAGGGGAGTGGGGGTGGGGGGTTTGGGGAGGCAAGGGGGGAGGCTGGAGCGTGGGGGGCAGGGGCGGTTGCAGCAGGGGAAGCTGTCCAGGTCAGCTGTAGAGTTGGGTTTGGGAGAAGGGAAAAGGGGGGATAGGAGGGGGGGAGGTTTGGGAGCTGGGGATGGCTTGAGGCGGAAAGGGGGGCAGGTGTTGGAGAGGATAGACAGGAGTGAAGATGGGTTGAGCAGTAGTGGCAGCAGTATGAGTGGGAGTAGCAGTGGTACTAGTCTTAGCGCCATGATAGGAGGAGCAGCAGCATCTGCCACTGATCTTTCTGCTGATGTCAGCATGGATGATTCCGCCAGCAGCGCAGCAAGCACTGCTGACGTGGACGCTGCTGCAGATGCTGACGTGGATGACGGCTCCGATGACATCAGCATGCCGATACGGAGGGAATTTTTAGGGTTTGCTCTGGCCCACTGCGATGAAGCTTCCCTCCCGGACCTCCTAGCCTCGTGGCAAGGCTTGGACGCCACAGAACGGTGCGTGGCGCTAGGTGCGGCGACAGGCTTGGTAGTCCCGGGCCTGAGGGAGCAGGAGGCTCTTCTCCCGGACCTAGCTGCAGGACGAGCCTCGGGCAAGTGGGAAGGTACGGAAGTGCTGGTAATTCCCGAAGCTGCTACAGCCGTTGCAGCTGGTGGAAGTGGCAGCAGGGGGAAGGGTGGGAGTTGTGGTATTGGTGTTGGGAGAAAGCTGGCTAGTTTGGGTGGGGGGCGAGGGGCGATAGGGAGGGATGTGGGGCGGAGGGCACTGGCGCTGGTGTCTAGTGATGGGGAGGCGTGGGGGATCAGGCAGTGGGAGGAGGTGCCTCGCCTGCTGCTGCCGTTCGCATGCCTTCACCTGCCGTGGATGCTCCAGGTAAAAACCCGCCGCGCC
Organism: Closterium sp. NIES-67; assembly: GCA_027943415.1. Lineage (NCBI taxonomy): Eukaryota > Viridiplantae > Streptophyta > Zygnematophyceae > Desmidiales > Closteriaceae > Closterium > Closterium sp. NIES-67. The sequence goes on from BQMB01002055.1 coordinate 240,802, forward strand.
GCTGCTGCTGCCGCAGCGGCAGCTGCTTCGTCGTCTGCTGCTGCTAGAACAGGAGCCGCAACAGCAGCAGCAGGTGTAGGAGGGGCAGCAGGAGGGGCATCAGCGGTGGCGGCAGCGGCAGCGGCTGCTGATCCGATAGTGGAGCAGATCGTGGTGCTGATTCTCCACGTGCTCGCATCGTGCCAGGTGTCACCTTCCGATAAGCTCCTGATCGAAGCAGCCCGGAGCGCGTTAACCGCGGGAGACATAGTCTCTGCTGCTGCTGCATCAGCAGGGTTAGGGGGAACTGCAGCAGGGGTAGGAGGAACAGCATTAGCAAGAGGAGGGGGAGCAGCAGCAGCAGCAGGAGAAGGAGGGGGGGAAGCATTAGGGGTAGCAGGGGCAGGAGAGGGGAGGGAGGCCAACCCTACCGCCGCTGTTGCAGCTGCTGAGGTGGCAGCGTGCGATTCGCTGGCGATGGCGTTCTTGTTACAGGCTGGGGACGCAGTGAGAGCAGCGGGTGTGATAGACGCAGAGATGGCGAAGCGGGAGGGGGCGGATGCGAAGCGGCGATTCGTGTTGCTGCTGCTGCAGTTCTCAAGCCTCCATGCCACGCTCTTCCTGCTGGCTTCTCAGGTAGGACCAGGGCATTGCAGGCTGGCTGGTATGAGGTGACTTTTGAGTCGACTCAAAAGTCAGGGCATTGCAGGCTGTTTGAGTCGACTCAAAAATCGACTCATTACACTCAGGTAGGACCAGGGCATTGCAGGCTGGCTGGTATGCCCTAGATACCAGGAGGGCATTCTAGGGGTTCGTCGTGGCTATGCCCCGCGTTGCAAGTTCACTCCAGGTGCCATATCTCTCCATCTCTCCCTTTTCCGAGGTCTCTTGAGTCGACTCAAAAGTCACTTGTTTGTACCTTGCAGACCAACAACGCGTAATACCTATTGAGGCACCTCAAAGGTTGGCCCTCTTGCTTCTGTTTCCTTGCTTGCCATGCTTTCTCCCATCTCCCCCTGCAGGCCAACGAGGCGGCCTTTGTCGGCTCGCTGCTGCTGCTGCCCCCAGTGCTGCTTGCTGGTGTGGCAGGGGAAGCTTCCAGGAAGGAGGAGCAGCTGGGGGAGACAGGGGCGCTGGGGTCCAGGCCAGCAGTGAAAACCTCTGGTGAGTCTTCTGGTGCAATAGAGCGCATGTGGGTAGCAACAGATCTCAGGTGGGTAGCAACAGATCTCAGGTGGGTAGCAACAGATCTCAGGTGGGTAGCGATAGATATCAGGTGGGTAGCAACAGAGCTAATGTGGGTAGCACTGAGCTCAGGTGAGCAGCAACAGAGCTCAGGGGAGTCGCAACAGAGCTCAGGTGAGTAGCACAGAGCTCAGGTTCTATCCCCCACCGCATTTTGTGTTCCATCCCCCCACTGCATTTCGTGTCCTATCCCCCCACCCCCCGCCCGCCCTCTCCCCCCTTCCCCTGCCTGCACTTTCCTTCGCAGCCCGAGCCCGCCAGCTGTGCAAGCGGTGGTGTGAGGTGGCGCTGACGATGCAGGGGCGCCTGCGAGTGGTGGAGGACACGCGGGCGCTGAGCGCGCTGCTGCCCCACGCTGACGTGGCACGCTTCGTGGCGCGTGACGTGGCGTACATGGAGGCCGCTATCGCCTCATTGGTCGACACTGCCAACACGGCCAGCAACACCGGCAGCACCAGTAGTGCTCCCAGGGCTTCCAATAATGCTGCTGTGGCCAATTCTGATTCACTCGGCCCGATGCCGCAGGCCCTTGCTTCTGCCCTCTCATTGGCTGAGCTCTACCATGTTGACAGCTGGCAGGTGAGGATTGGTGACATAATTTCTTTCTTCTCACCACATAATTGAAGTTTTTTTGCAAAAAATATGTCCGTCGCAAGTTTTTTTCTGTAAATTCGTCCGTTAAAGGATATGCTGCCTATTCTCCATTTTGTCCCATGTGGTGCAGGTTCACCTGACCTATGTCCGCTCCGTGCTGCTCTCTGATTGGCCCGAGCAAGATATCATTGCTGAGGTGGAGGCACACAAATCCGACATCTGTACTCGCCCCACTGCAGCCTTCTCCTCCCTCTGGTCCTCCGTGCTTCCCCGCCTTCTCACTCAAATACAGCCAAAACTACACACACAGACATGCCCCCCCACACTCCCCATCCTCACTCCCTACCTCCTTCGCCTCCTCTCCCACTGCCTCCACGCCACCCTCTCCCCTTCTCCCCCTTCCTCCTCCTCCCTCATCCCCTCCCCTCCTCTCTCCCGCCCTCTCGCACTCCCTCTCCCTCCCTCCCCTGTCACCGCACTCAACACCTTCCTATCATCAGCACAGAGTGCCTCCTCCCTCGCTCTCAGACTCTCTCTCTTGGCAAACCAGATTGAGAAGGCAGGGGCGCTTAAGCCCCCCTTGAATGGGTGGGTCCTTCTGGGGGCGGCTGTTTCTGGTGCAGGGGTATCTGGAGGGGGAGAAAGTGGGGGCGTTGCTAGTTCTGGCTGTGCAGCTGCAGCAGCGGCAGTGGCAGGAGGGGATGGTGAAGTTGCTAAGGAGGTGGAGGGAGCGGTTGAGAGGGAGGTAGAGCGGTGCTTTGACGGGTCTTCAGTGCTTGCTGCTGCTGATGTCATCGCGACTCTCACTGCCGCTTCAGCAGCATCACCTAACGCAGCAGGGCCGGCAGAGGCAGGAGGTTTAGAAGACCCAGCCATACAAGGCCACTTTGACCAGGGGCACCTGCTGTGGCTCTTTGCTAAGAGCCAGTTGCGACAGGCTGGCGTGCTCGGAGAGAATAACAGTGCCGGCGGCATGAAGGAGGGACTAAGCCTAGAGGGGCTCCAGTCTGCTCGGGTAGCCATGTCTGGGTTCTTGCCTCTGCTTTTGGAGGGAAAGCGGAGGGAGTTTACTGCCCTGCTGCTGCAGGGATGCGAGCGGCTCATTCTGCAGAGTGCCTTGAGCGATTGTGACAGAAATGGAAGTGATTCTGGAAGAGGTGGTGCTATTAGCGGTGGTAAGGGAGGGAGGGAAGGGAGGGGGAGAGGTGGGAGGGATGGAGGAGCGGTTAAGAGGGGTGTAGAGCTGTGGCTTGATGTTGTGGGCGATTGGATGGGGTGTGGTGGTGGGAGAACGGAGGAGAAGGAAGAGGAGGAGAGAGAGGAGAGGGAGGAGAGGGAGGAGAGTGTGGTTGAGTGTGGGAGGTGCGTTCAGAAGCTGTTGACCAATGGGGTCGTGACACGTCAGCAAGGCGTGCTGCTGCTGCGGTTCCTCTCTGATTCGCTGCTGAATCCAAAGGGGGGGCCTCAGAATTCAACCTCTGCTGCTTGCTCCTTACCCAATTTTTTAATGCGCCAGATGGTGCTTTTAGGCTGCCCCTTGCTCGCTCTGGTCACTGTAGCACAGGCCACACACGGCCGCGACAGCTGGCGGCTCCCCACTGGTCGAAAAAGTCGAGCCCGGCTTACAGCAGCAGCCAATGGGGGGGTGAGTGGAGCAGGTAGGAAAGCTGGGAGAGGAGTAGCAGCAGCGTCAGGTGCTGGTTCCAGGAAGCTTCCTGGTGATGCTGGCAGTGAGACCGGGAGCACGGGCGGCGAACAGGAGGAGTTGGCCATGAGTGACGTCAGCAGGGCAGAGAGTAGGCGGGGAAGAGGTGCGAAGGGAGTGGGAGGCAGGGCGGGTAAGGGTGGTAAGATTAGGGATGGGAAACGTGTAGATGAAGGGGAAGAGGAGGAGGAAGGAGGGAAGGTGGAGGAGGACCCGATGGATTTGTTTGCTTCTATGGGCTTGGTTTCCTCTGCTCCTCGTTCTGCTGCTGCTGCTCCTGCTTCTGGCACTGGTAAGGCAGCTGCTTCCAAGAAGAAACCTCTGGTAGTCTCCAAACCTGCTGGCAGGCTCGGGGCGGTCCGAACCAGAGGTTCGACAGCTCTGGCTGTAGCTCCTGCCGAATCGGAAGCACAGGCACGGAAGCAGGGGGGCATGTCACCTGCTGCTTCTGGTTCACAAGCAGGCTCGGGAACAGGCTCGGCCCCAGGCTCGATGCATGGCTCGGTGGAATCACTCCCAGACCTGGCAGCAGGCGCTGTCTTATCCCCAGTTCCAGGTGGTCGTTCAGGTGATTTTTCAGGTGCCGTTTCAGGTGCCGTTTCAGGTGCCCTGTCTGTTGGAGTTACATCTGGGGAGGGCGGGCAGATGACTATGGACTTTGCTGCAGGTGCTTCTGGAGACGAAGCCCCTGTCTCCTCCCCACAGCCTCAACCACTGGCTCCCCCTGCTGCTGCTTTTGCTGCTGCTGATGCTGAAGCTGCTGCTGCTGCTCCAGGTGCTTCCCGCCCTGAAATCAGCATTTCGGGGCTTTACTTGTCAGTCTTGAAAGAGATCACGTGTGGGAAGGTACAAGATGGGGAGGAGGGGGCGCATCATCCAGACAGGCTTGCTCAGGCAGTCATGAGGGTGATTCTCTCGCTGGTAGAACCAAGGGTGGGGGACGCATGGCAGGTACTGAGAGAGGGAGAAGCAAGCGAGGCAGGTGAGAGGGAGGAGGAGGAGAACGGGTGGGGGTTGGGTTCTCTAGAGGATGAGGGAGATAATGGGGAAGGTTTTACTGGGGAGGATGAGGAGGAGGAGAGCACTCGGGAGCATTTTGCGCTTCTTTTAGCTGGTGTTAGGAGTGCTATTTGGAGGCAGCTGGTCCGCTTGGGAAGCAAGCAAGGGGAGGGTGCAGGTTCCCACCCATTAAGTGCCACCCTAAGTGCCACAATTAGAGGGGTGGTGCTGGATGCAGTGAGGGCTGTGGCTCCAGTTTCGTCAGACCTATCAGCACCTGCCACGTGGCTCTCAGAGAGAGGGTATTTCATAGATGCTGTAGGGCTTGGGGGGATGACGAGGGGTGTGGAGGGGTGCTGGGGATTGTGGGAGTTGGAAGAGGGGGGAGAGGAGGAGGAGACAGAGGAAGAGAACAGTGCGGGAGGCCTTGCTATAGACAGGTGGCGATGGACTGCCCTGCGGTCACGGGCAATCGTGCAGTCTGATTGGCCGGGAGCGGTTGCTGACGTGGTGCCGCTGTTGGATGACGCAGCAGCGGACGGTAGCTTCGGGAGCATTGGCTCGGCTGTCGAGTCTTTCAAGCGAGCTTTCTTCATGCTTGAAATGGGGGCAGACGAGAGGGGAGCGGGGGAGAGGGGCGCAAATAACAGGGGGCAGGGGGGGAGGGGGACAGGCACATTGCATACTCAGACTCAGCATCAGCAGCAGCAGCAGCATCGTCAGCTGTCCCTCTTGGCTCTTCTCGCCCTCTGGGACCCACTTCTTGCTCCTAAATGGTGCCATCCCACGGCCACTCCAGGCGCTGCTGCTGCTAGTGGGTCCTCCTCCTCTTCTGCCGCTGCTGCCGCAGCTGCTGCGGGGCTGCATCCGCTGCACGATTGCTGGTTCCTCCCACTCCGTCGCTGCGCTCTCTCAGTGTCACAAGCTGGCGATCACAGCAGCAGCAGTGGCAATCATGTAGAGGCGGGTGTAGCAGCAGCACGGGCGGACCTTCTCCTGCCGTCACTCCTCCTGGCTGCTCTTGACGCTGCCGCCTTTCTTCCGTCTGGGAAGCGAGCCGCTGGCAGAATGCTGCTGTCTCGAGACGAAGCAGAGCAGCTCCTATCAGACACCGCTGCTGCTGGGAGTAGCAGCAGTAGCAGCAGTACCAGGACTTGCAGGAGAGATGGCAGCAGCAACAGCAAGGGTGGTGGTGGGGGAGGAGAGGAGGTAGGCCCGAGTGCGGCCTCTAGAGCTGCGTTGTTCATGCTGAAAATAGCCCTTCTGCTTCCGTACCCCCAGATTTGGCTGCAATCAATGCAGCTGCTTAAAGTGGCTGCTGCTGCTGAGGCTGATGCTGCTGGTAAGGGGAGAGCCAGAGGAGGGTGGGGCGAAGGGTGGGGGGGAGATGAGGAGGAGGAGGAAGAGGATGAGGAAGAGGAGGGATATGGTGATGAGGAAGATTCGTTCTATGATGAGGATTATAGTGATGATGATGGGGGGCGGGTGGGAACCCGTCGAAGGAAGGGAGGGCAAAGAGGGAGGGGAGGAAAGGAGCACAGCCCGCCCTTGGATTATGAGGCTCTGACGCTGCTGCTGGCGGCTGACATCGTGAGACAGATGGCGGATGCTCATTCGGCGGTGGTTCGGCCGCTGCTGGGAGCCATGGCTCGTATTATCCCCCCTCTGGCTGTCAAGCTGCAGCAGGAGAGAAGAGGGGAGAGAGAAGGGGGGGAGAGGGGGGAGGTGGAGAGAGGGGAGGTGGAGGGGAGGAAGGGAGTGAGAGGGAGTGAGGAGAGGGAGAAGGAAACGAGGCTTGGAAGAGGGATGGGGGAGAGGGAGTGGGTGGAGGATGATGAGGAGGAAGATTTCGATGCGTGGGACAGTGGTGGTGGTAGTGGTAGTGGTGCTGCCGGGTTGCAGAAGGGGAGTGAGCAGCAGGGGGGGCAGAGGAAAGGCATGCTGGGCTCGCTGCTTTCTCATATCAGCGCCCTTGCACCTTTGCCTGGTGGGGACGGGGACGGTGACAGTAACGAAGAGGATGATGACAATAACGAGTATAACAGCAGGAGGTCTGGGGACAGGAGCAGGGGTGAGGGGAACAGCAAGAGAGACCATGCGGAAGCAGCAATTGTGAGTGCTGCTGGGAGCAGCACACGCAACAGCAGCACACTTCCTCCTCCTCTCTACCGTACAGCCTTCCCCCATTTTGTCGCGTCCCTCACAGCAGCGAGACAGTACGAGCTCGCCGCCCCGCTCGCCCTGCAGTTTCTGGGCAGGCCAACTTTTTCCCGCGACTGGGCAGCTTCTCGGGCAGCCCTGAAGGAATTTCTGGTGGGTGAGCTGAGGGCTGTGGAGGCGGCAGGATCTGGGAAGGTGGAACCGGGGCAGGTCGTAACTGGTGTTACAACTCCAGCAGATCGATCGAGAGGGGGATTGCAGCAAACTGGGGTTTCAAGAAGTGATACTAAGGAGAGCAGTGGTGGTGGTTGTGACTATAGCGAAGGGGAGTTCCCGTATCTCTCTGGAGCGTTGTTTCACATTAGTGTCAACCTTCCGGACGTGTTGCTTCTCGGGTTGCAGATGTTACAGATTGATGGTTAGGGGTTCGTTCTCTCTAATACTCCATTATTTCATGGGTAAAATGCTAGTGCAGCTAACAGATTTCCCTGGTCAAAGCTTGTGTTCTTTGGTTGACAGCAAACAGATTTCCCCCTCGCTTTAGATCAAACAGCATCTACAGGCGGTAACAAGTTCCGATGTAATTGGTTGATATATCTCAACGGACAAACTACTCCGCCCAGCAAACGCTCTGCCCAGGGCAGAAACAATCAACCCCTAGGGGCCCCGGCACGCGACTCGGGGTGGCATCAACCCTAAACTCGCGGATGCCTGCCGCGAGGTAAGGGTTGATGCCACCCTGATTCGCGTGCCGGGTCCCCTAGGGGTTTATTGTTTTTTCTTGCCCGGGCCAGCGCGACGGGGTGCGACGGGCGTCGAAGCCCCGTCGGCGGCTAGTCCGTTGAGAGATACCGGACAGAAGTGCCTACTGGTAATCCGTGTGGTGCTTGGGCTCTCTTTTCCAGCCAGCAATTATACCTCATTGGTGCAGGCAGACATTCCTTTATTTGGAACACATTGCACACAACGATTACATTAGAAACCAACCCCAAGCAAAGCTGCAAAACTGAGCATTCTTTCCAGCCCACAGGATGGAATGTGTAAAATAATACCTCGAGACCTTTTCCCCCAGTCTCTTTTCGGCTACATACAGAAAGTGCCTTTGGCCACAGCCTATGCTACAGCCAGACACGGCATAACCAGATCGGTCTTCTTCTTCTTAGGAGGCGACTCCGGTTGCTGCTCTTCCTCCCCCTGACTCCTCTTCCCCGCACTCCCGCTCCCCACCACCACACTCGCTTGCTCCACACACGTGGTAACACGGTTACCACCCTTCTGGTTACCACCTGTCTGGTTACCACCGGTGTTCTCCTCATAAGCTGCTGAGTGCACGCCCAGAGCAGCTCGGCCAGAGGGGTCCAGATTCCCCTGCCAGGCTGCGTCCCATGCTACAGCCGCTGCCGTGCTACAGGCGACGCTGGGACCGCCAGGCACAGTCAAACGAGCAGACAGCTGTAGCACAGATGGGAGTGGGAAAAGGAAGAGAGGAGAGAGCCTCCCTAGAATTGACAAGTTGTCACCAGAGGAAAGTTATAAGAGAAAAATTAGAACATGGCTACTTTCAAATATAAGCCTGCCTGTCGTCACGGCAGGCAGCTTGTCTTTGACAAGTAGAACATGGCTACTTAGGTCTTAGGCACGTTGTGCGTGAAGAGATGGGGCACGTTCACTTGAGATCCAGCGCCATCCGCTCCGCATGCGCCTCTGATGGCCGTCATTTGGTCCGAGGTGAAGGGGGAGGGAGTGTCAGGAGAAGTGACACGAGGACTAGCAGACCCTCACCTGGCCAGCAGCAGCTTACACACAGCAGCAGTCGGCATATCTCAGGGAGAAACTGGCCCACGAATTGAGAGTCTCACCTGAGGAAAGTGCTTCTCAAAGATAAGCCGGCAGAAGAGGGCTTCCTTGGTCTTGGGGGTGTTGTGCGTGAAGAGGTGCGGCGCGTTGGCCATCACTTGGTCCGACACCATCCGCTCCGCATGCGCCTCGGATGACCATCATTCGGTCCGAGTTGGGGGGGGGAGGGGGGACAAGTGAAGTGACACGAGGACTAACAGGCCCTTACCTGGGGGAAATGCTTCTCAAAGATGAGCCGGTAGAAGAGCGCTTCCTTGGTCTGGGGCGTGTTGTGTGTGAACAGGTGGGGCGCATTGGCCATCATCTGGTCCGACACCATCCGCTCAGCATGTGCCTTGAGCCCGTCGATCCAGCTGTAACCCACGCCATCGCTGAACTGCTCCTTCTGACGGTAGAGAATGTGCTGGTAACAGGTATGGAGGGGAGGGGGAGAGGCATGGGTGTACGGAAGGGGAGAAGAGATGAGCCGGTCGATCCAGCTGCACCCCACCCGGTCGCCGAACTGGTCCTTCTGGCGGTAGAGAATGCTGCTGCTACCACCAAAAAGAAAAAAGAAGAAAAAAAGACTATCACAGAAATACATTTTGGGTAGGTAAGGCTTCTCAGCATCCTCGAAAGCTGTAGGTGATTTTTTAGGGTTCTAAAAGAGCACCTACAACATTAATCGGCATTAATAGGAGAACATACCTTGGGTAGGTAAGGCTTCTCTACATCATCGAAAGCTCGCCGGATGACCCACTTCTCAATGCGCCCGTCCTCTTTACGAATCATCTTATAGTGAGGATCGATGCCCATCGCCACATCCAGAAATTCCTTGTCCAAGAAGGGCACCCGCGCCTCCAATCCCCACGCTGACGTGGCCTTGTTGGCGCGCAGGCAGTCGTACATGTGGAGAGCCTTTAGCTGATTGGGAAGAGGGTATGAACAAGGGAGGTGTGCACTGAGCTGATTATAACGAGTATGGAGGGGAGGTAAGGCAGGAGAAGGATATCGCAAGTGAGGGAGAGGGGTTGGTTAGAAATGTAGGAGTTGTCAGAAAATTGGTAAGGCAGTGATTTTTGTGAATTCTCAAAAAACAACTCTCTGGAAAGGCATTGCATGGGTTGTGGAATCTGCAGGGGCTGCTGCCTAGCTGATGCACTCTGCATTCTCATCACCAAGATGACCTCCCAAACTCTTCTCCCTTCCCTTATATACCTTATGACACGTCTCCACGTGGAACTCTTCCTTGCTGGGCGCCTTGTGGAAGTACAGGTACCCCCCAAACACCTCGTCGCTGCCTTCCCCAGATAGCACCATCTTCACTCCCAGGGCTTTAATCTTCCGGCTGAGGAGAAACATGGGCGTGCTGGCGCGAATGGTAGTGACGTCGTACGTCTCGGTGTGGTAGACCACTTCAGAGATGGCGTCGATGCCCTCTTGCACGGTGAAGTGCAGCTCGTGGTGGTTCGTGCCGATGTAGTCCGCCACTTCCCTGGCTGCCCGCAGGTCAGGGGCGCCCTGACAAAAGTAAAATGAAAAAAGGGTGCGGGAAGAGGAAAAGAGAGGGGGGGAGGGAGGGATAGAGTGCATGGAAAGTGCATGAAGCGCGCGTGGATGGCGATGACATCGTAGATGACTCCGGAAATGGTGTCTATGTCCGAATGAAGCTGTGGGCCCCCGTTAGAAGCACTGATGCACTAGAAGTAGCACTGCTGGGAGTAGGGTGGAAATGAGATCTCACCTCGAGCCCGATGCAGTAGGAGTGAACCTGCGGCCCCCACTGCTTGCCCGCTTCCGTGGACGACAGGTGCCTCTGCGCCACGGCCGCCACCAGCGACGAGTCAAGCCCCCCCGATAGAAGCACGCCGAACGGCACGTCCGTCATGAGGCGCTTGACCACGGCCTTTTCGAATGCGGCGCGCAGGACGAGCGGGTCGTAGGGCGCCGAGGGGATGCGCTCGTCGTACCATGCCGGGTTGTACCAGCGGCGCAGAGTGTCTGGGGGGGGGAAGTGGGAGAATGGTGGGGCCAGGGAAGGGGAGGGAGCACGCCGAAGGGCACGTCATTCATGAGGCGCTTCACCACGGCCATCTCGAATGCCGCTCTGAGTGCAAGCGGGTCGTAGGACGCTGAGGGGATGTGCTCGTCGTACCACGCCGGGTTGTACCAGCGCTTGAGGGAATCTGCAGCGGGAAATGGGAGAATAGGGGGAGGCAAGAGAAGGCAAGGGAAGGTAGCAGACGGATGGGATGTGCTCGTCGCACCACGCCAGGTTATGTCAGCTCCAAATGCATGAGTCGTCTATTTTTGAGGCGTCCAAGTTATCGGCGCCTCAAAAATAGACTCGTCGCACCACGCCAGGTTGTGTCAGCAATGCGAGTGGGAAACAAAATGGGCGCGCAACTCACGGTCTTTGCTGGACAACGCGTGTAATGAGTCGATTTTTGAATCGATTTTTGAGTCGATTTTTGAGTCGATTTTTGAATCGAATCAAAAATCGACTCCGAGTCATTACACTGGGAACCGAGGGTGCGCAACTCACGGTCTTTGCTGGAACACACGTGTCCCGGCGGGAAGGTCTCGAAGCGCTCGCAGTCGCCTTAGGGCGCTTTCATCTCCGAGATAACGCGAACCACATGGAGCCGTCGCGCCGTGAAGTGATTTTTGAGGATTCTAAAAAATCGCCCACCCGATGGAGCCGTCGCGCCGTGAAGTGAGCCGCATCCATCCAAAGGCAGGAGTCAGGAAAGCAAGTAAGCAGGGAACTTACGGTCTTTGCTAGAGTAGAGGTGGCCCGGTGGAAACGTCTCGAAGCGCTCGCAGTCGTCTTTAAGAGCCTTCATCTCCGACGCGAACCACATGGAGCCGTCGCGGCCCCACCCGATGTAGAGCGGACACACGCCGATGGGGTCGCGCGCCGCCATGTACGAGCCGTCCCGCGTGTTGAGCAGCACGAACGCGAAGATCCCGTCGAGCTTCTCCACGGCTGCTTCGCCCATGTCCTCGTACTGCAGGCGTGAGGGTACATGATAATCGGTATACAGGAAACAGGCGTTAGTAGTAGTGAAACGAGGCATGCTTATTTGGCGGACGGATAGAAATTTCGGAGGAGCTAAGGACTCGAATTGCAATCAAGCAAAGCGATCAAAGGAAAGCCGCTCCAGGATGATAACTTCGCAATTGCACGTACGAGGTGGGCGATGACTTCGCAGTCGCTACCGGTGTTGAAGGCATGGCGGTCCTTGAGCTCCTCCCTTAGCTGCCGGTAGTTGTAGATCTCGCCGTTGACGGCCACCACGATACTGCCGTCCTCGTTGCGTAACGGCTGGTGGCCGGAGGCCGGGTCGATGACGGCCAGCCGTTCGTGCGCGAGAAAGTTGTTGCCGAACGTGTGCACGCCGCTCCAGTCGGGTCCGCGGTGGCGCAGCCTGCGGGTGACACGTGGCACGAATGAGTGAATGGCACGCCAACTTTTTGTTTGGATCAACGCGGCAAGATTTGCTGAGCACAGGGACACTTCACGACGTGCAATTGAGCGCATTGGCAACGAGGGCTGATTGCCATCGGCTTCTCTGAACTGGTCATCGTAGTGCGACTCGCAACGGAATCAACTCGCCAATCCTCTTGAAAAAACAATGAAGAGCCGATCTTGGAGCCTCGGCTCCGTGACAAGTAATCGAATTGACATAGACTGCACATTGTAACCGCACATCGGCTTACCTGGCAGTGCACTCGAGGACTTTCGCTCGGGTGCGAGCCGACGCATCAGCAGCTCCAAGAACCGCGAGAATTCCGCACATCTTGACGGTTGCCTGGCTCGCTCGACGGTTGTCGTCAAGTTTTCAACCGGGAGAACAGGCTAGCGAGCGGTTGAGCGGCGCAGGCCGAGCGTTGCTGTCGCAGGACGCGAGAGCAAACGAGGAACGAGGGCGAGTAGGAAATTCCGTGCCGCCACGGAAACAACTGCCTTGACAAGCGCTCGGTAGGGGTGGATGCTGAAGGGAGCAAACAGGTTAGTGAGAAATGTGAGGAAAAGCAGAGGTAAATTTATAGACCTTTTGATGTCGACATTGAGTTGGCTTAGGTGATACGGAATTTTGAGAATTGCGCTGGGCTGGATAGGTTTGGGGTGAGAGAGAGGAGGGGAAAATTGCGAGGAGCAGTCTGCTTGCGAACTGGCAGAAGCCACTGTTATTGGTGGCGAGGCTGCTCAGCCTTCTTCGTCGCTGTTCGTTCTCAGGTAACTTGTGGCTTGTGGTTGGGAAGCCCAGGGAATCTTCACAAGTTGCGAAATCGGGGAGAAATTGCGCGGTTTGCCAAGTTTCGCACATGTGGCGAGGTGCTTGTGCGATGTGGTGCGCAACGGAATTTCGGACCGCATTCATCTTGTCACGACGGTCCACGCAGGCAAATGGAATTTGTGATTCTGAGTGGAATTGGATCACCCCTCACATCAAAATCCAGGTCAGCACCTCACATCTCCACGGCCATTGCATCCAAGATGATATTTCTCATTGGCTGAGAAAACGCAATTAGCGGAGAAATTTGGTTAATTTCTCTGTCGATCAGCGCGCAACCTTCCCCTGCTGCCTCAGCTGCGCCTGGCAGTCCGCGGCAGCAGGAAACCTAGTCACTTGGCCGAAAGCAGGTCGCACCGGCGCCGCCCTTAGGGATTATCCTCCTCCCAGTTCACAGAGTCAAGTCGCCTGGACCACGTGGTTTTGCTTCCTTCCACGAAGGACTGGCCACGTGATCGGATAAGCCAACTGCTGGTCTCATCTCCACCGAATGCAGGAAAGGAGGTCAAGTTTTACGGTCAAGATCCATCGTCCCCCAAGTGTTACCAGTGAGATGAAGCTACAATCTCTAGACAGATTTACATTAATCGCTCCTATGACCCCACAGCAGAAATATGATACCTTTTTGGAAGAACTCAAAACCGCATGACGGGCAAACGAGGTCTGCAACCCAGCATAATATCCCCACTTCAACAGATAAATGGCAACAAGTACCATTGTAGCATTAGCATGAGTAATAACTGAAGGTTGGCGATCACCACTGGCTCCTCAAGTAGACTCGTCACTAGATTTGGCATTTGCACTCACAATCACCTCCACCTGTGAGAGGACTTGAGTCAAGGACTGCACATGTCCTTCATGCTCGTTTTCCATCAGCATAGTCCCGTTCTTAAACAGCTCCTCCTTGATCCCTTCAAGATCCGCAACTATCTTCACCATTCGAGGCCGGGACACGGCCGGCATGGCAGTGCATTTCACAGCAAGGAGTGCGAGGCGCAGAACGACGTCATCAGGAGCATCGAGATTCGGATCCTTGAAGGCAGCCACATTGCCTTGCTCCACTAACGGGGCAGCCTGTAATGAACCAAGCAAGAGCCAACGCAATGAATAAGACTAAAAGCTAGAGGTTTTGAAAGTTTTGACAGGATGTAGTGTAAGGGGTTATGGGCAGCCATAGCACGAGCAGCAGTAACAATTACGGCTGTAGCAGTTTCCACGTACCCATTTGCTTATGTTGATCGGGTCGTCATTGCCAGAGAGCACCATGATGGCTCTGCGGCCCGTCAGGAGCTCAAGCATCACAATGCCAAAGCTGAAGACATCGTTGGCAGGGGTGGCCTTGCGCGTGCGCCCATACACAGGGTCCACGTATCCCGGGGTGCCGAGCACTCGAGTTGAATCCTGCGGGTTGTAGGCATTGCCCTCGCCCATCTTTGTCAGCCCGAAGTCAGCAATCTTGGCCTGTGGAGGGTTATGGAAACATGCAAGATAAGGAGGCAAAAAGAGTCAGTAGTCGTTATTCCTGCGGGTTGTATGTGTTGCCCTCGCCCATCTTTGTCAGCCCGAAGTCAGCTACCTTGGCCTGTAGGAAGAATGGGCAGACAAACAAGCGTCAAGACACACCTGCCTGTTGCCATCCAGGAGCAAGCTTCACATCACGATGCACCATGGAGAAGCTGTGCAGGTACTCCAAGCCTCCAGGAGCCTCCAGCACTCCAAGCTCCATGTGTTTGCACGCCGTCACATCAACCTGTTCCATATTACACCACGCACCTTCCAGTTACCGTCCAGCAGGATATTTGCCGGCTTCACATCACGATGCAGCATGGAGAAGCTGTGCAGGTACTCCAGGCATCTGAGCCTCCAATCCTCCATGCATCAAAGCCCCCGGCTTTTTATCAAGTCCCCATTCTGAATGAAACACACACCTTCCAGTTGCCATCCAGCAGTATATTCGCCGGCTTCACGTCCCGATGCACCATGGAGAAGCTGTGCAGGTACTCCAGGCCCCTGGCTGCTCCGATCATCATCTCCAGCCGCTGCTGCAGGCTGATGGGCCTCGTCGAGAGGTCTGCACAATGGGAGAACAGGCGAGGAGAGAGGAGGGGAGCAGGTGTGTAAGCCAGAACGACAGCTTTAGTCGACTCAAAAGCAGGTCAGTAAGCCAGAAATGACACAGTTTAGCTGTGCAGGTACTCCAGACCCCTTGCTGCTCCGATCATCATCTCCAGCCGCTGCTACAGGCCAATCCTTGGACATCTTCCAGTGAGCGCGGCGTCAGGAGACGGGTTAGCAAGTAGGAAAAAACAGTTGAAAACGATGCTTATGTAAACGCGAGTTTGGAGTAGTCGGAGCTCTTCCCTTAACAACCAATTAAACAGGTGACAAACATGTTTCGGCCGCAGGGCATACCCTAGCGAGCCTTCATCAGTGCCAATAAAGGCACTGAGCCACAGGCCATGAGCCCCCAGGAGAGGTCTGGGGATTGGGGGAAGGAGGTAGTGTTGAGGGTATGCACTGCAAATATGTGTACATATGCATATAGAGAATAGTATAGGATATATGAACGTGGATATGCACATGCTTTATATAAGTATGCTACATATTTAGCTTCACTCTATATACATACATCGCTTGTATATCTAAAACAATGAAACGAGTACTCACTGTTCAATACGCGCTCCAGGTCGCCATTTGCCATGAACTCGTAGATGATGATCTGCTCCTGCTCGTGTGTCTTGGCGTCAGTCGTTTCACAGTACCCCAGCAGGCGCACCAGGTGCGGGTGGTGCTTGCTGGCCATCAGCTGGACCTGGGAGTGCAAGCAGGGGAGGTGGGGAAAAAGGGAAGGCGGAATGTGAGTATTGAACCAGGCTGTCACGACAGCTTGTTCCTGCTGGCACGTCTTGGCATCAGTTGTTTGTAACGCAGCGCCCCAGGAGGCCCGGTTACGACCGAGGATGGTGTTTTCAGCATTGTAAAATGCATTTTCACCTCCAAAAAAGTACCCCAGAAGGCGCACCAGGTGTGGGCGGTGCTTGCTGGCCATCAGCTGGACCTGAGGGAAGGGAAGGTGGGGCATAGCAGGAGGGTGGGTCAGGGACCAGTTCTCTCATATCGCTGTCAAAAATGGGCATGGCCCTAGATGTCAAAAAGGGCATGGCCCTAGAAGACAATTTTTGAGGCGCCTCAAAAATGGGTCAGGGACCAGTTCTCTCATATCGCTGTCCGTGCCCTAGAAGACGCAGCAGGGGAGAATGGTGCTTGCTGCAAGCATGCAAGCACCTCTTAGTGATAGTCGTTGATTGGCTTGCTATACAGCCCACACCTGGTCACAGTCTCACCTCTTTGTGGAAGTCGTTGGTGCGAATCTTGGCTCGCTTCACCGCCCACACCTTTGGCTCCCCCGCCTCCACTGTCATCCCCACGCCCCCCTCGCCCTGTACTCCCCTTGTGCTTATGAGTTGACTTTAAAAGCTCACCTCCTTGTGGAAGTCGTTGGTGCGTATCTTGGCGCGCTTCACGGCCCACACTTTCGGCTCCCCCGCCTCTCCAGTAATCCCCACGCCCCCCTCGCCCTGTGATCCCCTTGTGCTTATGAGTTGACATTGAAAGCTCACCTCTTAATGGAAGTCGTTGGTGCGAATCTTGGCTCGCTTCACCGCCCACACCTTTGGCTCCCCCGCCTCCACTGTCATCCCCACGCCCCCCTCGCCCTGTGCTCACCTTGTGCTCATGAGTTGACTTTGAAAGCTCACCTCCTTGTGGAAGTCGTTGGTGCGTATCTTGGCGCGCTTCACGGCCCACACTTTTGGCTCCCCCGCCTCCACTGTAATCCCAACTTCCCCCTCACCAGCTGTCTTTCCTGCTCCCCTCCCTGATCCCCTCCCTGCTCCCCCAATAGCCCCCGCACCTCCTCCCCCCTCCCTAGCGCAGGGCGGCACCCCCTTGTACACGTCCCCATAGCCCCCGCTGCCCAGGTGGTTGTAGCTCGCCCAGTTGTCAGTCGCCTGTAGCACCTCTGCCAGGCTGTAGCAGCGGAACATGCCGGGGACTGGGGCAAATGGGGGGAGAGGAAGGGATTGGGGGAGCCTGTAAAGAGACTGTAGCTGGCCTAGCTGTCATTCGCCTGTAGCAAATCTTGAAGGCTGTAGCGGCAGAACATGCCGGGGATTGGTGGGAATACAAGTGGGGGAGAGCAAAGGATAAGGGGCACACTACAAACAGTCTGTAGCCAGCCCAGACACCAGTCGCCTGTAGCACCTCTGCCAGGCTGTAGCGGCGGAGCATGCCGGGGACTGGCGGTTGGTGGGGGGGAAGATGAGGGATCAAAGAAAAAATACTGTAGTACCTCTGCCAGGCTGTAGCAGCGGCTGTAGCGGGTCTGCCCTTAGGAGGATGAGGACCAGAGTAAAGCATGCGACGATAAGAGCCCCTGCTCTGACTGCTATCCCAATTATCATTCTGAGCGAAGGGGAGGAGGAGGAGGAGGAGGAGGAGGAGGAGGAGGAGGAGGAGGAGGAGGAGGAGGAGGAGGAGGAGGAGGAGGAGGGGACTTAGAAACTCACCAGCTGAATTGTGTGCTGTAGCGGGCCTTCCCTTAAGGAGGATGAAGACAAGGGCGAGACAAGCGACGATAAGGGCCCCTCCTCCGACTGCTACCCCAATGATCATTCCGAGTGGCGGGGAGGAGGATGAGGAGGAGGGAGGAGGAGGAGAGGAAGAAGGGGGAGCTTGCGTAGGAGGGGAAGGAGTTGGGGATGTAGGAGGGGAGGGGGATGGGGAGGACGGAGGGGAGGGGGATGGGGAGGACGGAGGGGAGGGGGAGGGGGAGGATGGAGGGGAGGGGAGGGGGAGGAGGGGGGAGTGGGCGAGGGGGAGGAGGGGAGAGCGGGCGGAGGGGAGGAGGGGAGAGCGGGCAGGGGGGAGGAGGGGAGAGCAGGCGGGGGGGAGGAGGGGAGAGCAGGCGGGGGGAGGAGGGGAGAGCGGGCGAGGGGGAGGATGGGGACGCAGCGGATGGTGGTGCGGGGGGGGTGGTCTTGGGCACACAGGTGGCGTTGCCATCAGGGAGAAGGCCAGGAGAGGTGGTTGCAGGGCAGGAGCATGAGTAGTCGGCAGGGGTAGCACTACTGCTGATGCCCCTGATACCACCGCTACTGCTGGCCCGTATGCTGCCACTGCTGCTGCTGCTGCTGCTTATGGCCCTTATACCTCTGCTGCTGCTTCTGACACTTCGGCTGCTGCTGCTGCCGCCGCTGCTGGTGTTGCCCCCGGAAACACAAGTACCGACACCGCAGGGGTTGACAGGGAATGTGCTGCAGACGTCGGCTGGGAGAAGCAATTGGGATGGTGCAGGGAAAGGGAATAGAGGATGTTGGCTTGTACGGCAGACGTGAAGGTGCTGCACGCTGATGCTAACAGAAGGTGAGAAGCTTGCAGGCTTGCACACATCCATGCACTCACTTGTGTTGGAGCTGCAGAGTCTGCAGAAGCCGGAGCAGAGCTGGCAGAAGGCCGACTGCGGGGTCTGCTCTTGTCTTTCACGCATGCAGCCATTCGTGCAGTGCAGCAGTGCATTCAGCATGCAATCTTCCCACACCTGTATAGGAGCTGCAGAGTCTGAAGCAGCCGGAGCAGAGCTGGCAGAAAGCCGAGTGGGGAGACTGGTCCACCCCACAGGGCTGGTTGGCGGGGCAATCTGGTCGAGGCTGTGAATGTACCTGGGTTGCAAGAGCAAGCATTCCTGCACTCACCTGTATAGGCGCTGCACAGTGGCTTTTGAGTCGACTCAAAAGTCAGCTCACCAGTGTAGGAGCTGCAGAGTCTGCAGAAGCCGGAGCAGAGCTGGCAGAAAGCGGAGTGGGGAGACTGGTCAACTCCACAGGGCTGGTTGGCGGGGCACTCGAGCCAGGTGCCGTAGAGGGAGCTGAGATGGAGCGAGCGGGCCAAGGCACAAAATAGTAACTTGAAATGAGATAGATATAAAGAGAGGATCGACTGCTCCACTCCACAGGGCTGGTTGGCGGGGCACTCGAGGCACGTGCCGTAGAGGGAGCTGAGATGGAGCGAGCGGGCCAAGGCACAAAATAGAAAACTCAGAAATCGTAACCACATAAGGGGATCAATTGCTCCAGTCCACATGGCTGGTTGATGGGCTAGTGAGGCACTGGAGCCATGTGACAGAGGGAACTG
Source organism: Closterium sp. NIES-67 (assembly GCA_027943415.1). Classification (NCBI taxonomy): domain Eukaryota; kingdom Viridiplantae; phylum Streptophyta; class Zygnematophyceae; order Desmidiales; family Closteriaceae; genus Closterium; species Closterium sp. NIES-67. The sequence continues at coordinate 259,813 of BQMB01002055.1, forward strand.
AGATAAGTTTTTAAGAAATTAAAAAAACCTATCCCAGTCAAGCCATGTGATAGAGAGGGAACTGAGATGGATAGAGAGAAGGGTGTGCAGTGCAGAGGATTTTTGAGTCGACTCAAAAATCGACTCATTACACACAAGAAGGGTGTGCAGTGCAGAAGGGAGGACATCGAGAGAGGATCAAACGCCCCTCTCCACCTGGTCGGTTAGCGAGGCACTCAAGCCAGATGCCATTAAGAGGGAGCGCTCAGAAGGAGAGCGCAGGCAAAAGAGCGAAGAGAGCACAGTAGGAGGAGAGCTAGGAGTGCGGAGCAACGAGAGGCATTTGGAAAGATATCAAGAAATAGATACTAAAGCGCGTAGTAAGATAGAAACTACGTAGAGCCAGTGTTAATTTTTATGTTTATTTTTGGGCCACTCATACCTTGTTTTTTGGACCAGTGGTACATATGCTCTTAGAGACGCTCCCATCATTTGTCACAGGAACACTCACATACAAAGCTCTCACATATAGGGGTACACATGTACAGGGGCACTCACATTTCAATCACGTTGCTTATTGCACCCAGAGAGGGATGAAGAGGCGAATTTTGAGCCGACTCACACTCCAGCCCAGATTCACCCCGTTTTGAGCGAATTCAATCGCAACCTGGTTACTGGAAGACTTACATATTCGCCACGCTGATTAATGCACCCAGCGAGGGAGGAAGAGAGCCGTTGAGGGGGTTCTTGGAAAAGTCCCTGGGATGGGAGAGGATGGGTGAGAATGAGTGAGGATGGGTGAGAATGAGTGAGGATGGGAGAGGATGGGCGAGGGGATGTTGAGAAAAGATGGCTTTGGTCTCGAAAGGCAGTTGACTGAAACACTCAGCAGCCGCAGGGCAGGCAGGATACGGCACAGTCACAAACATGCACACACACTCGCGATACGCAGCCCGGTAGTTAGAACTTAGAGGAGCACTCCCAGACACGCACACACACTCACGCTACTCACAGCACAGTACTTAGAGAGTGAGATTCGCGAGGCGTGAGGCAACAGCGCCGGTGCGGCGATTAAAGCTCAAGCTGCATTGCAACATCAACTCTCAAGAGGACAGTGTAGCTTTGAGGCGCCTCAAAACTAGACTTCTATCACCGGGGGCGAGGGAACAGTGCCGGTGAGGCTATCAGAACTCAAGTTGCATTGCAGCATCACTCTCACAGGACAGTGTAGTTTTGGGGCGCCTCAAAAGTATACTTTAATCACGAGGGGCGAGGGAACAGTGCCAGTCAGGTGATTGGCACTCAAGTTGCAACATCAACACTCACAGGACAGTGGCTTGAGTGAGGTTAGCGAGGGATTCGGGAACCGGGCCAGTCAGGTGATTGGCACTCAGATTGCTGCGGTGAGACGGGGAGGGGGGGTGGTTGAGAGGAAGGAAGAGGGTGGGGGGCGGAGAGGGGGGGTGAATCGGTAATGGACAAATTGTGAAAATGTGGGGACAGGGCCAGTCAGGTGATTGGCGCTCTGATTGCTGCGGTGAGAGGGAGGGGAAGGGGGGGGAGGGGGAGGGGAAGAGGGGTGGTGGGATGGGCAGGATTCAAAAAAAAGTTTCGGAGGGCGCTTCTTACTCCCAATCAGGTGATTGGCACTCAATCTGCTGCGGTGAGAGTGGAGAGGTTGGGAAACGGGGGGGGGGGGAGGGGGGAGGGGGGTAGGACGTTATGTGAGTGAAACGGTAGCATAATAGACAACACGACACATGGTACAAGTAAGGTGCAGGGAGCCATGAGTAGAATCATGGATAAAGTGGTAGTGGTTCCTGCTAGAGTGGAGCCTTTTTTTAGAATTCTAAAAAATGGTTCCTGGATTGGATCCTCCCAGTGATATGCACAAGGCCAAGGGCACAATCGCCTCCCAGCGATTCGGGTCACTGCTCTGCTTGAGCCAGTGGGTTTTGAGGGCCTCACAAATCACGCTTGGTTTGAAAAGAGACATACAACTTGGTTACTAGGGTGAGGTCGCCAAGAGTTGTTTTTGAGGCGCCTGAAAAAGGAATCGTTTAGTGTGTGTGCCAGGGCCCAGGGCTGGTGGCTGAAAGGAGACATACAATTTGGTTACGAGGGTGAGGTCGCCAAGAGTTGCCGGTATGGTTCCGTTGAAGCTGTTGTCGTCGAGCTCACTGGGGAAGAAGGGGGAACGGGAAATGGGGAATGGGGAAAAGGGCAACCAGTGACCAACTGAGATTAATCAGGATGTTTTTGAGAATTCTCAAAAACACCCTGCAAATTCTCAAAAACACCCTGCAAATTCTCAAAAACACCCTGCAAAATCAGGGGAAGAAGGAGGAATGGGAAATGGGGAATGAGGAAAAGGGCAACCTGTGACTGACAGACTGAGATTAATCAGGACGATTAATCAGAACCACGTGGAAGAATGGTTTACAGAGGAGGGTGAGAGAAAGGGTGAAGGATGACAGATTATGCGTACAGGGAGTGTTGGGGGAGGATGGACGAGAGAGGGGCCCACACTTACAATCGTACGACTGCAGTCAATCGGCCGAGAGTGGAGGGTATGGGTCCAGAGAGACGGTTCCGATGCACGCCACTGAAGGGAAGGAGGTGGAGAGACAAGGAGCAGCAGAGGGACGAGTGACAGGCAGTGTGACAGGTGATAGTAATTTCGTTTTGAGACGTCTGAAAACGAACTACTAACACAAGGAGGGGCGGAAGGATGCGTGGCAGGCAGTCAGCAGAAAGAGATAATGTGAAAGGCGAGTGAGTGAGTGGCAGTTGGAACAAAAATACCATATATCTTGCCCTTGTACCCTGCTTACAAGTTGCTAAGTATGGTTTTTGAGAATTCTCAAAGGCCTAAAACTGCTTGATGAGATGAGAAAAGTTTCGAGTTGAATTTTCAGTTGACTCAAAAGTCACCTAGAATTCTCCAAGGCCTAACACTGCTTGATAAGATGAGATTTAGTTTCTGAGAAAACCAACAAGCGCAAGAAACACGACCACCGATTTCGCCCTTGTATCGTGCTTACAAATTGCTTAGCTTGGTCAGATCTCCAATCCCATCCGGTAGGGAGCCATGCAGCCCTGTCAGGCCCAAGTGGCTGGAAGAGGAAGGAAGGGGAAGGAAGGGGACGGAAGGGGAAGGAAGGGGATGGAAGGGGAAGGAAGGGAAGGAAGGGGAAGGAAGGGGAAAGAAGGGGAAGGAAGGGGAAGAGAAGCATAGTGATAATGGGTTGATTTAACTGTTATAACAGTTCGCAAGCTGACATTCTGATAAGTTTTACTGTTTCTAAGTTCAAATCAAACAGCAGCTTACAGTTGCTGACTTCAGACAGTCTCAATTATTTCTAAGCACATGATAGTTCTAGAGGACCCTATTTCTGAGGCGCCGAAAAAATGGACTCGTCACGCACAGTAGTTCTAGAGGACGAGGAGCCTCCCCCCAGCGATTTCTTACAGGAGGTCATTTTGAGAATTCCCAAAAAAGATTTCTTACAGGAGCTCCAGATTGGTGAGTTTGGTGATGGACTCTGGGAATGGCCCGTCCATCTCCGCGCCTTGCAGCTCACTAAAGGCACGGAAGAGGTGGGGGGAGGGGAGTAGGGGGGGAGCGGAGTAGGGGGAGAAGGGCGTGAAGGGGGAGAAGGGATGGAGAGGTTGTGTTGGGTTGTGCCTGGGAGTGCTGGGTGGTCGGGTGTCGGGAGGAGTACAGGCACAAGTGCAACGATCAAGCACAGTCGCTGAAGGAGGCTTGAACCGGACACTACGACAGCTCATGACAGCTCGCCCCTGCATACATCCCTGCTCTCCCCACATCCCTGCTCGCCCCACATCCCTTGCTCGCCCCTACACCCCTGCATTCGCCTGCGCTCCCATCCCATGCTTACAGGAAAGTGAGGGCCCTGAGGCTGCCAAGGTCGCCTGGAATGGACCCATTGAGATGCCAGTTGCCAATCTTGCTGGCGGTGGGTTGGAAAAAGAGGGATGGGGAGTTGGTAAGTGGGAACATGGGGCATGGGGAAAAGCAGGCACCGGTGCATGAACGGGGAATGGACCCATTGAGATGCCAGTTGCCAATCTTGCTGGCGGTGGGTTGGAAAAAGAGGGATGGGGAGTTGGTAAGTGGGAACATGGGGCATGGGGAAAAGCAGGCACCGGTGCATGAACGGGGAATGGACCCATTGAGATGCCAGTTGCCAATCTTGCTGGCGGTGGGTTGGAAAAAGAGGGATGGGGAGTTGGTAAGTGGGAACATGGGGCATGGGGAAAAGCAGGCACCGGTGCATGAACGGGGAATGGACCCATTGAGATGCCAGTTGCCAATCTTGCTGGCGGTGGGTTGGAAAAAGAGGGATGGGGAGTTGGTAAGTGGGAACATGGGGCATGGGGAAAAGCAGGCACCGGTGCATGAACGGGGAATGGACCCATTGAGATGCCAGTTGCCAATCTTGCTGGCGGTGGGTTGGAAAAAGAGGGATGGGGAGTTGGTAAGTGGGAACATGGGGCATGGGGAAAAGCAGGCACCGGTGCATGAACGGGGAATGGACCCATTGAGATGCCAGTTGCCAATCTTGCTGGCGGTGGGTTGGAAAAAGAGGGATGGGGAGTTGGTAAGTGGGAACATGGGGCATGGGGAAAAGCAGGCACCGGTGCATGAACGGGGAATGGACCCATTGAGATGCCAGTTGCCAATCTTGCTGGCGGTGGGTTGGAAAAAGAGGGATGGGGAGTTGGTAAGTGGGAACATGGGGCATGGGGAAAAGCAGGCACCGGTGCATGAACGGGGAATGGACCCATTGAGATGCCAGTTGCCAATCTTGCTGGCGGTGGGTTGGAAAAAGAGGGATGGGGAGTTGGTAAGTGGGAACATGGGGCATGGGGAAAAGCAGGCACCGGTGCATGAACGGGGAATGGACCCATTGAGATGCCAGTTGCCAATCTTGCTGGCGGTGGGTTGGAAAAAGAGGGATGGGGAGTTGGTAAGTGGGAACATGGGGCATGGGGAAAAGCAGGCACCGGTGCATGAACGGGGAATGGACCCATTGAGATGCCAGTTGCCAATCTTGCTGGCGGTGGGTTGGAAAAAGAGGGATGGGGAGTTGGTAAGTGGGAACATGGGGCATGGGGAAAAGCAGGCACCGGTGCATGAACGGGGAATGGACCCATTGAGATGCCAGTTGCCAATCTTGCTGGCGGTGGGTTGGAAAAAGAGGGATGGGGAGTTGGTAAGTGGGAACATGGGGCATGGGGAAAAGCAGGCACCGGTGCATGAACGGGGAATGGACCCATTGAGATGCCAGTTGCCAATCTTGCTGGCGGTGGGTTGGAAAAAGAGGGATGGGGAGTTGGTAAGTGGGAACATGGGGCATGGGGAAAAGCAGGCACCGGTGCATGAACGGGGAATGGACCCATTGAGATGCCAGTTGCCAATCTTGCTGGCGGTGGGTTGGAAAAAGAGGGATGGGGAGTTGGTAAGTGGGAACATGGGGCATGGGGAAAAGCAGGCACCGGTGCATGAACGGGGAATGGACCCATTGAGATGCCAGTTGCCAATCTTGCTGGCGGTGGGTTGGAAAAAGAGGGATGGGGAGTTGGTAAGTGGGAACATGGGGCATGGGGAAAAGCAGGCACCGGTGCATGAACGGGGAATGGACCCATTGAGATGCCAGTTGCCAATCTTGCTGGCGGTGGGTTGGAAAAAGAGGGATGGGGAGTTGGTAAGTGGGAACATGGGGCATGGGGAAAAGCAGGCACCGGTGCATGAACGGGGAATGGACCCATTGAGATGCCAGTTGCCAATCTTGCTGGCGGTGGGTTGGAAAAAGAGGGATGGGGAGTTGGTAAGTGGGAACATGGGGCATGGGGAAAAGCAGGCACCGGTGCATGAACGGGGAATGGACCCATTGAGATGCCAGTTGCCAATCTTGCTGGCGGTGGGTTGGAAAAAGAGGGATGGGGAGTTGGTAAGTGGGAACATGGGGCATGGGGAAAAGCAGGCACCGGTGCATGAACGGGGAATGGACCCATTGAGATGCCAGTTGCCAATCTTGCTGGCGGTGGGTTGGAAAAAGAGGGATGGGGAGTTGGTAAGTGGGAACATGGGGCATGGGGAAAAGCAGGCACCGGTGCATGAACGGGGAATGGACCCATTGAGATGCCAGTTGCCAATCTTGCTGGCGGTGGGTTGGAAAAAGAGGGATGGGGAGTTGGTAAGTGGGAACATGGGGCATGGGGAAAAGCAGGCACCGGTGCATGAACGGGGAATGGACCCATTGAGATGCCAGTTGCCAATCTTGCTGGCGGTGGGTTGGAAAAAGAGGGATGGGGAGTTGGTAAGTGGGAACATGGGGCATGGGGAAAAGCAGGCACCGGTGCATGAACGGGGAATGGACCCATTGAGATGCCAGTTGCCAATCTTGCTGGCGGTGGGTTGGAAAAAGAGGGATGGGGAGTTGGTAAGTGGGAACATGGGGCATGGGGAAAAGCAGGCACCGGTGCATGAACGGGGAATGGACCCATTGAGATGCCAGTTGCCAATCTTGCTGGCGGTGGGTTGGAAAAAGAGGGATGGGGAGTTGGTAAGTGGGAACATGGGGCATGGGGAAAAGCAGGCACCGGTGCATGAACGGGGAATGGACCCATTGAGATGCCAGTTGCCAATCTTGCTGGCGGTGGGTTGGAAAAAGAGGGATGGGGAGTTGGTAAGTGGGAACATGGGGCATGGGGAAAAGCAGGCACCGGTGCATGAACGGGGAATGGACCCATTGAGATGCCAGTTGCCAATCTTGCTGGCGGTGGGTTGGAAAAAGAGGGATGGGGAGTTGGTAAGTGGGAACATGGGGCATGGGGAAAAGCAGGCACCGGTGCATGAACGGGGAATGGACCCATTGAGATGCCAGTTGCCAATCTTGCTGGCGGTGGGTTGGAAAAAGAGGGATGGGGAGTTGGTAAGTGGGAACATGGGGCATGGGGAAAAGCAGGCACCGGTGCATGAACGGGGAATGGACCCATTGAGATGCCAGTTGCCAATCTTGCTGGCGGTGGGTTGGAAAAAGAGGGATGGGGAGTTGGTAAGTGGGAACATGGGGCATGGGGAAAAGCAGGCACCGGTGCATGAACGGGGAATGGACCCATTGAGATGCCAGTTGCCAATCTTGCTGGCGGTGGGTTGGAAAAAGAGGGATGGGGAGTTGGTAAGTGGGAACATGGGGCATGGGGAAAAGCAGGCACCGGTGCATGAACGGGGAATGGACCCATTGAGATGCCAGTTGCCAATCTTGCTGGCGGTGGGTTGGAAAAAGAGGGATGGGGAGTTGGTAAGTGGGAACATGGGGCATGGGGAAAAGCAGGCACCGGTGCATGAACGGGGAATGGACCCGTTGAGATGCCAGTTGCCAATCTTGCTGGCGGTAAGTTGAGTCGTGGAGAGATGGGGGGTGGAGGCATGGGAAGATGGAGAGATGGGGAGTGGAGGCATGGGAAGATGGGGAGATGGGGAGTGGAGGCATGGAGAAAAGGAGGGTCCAACGGATGCGTGGACGGGGAATGGACCTGTTGGGATGACGTTCGCAGAAGTGAAGGGACGTTTGGAGGGAAGGATGGAGGGAAGGATGGAGGGAAGGATGGAGGGAAGGATGGAGGGATGGAAGGAGGAATGGACGGAGGGATGGAAGGAGAGATGGAGGGGTGCAGGGTTCGGGAGATGAAGAATGTGGCAGTCGCATCAGACAATCCCAGTGAGGATGAGTCCAAGCCCAGCAGCCCAGCCAACCAACCCCATCCCAGCAAGGTTCAAAAATACGGTTTTCGAAAAATACGGTCCGTATTATTCGGCCGTTTTTTTCGGGGATTTTTGGAAAAAAACGCCGTTTTTTAAATAGAGCATCTTTTTTTTTTCTTTTTTTTTTTGCTAGACAGCCTAATCGTCCGCCAGATCCGCGCCATTCGTCCGCCCAAATGCGAGATCCGCGCATTTCGACGGGCGAAATGTCAGATCTGCGTATTTCGGCTGACAAAACGTCAGATCCATACATTTCGTCCACAAAAAACGCAAGATCTGGCACATTTTGGTGGGAAAAATGCCAGATCCGTGCATTTGGGCGGGCGAAATGCCAGATCCGCGCATTTCGTCGGATTGTTTTGCACTTTTTTTAATATTTCGGCCGTTTTTTTGAACCAACCTATTTTTGCACAATTTTCACCGTTTTTTTCGTATTTAACGGCCGTTTAATTCGATACCGTTTAATACGGTATTTTTTTGAAAAAAACGGCGTTTTTTTGAACCCTGCATCCCAGTTCTACCCATCCCAGTTCTACCCATCCCAGTTCTACCCATCCCAATCTACCCATCCCAGTCTACCCATCCCCCGTTTTGCCCTGAACTTACAGCAGGACAAGGTCTGTGAGCAGAGTCGATTTTTGAGTCGACTCAAAAATCGACTCATTACACACGGACCTCTGAGTCGACTCAAAAATCGACTCATTACACACGGACCTCTGAGTCGACTCAAAAATCGACTCATTACACACGGACCTCTGAGTCGACTCAAAAATCGACGCATTACACACGGACCTCTGAGTCGACTCAAAAATCGACTCATTACACACGGACCTCTGAGTCGACTCAAAAATCGACGCATTACACACGGACCTCTGAGTCGACTCAAAAATCGACTCATTACACACGGACCTCTGAGTCGACTCAAAAATCGACTCAAACACGGACCTCTGAGTCGACTCAAAAATCGACGCATTACACACGAACTTACAGCAGGACAAGGTCTGTGAGCAGAGTGAGCGTGTCTGGGATGGGCCCTTCAAAGGCGTTGGAGAACACATCCCTGCAAGCAGCCACGCGTGCAGACACACGGACATGCACGCATAGACAACCAGGCACACGGACATGCATGCACGCATAGACAACCAGGCACACGGACATGCATGCACGCATAGACAACCAGGCACACGGACATGCATGCACGCATAGACAACCAGGCACACGGACATGCATGCATGCTCATAGACAACCACGCACACGGGTGTGTGCATGCGCACAGAGGAAAAAACAGGTACTGAAATGGTGTCTGACACTGTAGCATCTGGAACATTGCGATCCGACCCGGACAGATCTCCACACACAGAAACATTATCCCGTCCACTATCAATTTTTGCACTCAACCTCTAACACAGCGCAGGCAACCAGGCTGGGCACTCACAAGAAGGAGAGCTTGGAGAGCGAACCAAGGTACTCAGGAATGGTGCCAGCGAACTTGTTGTAGGGCATGGAGCTGGGAGGGAGGACGAGGAGTGCATTGCGGTGAAGAAGGGTGAAGGGAAGAGAAGGGAAGAGAAGGGAAGAGAACGGGGAAGGTGGTGGGGGGGGCGAGCGGGGGAGACCAGGGTACTCAGAAGTGGTGCGAGAGAACTTGTTATAGGGCATGGAGCTGAGGGGGGAGGGTGGATATGGGTGCAGAGAAGAAGCGGGAGAAGAGGGAGAAGAGGGAAAGAGAAGAAAAGAGAAGGAAATGCAGCGAAAGTACACGGGAAAGGACACTGAAAGTACTCGGGAATCGTGGTGCCAGAGAAGTGCTTATAGGGTGCTGGGAAGACAAGTGAGACGTGTTGAAGGGCTGGGATGGGAAGTGAGAGGCCTTTGAAGGAAGAGGGAGTGAGAGAGAGGCACAGAAGGGAAGAAGGATGCAAACCCAAGGTACTAAGGTACTAGCGAGGGGCCAGGAAGGGAACTGACAGGAATTGGAGGGCTGAGAGGGACTGTAGTGCGGAAGGGAGGGGCCCGGCAAGGGTGGTGTTGCGGATGGTGCTGAGGAGGGGGAGGGAGGGGAGTGGGTGGGGGGGGGAAGGGGGGGAGGGGGGGGGGAATGGGGGAGGGGGGGGTGAGGGGACGGAGGGGCTAAGGCAAGGAGGGCGGGGTGATGCTAAGGGTGGTGTTGTGGTTGATGCTGAGGAGGGGAGGGAAAGGAGTGGGAGGGGACAGTGGGGCTGGGGGGAGAATCAGGCGCAAAGTAGCACACGAGGCAGTGGGGGTGGGTGGTGTTACAGACGATGCGCGGGGAAGGGAACAGGAGTAAGAGTGGGCTGTTTAGTCACCTCAAAATGTGAGCGGAGGACAGTGAGAGGAAAGAGGCGCGCGCACGGTGGCAAAGGGAGCAGTGAGTGAGAGCGGTGTAGCGAAATTTTTGAAATATGAAGGACATGCGGACGAACTCCTAACAAACCGCTTACAGTGCTGTGAGGTAGGAGAGGGCGCTAATGGCGTCTGGAAGAGATCCCGTGATGGGCGTGTCAGTGATGGACCTGGGGGGGGAGGGGGAGGTGGGGGAGGGAGCGCGGAAGAGGGGGTGGGGGGTAGAAGGTCGGGAAAGGGAGTTTGGAGACGACAAAGGGGGGGTGGGGTGGGGGAGGGAGGGTTAAGGGATGAGGGGGGAACGGAAGGGAAGAGAGGAGGGAAGCCACATTGAAAAGAACGATAATGCACTTCTCCCGCTTACACATCCTTGCTAGTCACAGAGCCCGTGTAATTCACCTGATTTTGACTCGGATGCTCCCTGGTTATAACGAACTGTGGGACCCATGTGCTTATAACGAATTTCCGGGACTCACATGCCAGTAACGAAGCCATCCGCTGTGCATGAGAGCCACGTGGCGTTCTTGCAATCCCATCCAGATGCTCCTCCGAAAGATTCAACGCCCCACTCCAGCAGTATCTGCTCCAAAGCAAATGCTGCGGGAAGGAGGAAGAACCAAAAAAAAAGGGAGAGAGGAGGAGGAGGGGGGAGGGGGAGAGAGGGGAGAGGGGGGGGGGGGGGGGGGGGGGGGGTTCTCTTATATTTGGTACTGTGGTGTTTCGTTTCCAAGAATGCGAGCAATCGGCGCTGGCGCTCGGCGACGTAATACACCTCATTCATTACAGACCAGAGCATGCATTGAACGGCGTCAAACCATGCGCTTTCCAGCAGTAACTATCTTTATCGCCAACAACAAGACCTCCCAAGACGGTAACTTTCTCTGCTTTATTGTTCAGTTGGCTTTTGAGAAATTTCAAAAACCAACTGAACGAGAGTCGTTCTGCGCTGCGCTCTTACCTTGTGAATTGTCCAGCATTTGCGCGTTTGCCGCCGTCATGTGCGGGCTGAAATGCCAGCAAGACATCCCCACGTGAAGAAGCAGTGCGAGAAATTTAGTAGCCGGAGCCAGCCCTCCCTCGAGATTGCCGCCGCGAATCACGCGACGACTCGTCGCACTTCCCATCATGAGGAGTTTCGTGAAGGGGTTTATTTTCTTCAATTGATGGTCAATGAGAGCTTCCGAGTTAGGGTTGTCGTTTCCGGGCGTTATATAATGCTGCGTTATGAGTAAGGGTTACTGCGTCACAAACAGAACTCAGGCTGCGTCAGTCTGCCTGCAAAAAAATCCGTTTTATTCGACACGGAAGGGTTGCGAAGACTCTGTCCGTCGATATTACGAGCGCGAAATGACTGAGGATGGCTTGTCTGATCATGGATCCCAAGAGCGAAGAGTACAGTCGCAATAGCCGCTAGGGTAGGAGTCTGCAGCTCGAAGAAGACTGGATCGCCAGAAACTAGTAGTGAAGTAAAGCAGCCAATGTTGGCTGGCAGCAGCTGCTAATGGAGATCTGCATTTGCGTGAACCAATCTTGCACCGACCAAGGCGTGGCGTCGCCATTGCTGGCAGAGAAAATCAGCGTATGCAGTGCTGGAACCGACGGAGCAATGTGACTCTGATGGAAGTGACTTACGAAAACAGAGGAAAAGGGGTCTCCTCCAGTGCAGGTATTCAGTAAAGACTTCTGAGGAAGTGTGAGGTGGAGGTGAAGTGGCGATGAGCGGGCTAGGAGGGCCAATGACAATCTCGAGGGTTCGGCTGTTAGGGACTAGGAGGCTGGAGTCACCTGTAGTCCTCAAGGTCATCGCCTGAGCTTACAGCGAGAATTTGTTGTCCTGATGAAATTTTGTGTAAGGATGTGAAATATCAGATAGTCATGTATTATAGATGAATCAAAATTGTATGTGGGCAATGGTTTTATTGGCACCGCTGCTACGAATTGAGGCAAAGCGGTGAACTACCAAAGATAAGTTCCTCTATGAAACATGCTTGAAATGTTATTGATGATCATATTGGTGGAATGAATGCTCGAATAACTTGGCCGCACATCACATATAAGTACCACAAATCATGAAACGTCCGCAGGTAATATATTTTTGTGATGAAATTCGATTGGTGTATATGAATTATATGTGTTAGAGGACGTATGGATCTTGAAAAACTTTAGGAATACAAACTAGGGTGTTGTGAACTTGTGAGTGTTGTGAGGGTGTCTGTATAAGGGCCTTGGTACACCAGGCCCGGGGTACTGTGGGTTCAAACTGGCTGTGAGAGAGATTGAAAGCGGTGTGGGTTTGCTTCGGGAAGATACAAGCAGGGTACAGTGTAGAGAGCATTCAAACGCGAGCCGTTCGAGTCCATTGTACAGTGTACGATATCCTCCTGATTGTTCACGCACAGGTGACACGATGGGTGCTTGCTTGGTGATTGCGGTGGATGACCAGCCACGAGCAGTGGCTATAACTCCAGGCTGGTGGAAGCCTTGGTTGGATCGGTCGCCACGACATCAATCATTGACGGTACCGATGCGAGAGAGACAGGAAGGAACGGTGGAGATTGGCGAATCTCTGTCGGCACAACGCACCACAACAAGGGGCCTCCGCCACGTGGCATTGCCTGTGTTGGGGGTGCACCAAATTTCTCGCAGCGCCCTTGGTAAAGAGCAGACAGGACGGACACCGGAGAAATGTGGTCCAGGATCCGCGCTGCTCAGGCTCCAAACTTCCCGCCAGTGTTGGTTTGGGTGGATGAGGCGGTTACACTTGCTGGTTCGAATCGAGGGTGGGTGTGGGATTCGCATCTCGCACGAAATGCTCGTGCCCGTGTCACCCTTTCCCAAGCATAAACTTCGTGGAAGGGCGACCACTAACGAAAGCACAAAGCTGACAAAAGCATGCACGAAAGCGACTACGATTTCAGGAGTATATCCAAGGGCCATTATACAGCCACGATTCCCGTGGGACGTCGCCAAACCGTGCTGGCGGTTCCCGTGATTGGGAACAAAGCCAGACCAAGCCCCTGGTTTGACGGAACCCCAGCCTCGATCTCCGTCACTTGCTTGTGATCTCGACCTCTCAGCCAACCACGAGCGGCCATGTCACCAATTCCGTCATCTCCTTCCTCCCACCGAACACGCACCCCCCGATTCTGCCTCCCCCTCCCCAGCCGCACAGCCCCGAGGCTCCGCACAATCCCGTCATCCCGTCCCGAGAGCTGTGCCAGTCATTTCTTTCCCAGATTCCCCAGCCACCAGTTTCTATTTACTGTACCCGGCGCCTCCCGCCTTCCGCATCCTCCGCCTAACTGGGGGCTGCAATGGTATTAGCTCCGCATCTCCGCATGTGGTCCCTCTGCCTGTCCTCCTACCAACCTCCCTGGCGCGGGGCTGCTCGACCCGCCAGAGCCCTCCCCCACACACCACCCACCCCCCGTTGGCTAAACTAACACTCGTTCCCCCTCCCCCTTCCCCGCCAGCGCTGGTAACGTCGATTTTCCCGCGCCACTTCGCTTCCAATCCCTAATTTTCACTAACTCGCGCTGTCTCCTATAACCAATCCCGCCTCAGTCTGGTCCTCCAGCATTAACGACTAGGCTTTCCTGAACCTCTAGTGCAGCATCTAGCCCCTTATTCTTGGAAATTCTGGTAACTGGTCAGCGCTTGCTTGGTTCTCCTAGCGTCGTCGTCAACGCTCAAACGCCTTACCGCCAGTCAAGTGCACGGCCTGGTTGGTTTCCTTCGTCCCATCCTACTGTCTTCTCGCGTGGCTGGCAGCAGCAGGACTTTTAGTTCCGAGCGCTTTTAATTCGCGCTTTCTCCTGAGCCAAACTCCCGGTTCTCTCCCTCAGCTTCCGCTCGCAGAGCCTTTGCTCGCGCGTGTCGTTAGTTCTCATCGCCGTGAGTCGCGCTCTCGTGAGTCTCTAAGCAATTGCACTGGCCAGCCCCTCCGGGTCTGGTCCGTGCCATCACATTGGCCACCACGGCGTTTCCGGCGGGTAACGCGGGTAACCGTTACGCCTTCGCGAGTCAGCTGGAGACCGAGGGAAGGCTGTGCCTGGGTCCCGTTTCCGCGCACGGTGGTCGGGGAGCATCTCCGTCTGAGGGGGGAAGTCCCTCGGACCTTCTCTTCCTCGCAGGAGGTGGTAGCGTCACTCCCTTAGTAGTTGCGGACTGAACGGCGGTTGTAGGCATTCTGTGCTCAAATCGTCGCTACTTAGTCTGCTTAGGGTTCCCTGAGGCAACCTAAGGGAGGGAACCTGCTAGAAATTGGAAGGGGAAAGGCCGGAGGGAAGGGTCTTACACCTGTGACGCGGCTTGAATTTCCTGCGAAGAGGTTCGGGGTCACGATGATGACGATTAAGAAGGTTCCGACGGTGGTCTCCCTTAACCAGGAGGAGGACCAGCCCGCGGGCTGCGGTCGCCGCTGTCTCAACACCTGCTGCACCATCGGTACGTCTCACCTTCACACCCTTGATTTCGTTATCAGGGATTGTTTGTTCGGTACTTGTCAACTTCATACCCCCTAAAATCTGCTTCGATGTTTCAGTCTTCAGTGTGGCCATGATTGGTCTCTCTCCATACCCTACCATGCACTCACTCCCTCTTCATCGCATGTCCGCTCCTGTTTCTTCCGTTTGACTTTTTGAGTCGACTCAAAAGTCATCTCTTCATCGCATGTACACTCCTTTTTCTTCCGTTTCCCAACTGCAGGTGCTCGCATGCCTCTGTATGCGTACGCCAAGCGTCCCTGCACCAAGCCGGAGCGCATCCAGTCGTACACCGAATTAGACGGTGGCGGCTTCCAGCCCGGGTTTCTCGGCGCGACGACGAGCTACGCGTCGTACGACGATCTTCTGTCAATCCGCGAGTCGTTGTCGTCGTCCGACGACGACTCGCTGTCGTCCGGTGGCGCGAGCGACATTCACGACGACGACGCCTTCTCGCTTCGCAAGCACATCACCTCCGAGGTACGATACTCGTCACGATGCTCGGTGCGCTGCTCGTTCTGTTGAGGATCCTTACGTGAATAATGAAATTTGTCGGGTGGTGAGGGCTGAGCACCGGGTGCTGGGTGGTGGTGGTGGTGCTTCGCAAGCACATCATCTCCGAGGTATGATGCGCAATGGTGCGATGCCCATTACGATGCTTGGTGCGATGCTGGTTACGCCTTCTCGCTTTGCAAGCACATCACCTCCGAGGTACCGATCTCATTCTACATTGCTGTTGAGTGAGGAATGCCGGGTGGTGTTTGAGCAAGGGGTGCTGGTGCTGGTGCTGGTGTTGGTGTTGGTGTGATTGATGGGTGTTAGGTGCTGGAGCTGGGTGCTGTTGCTGGTGGTGCTGGCTGCCGGTGCTGGTTGTGCTTCGTGGTCAGCTTTATTTCCTGTCATCACCTCCTCTTGCATTCTTGTTGCCTCCTCTTGTTCTTTGACTTCAGTGGGAGAAGAAGTTTCAGGAGGGGCTGTTCCGCTATGACGTGACGGCTTGCGAATCAAAGGTACGTCCACCGAACACTCAAAATGATTCTGGTATCTGCGAGCTACAGAACGCGAGAAATTTCCTCTTGAAATAGATTATGGAACGAGCTTATTTTGGTACTAAGAACAATGATCATTCTCGTTTTGTAACGTGTAGGTTATCTCCTCTGGGTTTCATCGCCCAGCTGAACGAGGGCCGGCATCCCAAGAAGTGCCCCACGGAGTTCCGCATGGAGAAGGTGCTGCAGGAGTTCTACGCCTCCAAGTTCAGATTCTCATTTCCTTTTATTGTTTCTATTTCCGTTTTGTTACACTTAACAGGTAATTGACGGCCCTCTGGGTTTCATAGCCCAGCTGAACGAGGGCCGGCACTCCAAGAAGCGCCCTACCGAGTTCCGCGTGGACAAGGTGCTGCAGGAGTTCGACGGCTCCAAGTTCAACTTCACCAAGGTCGGCCAGAACGAGATGCTCTTCCGCTTCGAGGAGGGCAAGGACGAGGAGAGCCGCTTCTACGAGGCTGCTGTTGTGGAGGAGAGCCCCAGCATCATGGCCATCAATGTAAGTACCTGGACCAACTTCGTGTCAACTCTTGAAACTTGACCAAGGTTGATGTACTTTGGGTTTTAAGAAGGGAAAGACGAGGAAAGTTGCTTTTACTAAGTCGCCGTTGTCGATTGTGGCCATCAATCTGAGTCCCTGGACCGGTTTGTGATTCTGTAAATCTTATCTGTGGTCAGATCCACCCGCTCCGAGTTGTCATTCTCCATAATATGGGTTTGTCCTGCTGATGGAGATTTCCTTCCACTAAGGCCCCACATTTCACCCGTTGCTCTTATGCGCTATCCGCCGGTGTCGCCATTCGACTACGGCCACGTGCTGCTCGTCCCCCGGATCCTGGACACGATCTTGCAGTGCATGGACGAGGCCAGACGCTCATGGCTCTTCCCACTTCAATCTACCCGCTGCTCATTGCATTCCCTACAGGTGTCTCCCATCGACTATGGCCATGTGCTGCTGGTCCCCCGCGTGCTGGACAAGATTCCCCAGCGCATGGATGAGGCCAGTCTGCTCATGGCCCTCCGCCTAGCCTCGGAAGTCAACGACCCTGCCTTCAGGATTGGGTACAACAGCCTCGGCGCGTTCGCCACGATCAACCACCTGCACTTCCAGGCCTACTTCCTTGACCTACCGTTCGCTATCGAGCGTGCGGCATGGAGAGACGTGGCTGTATCTACCAATGACTGCAAGGTCGGGGAGCTCACATATTACCCTGTGAAGACCATGGTGTTCCAGGCGGGATCCTCCCTGGAGCAGATGGCATCGGCTGCTGCGGCTGCGTGCTGCAAGCTCCAGGAAGAGAATATTCCGTTCAACATGTTTATCGTGGATCGGGGCATGCGGCTGTTCCTTATCCCTCAGGTACATTTACTTGCCACATCCCTGCCCTTGCATCCTCATTCATGGGATTTTTTTTCCATGTGTTAGTGTGTTTTGTGCTGCTTCAAAGCTTTCACGCTTGTGTTTACCCGATCTGATCTAATCCCTACTCCTCCCCTCCCATTTTTTCCCAATTATGCGTCCTGCAGAGGTATGCAGAGAGGCAGGCCAAGGGTGAGATTAGCCAGGAGCTGCTGGACACTCAGGTGAATCCTGCGGTGTTTGAGATCTCTGGCCACATTGTGTGCAAGCGCCGGGAGGATTACGACAGTGCCACTGAGGCCTGGACCTGGCGCCTCTTGGAGGCAGTGTCCCTCAATGATGAGGGATTTGATGTTGTGAGGACGATCTGTGTGAAAGCCTTGGCGGCATCTGCTGAGGCTATTGAGATGGGGAGGGGAGGTGCTGGTGTGAAGGGAAAGGCGGAGTTTGAAAGTGATGCTGCTGGTGCCTGGGTTGATTTTGCTGCGGTGAAGGGTGGTGTGGTCCAGCCAGCTCTTCAGCTTGCTTAGACCTGCATCATGTGGGTTGGCCAACTTCAGTAAACTACATTTTTTGCTTGGTTCTTCCATCCAACTGAAGAATTATATGCAACATAAATTGTTCACTATTTCGAAGTGTGAAATCTGGCAGGGAATGCTGCTTGGCAAGCTCCAATGCAATTTCGTTGTGGACAGCGGACAGAATGTGTCAGGCGCGTATGCAGACCATTTTGAAATATTCACCAACCATTCTCCGCCACGCAATGCCACGCCGTGTCGGTCCAATCAGCCTCAGCAACCGACTGTCCAGGTTCGTTGTTCCTTCTGCAGCTGAAGTCCCGCTTGCTGCCCCCAACACTGGTTGCTCCAGAGAATGATGATTCACCTCGGAGATCCCTAGGCTGGCCTGATGTAAAGTTTGAGAGACTTCAAAACCTCCTGGGTCGAGATCCCTGGGAAACTCCGTCTTGGTACTCCTGGTTTGCGTGATTTACGCCTAGGATCCGAAGCGAACCAAAGCTTGAAGAAAATTCGTGGCTCGTTTTGTGTTATTCATGCTTGCGTGCGTGCCGTCATTCTGTTGTGTTTCCGGCGATCTGGCTAGCAGATCCATTGCTTTACGGCGTTCTATCGCTGGTTCCTCCTCAGTGAGTCTCGCGGTCGCTGAATGTGCCTTCGCCGACAGCTATTCTTCAAAAGCTCTTCTCTTCCAACGACGACTAGGAAATAGCTGTAGCTCCGCCTCATTGTCGAAAAGGTCCTGTATCGGGAGGACGAACGTTGTACGGATCCATTCAACCAGTATCAATTCTGTTCAGTCCGTACGGTTCAAAATGGCCGCGTGTCAGGACCCCGTACGCATGCAAGTTGACGTGGACTTCCGTCCTGCTGACGTTATTGAGATCGCAGAGGCGGCGGGACGCGCGATCCTGGAAGTTTACAAGAGCCACGAAGAGTACGTGGAAGGGATATAAATGGTGTCCCTCGGTATCCCTTGACCTTCACGTTCGCTCCCCGTTGCTTCCTCATTCTATACCCAAACGCACGTACCCCTTTTTTTCCTACCCCGTCAGCCCGTACACCGTTTTCTATCGCACAATACTCCTTCCCTCCCCATGCGATCTGCGGTTTCTCATGCTCTTGTGGAGGGCTTCCCTCAACGTAGGTCCCCTCAACGTGGGTCCCCTTGCTCTTCAATTCCAGACCCCCTTGTTGGATCCAATGCACCATACGATCCTTTCTAGCTTGCTCTGTTTCGTCTTATTCTCTCTTCCTGTGATTCCCCTGATCTGCTTTACACCCGTCTTTTCCTTCGATCTGTAATCCCATCGACTGGGGCGTGGTCGTTAAGTCGGACCGCTCTCCGCTCACAGACGCTTTTGAGTCGACTCAGAAGTCGTCCCTCATTTACTCACGTTTCTCACTTTCTCCAATGATCTCTTCTCTCCCGTGTAACACCAGTGACTGGGGCGTGGTTGTTAAGTCTGACCACTCTCCGCTCACAGACGCCGACTCTAAGGCCAACGCGTTAATCTGCAGCGAGCTGGCGCGAATCGCGCCGCACGTGCCGATTGTCAGCGAGGAGACGAAGCTGGTGCCTTATTCCGTCCGGAAGGGGTACCAGCTGTGGTGGTGCGTGGATCCGCTAGACGGCACCAAGGAGTTTATAAAGCGAAATGGGCAGGTGAGCTAGTAACGGGGATGGAGGCAGATGTGCGCCGTGGAGTACGGATGGGAGAGACAAAGAACCTCTGACACTCGTAGAATCCCCCCCGTCCCCCTCACATCTACCCATATGCACGTAATACACAGTGAACATAGCACTCATCAGGGGAAACCATTTAATCGAAGATTCACTTCCCACGCTCGCAACAATTCCCACTCCCTTCCCTTCTTCCCCTCCCCCCCCCCCCCCCCCCCCCCCCTGCCTCCCCCCTCCCTCTCCCTTCCCTCCTCCTTCCCTCCTCTTCCCCGCATACAGTTCACAGTGAACATTGCGCTGGTGAAAGGAGACCGTCCCATTCTAGGGGTGGTCCACACGCCTTGCCTCCAGAAGACCCACTTTTCCTCGTCCCCCCCGTCCCCCCTTCCCCCTTTCCCCCCGTTCCCCCGTTCCCCCCTTCCCCCCCTGTGCCAACAGTTCACAGTGAACATCGCTCTGGTGAAAGGAGACCGCCCCATTCTAGGGGTCGTGCACACGCCTTGCCTCAAGAAGACGCACTGGGCCGTTGCCGGTAAAGGAGCCTTCCTGCGGGACCATTCCAGCCAATCAGATTCGTCCGCTCCGCCTGAGGATAAGCCGATCCGGGCAGCTGAATATTCGGACGCTGACCCTGGGCTGGTGATCATGGGGTCCTTGTCGCACAGCACGCCTGAGACAGAGAAGTTTATCGGGCAGTTTAAGGAGCCCAAAGTGGAGGCAATGGGCAGCTCGTTGAAATTTATGCGGGTTGCGGAGGGGTCGGCGCATGTGTACCCGAGGCTGGCTCCAACATCGGAATGGGATACCTGTGCTTCTCAGGTACCGTGACTCAGTTACTCCTGGGACTACCTGTGCTTCTCAGGTACCGTGACTCAGTTACTCCTGGGACTACCTGTGCTTCTCAGGTACCGTGTCTCAGTTACTCCTGGGACTACCTGTGCTTCTCAGGTACCGTGTCTCAGTTACTCCTGGGACTACCTGTGCTTCTCAGGTACCGTGTCTCAGTTACTCCTGGGAGGGACTACCTGTGCTTCTAGTAGACTCACGCATCCCCACGTTATCTCTCCTGGCGTGCCTTTGTCGTGTCAACCTGTGTTCAATAGATGGCTCCTACGTCAGAATGGGATACATGTGCTTCTCAGGTACCGTTACCAGTGCGGATATCGCTTCCCCAAGGTGACTTTTGAGTCTGCACAAAAGTAACATCCGAATGAATTAAGTGTGCTTCTCGGGTACTGTTACTCAGTTACTCCTGTAAATATTGCTTCCCCTAAACCCACTCATCCCCACAGCGTCTCCCCTGGCGCGCCTTACCTGTGTCCAATGTGTGGCTCTTTCAGTGCCTAGTAGAAGAGGCCGGGGGAAATGTCGTGCAACGGCGGTTTTGCCATGGCTGCCTTTCGTTTGGAGCTCTTAACCTGGAGCTCACTTCCCGTGACTCCACCTGCTCGTCGCGTTCATCTCCCTCCACTCATTCCGCCTTGTCTGTTTCTTATACCTACCCACTCCAGATCATAGTGGAAGAGGCTGGAGGGAAGGTGCTGCAATGGCCTTCTCAGGAGCCTGTAGTGTACCGCAAGGAAAACATTCTCAACCCTCACTTCGTAGTTTTCGGTGCTCGAAAAGAGGCTCAGTGAGGCGGCTTGTCTGGTCTTTGTCTATCCAAATTCTTAGTGGAAGAGGCTGGGGGAGGAAGGTTTTGCAGTGCAATGGCCTTTTAAGGAGCTTGGGGTTACTGAAAAGATAATATTCTCAACCCTCACTTTGTAGTTTTCGGTGCTCGAAACGAGGCTCAGTGAGGGGGCTGCTTGTTGTCCGGAGATCGGTGCTTGCAGGCATTGTTGCGCCGAGAATGCTCGTTGTAAACTACCTGATTGGTCGGAAAGAGCCTCAGCGTGGAGGTGGCCACAATGGCCTGCCTGCCTGTAGTGTACCGCACAGGAATCATTCTCAACCCTCGCCTTGTAGTGTTGGGAGCAGGCCCCCAAATTGGTTTTGGCCTTGTCTGATTCATCAGAGTCCACTGCCTTCCCTTGGTATGGGTGTCAGAGTTACCTCCTTGAAAAATTCGGAAAAATCAGAGTAGCCTTTGATTTTTTGTCTGACCAATCAGAGTCATAGCCAAACTTTTGTATGAGCGTTTTTTATGGTTCATTAGAGAATGCACTACATTTCACTACATACACGGAATCAGTCAATATCCTGCAGAGCATATCCTGCTGAGGCTCTGCCAGCATATCATCATCTACTTTCTCCTTTCCCTTCCTACTGCTACTAGCCTCGGGCAGGGCGTTGCTAAGAGGCTTCTGTCAAACATGTGTAGTTATCATGTTTGTATAGACTGTATAGGGTCACCTTCTAGAGAGTACAACATTTAGGTATATGTTTGTGTACTCTCTCTCTCACATTATTCAATTCTAGGTTTGATATGGTATCACGAGTAGGTTTCGACCCCCCCCCCCCCCCCCCCCCCCCCCACCTACCGCTTCCGCTCCTCCCGTCGCGTCTCCTAGCCTCGCCTCGCCCCTCCTGAGCCCAGTCGCGACCCTCCCCCTAGCCCCGTCGCGCCCCTTCCAGGGCCTCGTAGCGCCCCTCCAGGCCCCGTCGCGCCCCCCTTCCAGGGCTTCGTAACGCCCCTCCAGGCCCCCGTCGCGCCCCTCCAGGGCTCTGTAGCGCCCCTCCAGGGCCCCGTCGCGCCCCCTAGCGCCCCTCCTCGGCCCCGTAGCGCCCCTCCAGGGCCCCGTCGCGCCCCTTCGCGCCCCTCCTGGGCCCCGTAGCGCCCCTCCAGGGCCCCGTCGCGCCCCTTAGCGCCCCTCCTGGGCCCCGTCGCGCTCCTCACAGGCCCCGTAGCGCCCCGTAGCGCCCCTCCTGGGCCTCGTCGCGCCCCTCCTGGGCTTCGTAGCGCCCCTCCTGGGCTTCGTAACGCCCCTCCCAGGCCCCGTCGCGCCCCTCCTGGGCTCCGTAGCGCCCCTACTGGGACCCGTCGCGCCCTCCCTGGGCCCTGTAGCGCCCCTCCTGGGCCCCGTCGTGCCCCTCCCAGGCCCCGTCGCGCCCCTCCTAGGCCCGTAGTGCCCCTCCTGGGCCCGTAGCGCCCCTCCTGGGCCCCCATTGCGCCCCTCCTGGGCCCCGCCGCGCCCCTCCTGGGCCCCCATTGCGCCCCTCCTGGGCCCGTAGCGCCCCTCCTGGGCCTGTTGCGCCCCTCCTGGGCCCTGCCGCGCTCCTCCCTGGGCCCCGTATCCACCCTCATGGGCCCCGTCGCCCCTGCTCGGCCCCGTCGCCCCTGCTCGGCCTCGTCGCCCCAGCTCGGCCCTGTCGCGGCCTCTCGGCCCCGTGGCGCCCGCCTTGCCCCTGTCGCAGCTGCCCGGCCCCTGTCGCACCTGCCCGGCCCCGTCGCGCCCGCCCGGCCCCGTCGCCCCCGCCCGGCCCTGCTGTGTCCTGCCCGGCCCCGTCGCTGCCGCCCGGCCCTGTCGCTGCCGCCCGGCCTCGTAGCTGCCGCCCGGCCCTGTCGCTGCCGCCCGGCCTCGTAGCTGCCGCCCGGCCTTGTCGCTGCCGCCCGGCCCCGTCGCAGCCGCCCGGCCCCGTCGCAGCCGCCCGGCCCCGTCGCAGCCGCCCGGCCTCGTCGCTGCCGCCCGGCCCCGTCGCAGCCGGCCCGGCCCCTCGTCGCGCCTGCCCGGCCCCGTCGCGCCTGCCCGGCCTCGACGTGCATGCCCGGCCCCGTCGCGCCTGCCCGGCCCCAGTCGCGCCTGCCCCGGCCCTCCCATACTTCCTGGTACTGTCCCCCGTTCCCCGCACCACTTTGCACCCTCCTGCACTTTCCTGCCCCGCCTTGCACCGCATTGCACCTCACTGAACCGCACTGACCGCACTGCACCGCACTGAACCGCACTGCACCACACTGCATCGCACTGCACCGCACTGGACCGCACTGCACCGCCCTGCACCGCACTGCACAGCACTACACCGCACTCCACTGTCCTCCACTGCCCCTCATGGCTGCTGAGCTTCGTTTTGATGCTGAGGGTCAGCCTCTGGAGTTCGAGGCGTGGTTGGCTGACCTTCGCCGCCACCCTCACTGGTCAGCGGCAGGACGGCCACCCGCTTTCTGCACACCTAGACGGTATGCTCCCCTGCCCTGACCCCCCTGCTGTGCTGCCTGCTGATCCCACGCCCGCTGAGCGCGAGTCCACTGCCGCCGCTGCCCTTGCCCGCTCTGTCTGGCTTTCCGCGATGCCCCTTGCTCAGCTCGCCATTAGCAATGCCCTCCCCCCCTTGAGCGCCCTCGCTTTAGAACCATTACTACCGCCCAGGCCTACCCTCGATGCTGTCATCAAGCGCTATTCTACCCTCCTGCTGCCTCAGTGGGTCGCCTGATCCTCCCCCTGCTCTTTCCTGACCTGGCGTCCTTCCCCACTGTCTCTGACCTCGCTGCCCACCCTGCGCTCGATAGATGAGGCCTGGCGCGCTGCCTGCACTGATGCACAGCTTAGAGTCCACCAGCCTCCCATGACCTCTACCCTCTACCTCCTTGCCACCCGCCTCCCTGACCGCATTGCCGCCGCCCGCGACCAGTTCCTTAGCATCCACCCTGCTGCTCTCACCCTCACCGACTTTGTTGACACCCTGACTGCCATAGAGACTCGTCACCGCTCCATAGCCCAGGCGAGCGGTACAGTACCGGTCCCTATCTTTCAGGGTTGTGCCCGCCGCTCAGTGTACCTTCTCCGACGGCTTCTGTCGCTGTGGCTGAGACTGCTGCTGCTGCAGTGCAGTCCCGCTCGGGGAAGGGCCGCCGCCCCAAGGTTGGGAGCGGCGGAGGGTGGCGGGGGGTGCGGGTGGGGGTAGTGGTGGAGGCGGGTCGTCCGGTGCCGGTGCGGACGTGGGGACCCTGCCCGGTCCAGCTGCCCCGCTGCCTCCACCGTTGCAGCAGCCGCAGCAGCAGCAGCCTCCGCAGCAGCCGCAGCAGCCGCCGCAGACGAGGGCCGGCGAGTGCTCTCCCGCCTGGGTGGCCTGGAGCTGGTGGTGGTCGTGCGCGTGGTGGTGCACCGGGTGGTGGTTCTGGAGGCGGGCCCTGTCAGTACCAGATCCAGACCGGTCCTCGCCGCGGCTTCGTTTGCGGTAAGATCGGTCATTCCACTCCTCGCTGTTTTCGTCGTCTGGACGACCTGTTCCGCCAGCGCTTTGGCCCGGCGCCCGACCTCCCGGACTGGCACAGCTTGCTTAGGCGTAGCATTCGGATTTTTGACTTGGACATGGATGCCATTGTAGCAGCCTTGCATGTGATGTATGCCGATGACTCTAGTGTGCTTCCCTCTTATTACCCCGTGTTGCCTAGTGTAGCTGTGCCTAGCGTAGACTCCCCTGCTGCGTCAGGCGTAGGATCTCCTGCTTTGCTTAGCCTCGGTGCTTCCACCGCTTCACTGTCGCCCCGCGCGACTGCTGCGCTTTCCTTCACCTTGGACTCTGGCGCCCTCCCGGTGTTTCTTCCGCGACTCCACGACACTGACGCCGCTGCCTGTTCCTGCTGCAGTTACTCTTGCTGACCCCTCCGGTGGTCCCGTCTTTGCCCGCAGTTCCACCTCCCTTCCCTGTCCGGCGGTTCCTTCAGGTTCGCTCACCGGTCTGCATATCCCCTTGTTCTCCAGGAACCTAGTTGGTGTCGGCTGCCTCCAGGACCTTGGCGTCACCACTACGTTCCCTGGTCACGAGCGGTATGCTGTCTGTACCGAGGCCGCCACTGGTGCCCCCTTACCACTTTCCCCCGGGACCCGGTGTCCGGCCTGTTCACACTTGACACCGCGACGTCCCCGGCTGGGTCTTCCCCCCAGGTAGCTGCGTCCACCCAGGTTGCTGCTGCGTGCTCCTGTCGGTCCCTCACTCATCCGACTCTCCTTTGGCACCACCGCCTTGGTCACCCTGCACTCCCGCGTCTGCGTCACATGTCCCAGCACGGTCTCGTCCTTGGTCTCCCCGGTTCGTTCCCTGAGTTTCCCTCATCCCCCGCCCCACCGTGCACGCCTTGTGTCGAGGGCCGGCTCCGCCGTGCCCCTCACTCCTCCTCTTTCCCCTACCACCGCACCCCTGCAGACTCTGCACATGGACGTCTGGGGCCCAGCCCCGGTCCATGGGCCGCGTCGCGAGCGCTTCTTCCTAGTGCTTGTCGACGACTTCACACGTTACACCACCGTCTTTCCCCTGGAGCGGAAGGCCGACGTGGCCTGACGTTCTCATCCCCTGGCTTGTCTCTGCTCGTCTCCACCGGCGGTCTCCCTGCCTTGCGCCTCCCACTCCGACCGGGGTGGCGAGTTCGCCTCAGGTGTCCTTGGTCGCTTCTGTCGTGCGGAGGGCATCACCCCAGACGTTTACCCTGCCGGACTCCCCGCAGCAGAATGGGGTCGCTGAGCGAACGCATCGGTTTGGTCATGGAAGTGGCTCGCACCTCCATGATCCACGCCGGTGCACCCCATTTTCTGTGGCCGTTCGCCGTGCGCTACGCCGCTCACCAGCTTAACCTGTGGCCGCACCCCCAGCGGCCGCAGGTTTCGCCGACCCTTCTGTGGACCGGGTCCCCTGGTGACGCGTCTGCGTTCCACGTCTGGGGCTGCCTTGCTCACGTTCGTGCCTCTGGCACGGACAAGCTCACTGCCCGCACCCTCCCCTGCGTCTTCCTCGGTTTCCCCCTTGACGCGTCCGACTGGCACTTCTACCACCCGCCGTCTCACCGTTTCTTTCACTCTCGCGACGTCACCTTTGACGAGTCCGTCTCCTTCTTCCGCCGCTTTCCCCACCGTGGTCCCCCGGTTACTCCCCCCCCTGTTCCTGGTTCCTCCCTCCCTGGTGGCCCCTGCCCCTCCCCCCCCCCGCCCCCCCGTCCGGCCCCTCTGGTGTGTCTCACGTCACCCCCTCCCGTCGGTCGTTCCGGTCGACGGGTCTTCTGACTCTGGTAGTCCTTTGGCGCAGTCCTCGCCGTCTGTCCTCCCCCGGTGTCTCCCTCCATCCACCGCCTCCGCAGCCGCCCGTCGGCCGGGTCAGCTGCTGCAGCCGGCCTCGGTCTCCGCCGCGCCGACCGTCGAGTGCCGTCCCGCTGCAGCCGCGCCGCCTTTTCGCCGCCGCCGTGTCGCTGCCGGTTGCTGTTTTGTTGGACTCTGGGGGTGCTGGAGTTTGAGGGTGGGGTCTCCGTCCCCGGGGCTTCCTGTCCGTGGCTTGTTTCCCCGCGGGCCCCCTGGGGGGTGGTACCGAGTGCTGGCGCGGGTGTTTCGGGCTCTTGGGGGTGTCCCTTCTGGGGGTGCCGGTGTGGAGGGGTTCGGGAGGTAGCCGTCGCGCCAGCTTGTGGCCCTGGCGTTGGGTGTTGTGTCCGAGGCTGCTCCCCATCTCTGTTCCATGCTGCTAGTGCCTGAGGGTGACCCAGACGCTTTTGACATCCCGACCCCTCGTACTTACGCTGAGGCGGTTTCGGGACCTTGGGCCTCTCAGTGGATAGCTGCCATGGAGCAGGAGATGGCATCTTGGAGATCCACCGGCACCTTCGTCGACGCAGTTCCCCCACCTGGGGTGAACGTGGTCGATGGCCGTTGGCTCTTCAAGGTGAAGCGCCCTCCTGGAGAGCCGCCTGTGTTCAAGGCGCGTTACGTGGCTAGAGGCTTCAGTCAGCGCGAGGGGGTGGACTTCTTTCAGACTTTCTCTCCTACCCCGAAGATGACTACTCTTCGGGTTCTGCTACACGTAGCGGCTCAGCGTGACTACGAGCTTCACTCCCTCGACTTCTCCACTGCCTTTCTTCAGGGCAGCCTTCACGAGCAGGTCTACCTGCGTCGTCCTCAGGGCTTTACTGGCACCTTCCCCCCTGGGACCCAGTGGCTTCTGCGGCGCCCAGTCTACGCCTGCGCCAGGCGCCTCGTGAGTGGCACGACACGCTGCGTGCTACTCTTGCTGACCTGCAGTTCTTTCCGTCCTCTGCAGACCCCTCGCTCTTCGTTCGTGCTGGCTCGACTCCGTTCTACATCCTCGTCTACGTAGACGACCTGGTCTTTGCCACAGCTGACAGGGACGCACTGGCCTCCGTGAAGGCAGAGCTGCTGAAGAGACACACCTGCACTGACCTTGGAGAGCTGCGCCGTTACCTTGGCTTGCAGATCTCCAGGGACAGAGCCGCCGCCACCATCACCCTGACTCAGTCACACTTGGTGCGCCAGGTCCTTCAGAGGTTCGGCCTTCAGTTCTCCTCCGCACAGCCCACCCCTCTTCCTCTGGACCACAGACTCTCCGCTCCAGTTCCTGAGGAGTCGGTAGATCCCAGTGGTCCTTACGCTGAGCTAGTGGGTTGCCTCATGTACCTGATGACTTGCACTCGCCCAGATCTCGCATACCCTCTCAGCATCCTGGCTCGTTTTGTGGCCACAGGCAGACACCGACCTCAGCACTGGTCTGCCGCTAAGAGGGTTTTGCGTTATCTTGCAAGTACATCGGGCATGGGGTTAGTGCTAGGCGGACGCAGGCCAGTGGTCCTTACTGGACACACAGACGCTTCTTGGGCAGACGACGCCGAGACGCTCAGGTCTTCCCAGGGCTACTGCTTTAGCCTTGGCTCAGGTGCTGTCTCGTGGAGAGCTACCCGCTCCTCGTCTGTTGCCCAGTCCAGCTGTGAGGCTGAGATCTACGCCGGTGCCATGGCGGCACAGGAGCTCCGCTGGCTGACCTTCTTGCTCACTGACTTAGGTGAGCGGCCTAGCTCTGCCCCGGTCCTGTACGCTGACAACAGGGCCATGATTCTCCTGTGTCAGGAGCCTCGACTCGAGGGCAGAGCGAAGCACATCCAGCTGCGGTACTTCTCCTGCGCGAGCTACAGCAGCGCGCCAGGCTCGCGTAGTACACTTGGCCTCCGGTGCCAACACAGCTGATATCTTTACGAAGGCGCTTGCGCCTAAAGATCATCAGCGGCACTGTTTACAGCTTGGTCTGGTTCCTGTAGTCTCTCACTTACTCGGGCTTTGACTTTGTACTGTCGTATATATATATATGTATACACTCAGACTGGACTTGTGTCCTCTCACAGTGGTTGGACTAGTAGTGCCGCCTTGTACTCGTTCTTGCCTTGTCTGTACTCCTTCTGATGGTCTTTTAGACCCTTGTCTCAGAGGCTGGACTAGTAGTGCCACCCTGAGCTGCTTGTCTAGAACATTCCCCTATGCAGTCCAGGGGTGTGTCAAACATGTGTAGTTATCATGTTTGTATAGACTGTATAGGGTCACCTTCTAGAGAGTACAACATTTAGGTATATGTTTGTGTACTCTCTCTCTCTTATCATTAAATTCTAGGTTGATAGTGACCCCATCACCCTCTTCAAGCGTCGACCCGAACCTTATGGAAAGGTTCTTCAGCTTCATGTCACACTTTGACCAGCAGCAGCAGACAAGGACGCCTGCACATTCAACACAGAGCAATGGAGGAAACATGGGATTAGCGCCGATGAGCCTCAACAACTCATCGTTCGGGCGACACAATCAAGCGCCTACCTTTGCGCCTTATCACTCTTCACCGGGGACGTTCGAGTTCATGCCGCCCCGTGCCCAACCAACAGCAGCTGCATCACAACAGACACCAAACGAGATACTTAGTCTCCAGGCGCAGTTTTCACACGTCATCAAACTGCAGACATCCTCACCGTTCAACGGACACAACTTCTTTACCTGGAGCTTTGAGTTCGAGCTGCTGATGGAGGCTGCGCATCTCTTAGGATACTTCAACGGGTCCCTGCCATTTCCAAGCAATAGCACTGCGAAAGAGCAAGAAATTTTTACATATCAGTCGCTGCTGGCATACACAGTCCTCCTGCGGAACCTGTCACCACAAGAACAGCAAAACATCAGAACGTATCGGAGCTATGGAAATTCCGCGGAACTCGCGTGGCATCATCTCAAGTGTCTCTATCAAGCAAACGACAGCGTGACACAAAACAGACTCATGCAGCAGCTGACAACAATACAGATGAAGACCGGGGAAAAGGCGATGCAGTATATGAGTCGATGCCAGACACTCCGCGACCGCCTGCTTCGGTGCGGAGGAACTATCAATGAAGAAAGCTTCGTGACGCTTGTTCTCGTTGGGCTCGGGCCAGAATGGAGAACCACCCGCTCGCTCCTTCGCGCCCACGGACGAATCTCGGAGATGCACCTATGCGCCGAGCTCCATGCTGAACAACAGGAGATGGACCTGTTCGAGGAAAGGCAACCAAGGAAACAACAACCATTAGTCTTCTACACTCACCGAAGGAACGACAACTACAACCAACGCGGCAAACAAGATCAACGCGACAATAGAGGACTCACCATAGTGCCGCCGTTCTGCCACAACTGTCAAACATCTGGACACTCCAGAGTCAACTGCACACGCCTACGAGCTTATTGTCCAGTAGACCCACAAGTCGCCTCCACTCAAGAAAGCCCGCCAAGGCGTCCCTCCATATCTGCACAAGGCACACCAAACATCATCAATTGCATGGTCCACATCGACAACTGCGCACCCGGCTCACCACCCACTTACACTCCAGACGAGGAAGAACTGCCGCCGCCGCGCTCACAAGGACTTCAGGTTAATCCGACATACGCTGCAGTCGCCAACGCCGAACCCACCGGGCGAAACACCTGGTTCTTGGATAGCTGCTGCGGTCAACACATGTGTTCTTCCGGGCGGTTCGTGCAGCGAGAGCGACGCCTCAACCGCGATGTCATCATCACCGTCGCCAACAACGAGAACCTGAAAACAAACAGACAAGGCGTCGTTCAGCTTCAGTCAATGGAGCGAACGTCATACTACAACTCAACAAAGTCCTCATCGTCGACAATTTGGGATACAACTTACTCAGCGTCAGCCAGTTAATGGCAAAAGGAATTCACCTGGAGTGCGACTCGGACTCCAACGAATTTCTCCTTTACCACGGGAAGGGCGGTCTCTTCATCGGTCGCGCTCTCCTGAAGTCAGGCGTCTTCGTGTTGGATTTCGTCCCCGACCGCAGCACCGCCGACAGCGATGGCATCGTGTCGTTCGCCGCCTGGACGCACCCGCCCGACCTTGACCCCGACTTCACCCCAGATGGATTCTGGTACTCCACTACCATACCTGCAGCAGAGAGAACACGCGCGTTAGCAGTTATTCGACAAGAAAGACAAGTACCAGCAAGCGTTCCTTCCTCGACATCACCTAAAGTAACAGCAGCAGGACCCAGCCGAGTACCATAACCAGCAATCCGAGGACCACCAACCGAAGCAGATCAACTTATGCCTATACACGAGAAGTCTGCCGAAGTCCCGCCACGGTCGTCGCGTTCTTCTCCAACACCGACATATACCAACGCTTGCCCGGCCATCGCGCCTCCGACGACATCTGGCACCAACGCCTTGGACATCCTGCAAACAGCACGGTACTACAAACCATCCAAGCCGAAGTGTTAGAACGAAACGCTATTCTTACGACAAGCGGCCAAGAACTTCGACGACCTCGCACACGGTGAAGCAGATCTTCCGCACCAACCTTTTCCATCACATCACAATCCAAGTGCACCTGCATACGCACCGATGGAAAAAGTGTACAACGACATCTTAAACATGCCTCGAGACGACACTGACGCCGACTTCAACTATGTCATTACGTTCATCGATGCAGCAACAAGATATGTATGGCACTACAACCTCAAGACGCGCGATCAAGCCTTCGAAGCCTTCACGACGTGGCTCCCCATCGCTGAACGAGAATCAGGAACGAAGCTCAAGAGCTTCCAGTCCGACGGCGCACTCGAATACCAGTCACAACGCTTCAGGAACTACTTGGCGGAAATGGGAATCAGACGACTGGTGTCTCTGCCCTACGCTCACCAGCAGCAGGGGGTCGCAGAAAGAATGAACCGGACCTTGCAGACGACGATGCGGAAGCTGCTCCTAGGGATGAGACTGCCCAACGCACTGTGGCCAGACGCGATGACCCATGCAGTCCACCTGCACAATTTGTTATCCTCGTCCTCGCTTCCCAACAACGCATCACCGCACCTGCTGTGGACACGAAAAAGGGGCAGCACAAAATTACTTCGGGTTTTCGGCTGCATGGTACAGTACAGACCCCACACAGCCCGACCAGGACGTTTCAATCAACGAGCAAGATGGGGACTACACCTCGGCATCACCAAACATTTCCAAGCATGGAAACTCCTCGACATACAAGACAAAAACACCGTGGCATCACGTGACGTGATCTTCTACGAACGACTGACACTGCAGCATTACCTGGACAACGTCGCCAACACAGACGACCCCACCGACGGCTTCGCGAGCCTTCGCTCCTTCGCCGACCGTGCTGCCGAGGCTGACGCAGCAGAAGAAGACGTACCTGGAGCTTCGGAAGCTGCCGGACCACTCCCTTACTGTTCCGTGCCTGTACCACTCGACGAAGACAATCCCCTCGATAGCAACAACCTCGACACCCTTTACTACTTTGCTGACCAATGTTACGTTACACCTCACCCGGTCGACACAAATGTCTCAGAACGCATCGGCCCGAACTTCTTACCTGATCCAGAAGATGGTGACGAAGCAGCCTATTCGGGGAACGAAAATTCCCCTCGACACACAACCACGGGACTGCAGATACTCGGCTTATGGGTCTCCGTCCAGCATCCGCCGCCGCTATCTCCGCGCGAGCCAACGACTCTGTCGTAGGCTCTGGGGGGGGAACACAAGGCGAAATGGAAGGAGGCAATGGAAAAAGAACTGAAAGCTCTGCAAGACCGAAATACATGGAAGCTGGTACCTGCAACGAACATCAACGGGAAGAACGTTCTCTCGGGAAAATGGGTATACCGCATCAAGACCAATGCGGACGGCTCCATCGAACGATTCAAAGCTCGCTGGGTCGTACGAGGATTCGATCAACGATACGGAACTGACTACACAGAAACATTCGCCCCAGTCTCCCGTCACACCTCCTTGCGCATTCTACTCGCCGTCGCGGCCACAAAGAAACTACCACTGCGCCAGATCGACGTCGCAAATGCCTTCCTGTACGCACCTGTGGACGCCGAGATCTTCGTCGAGCAGCCCCACGGATTCATCGACGACCCACAAAAGTGTGCCAGCTGATAAAATCCCTTTACGGGATCAAGCAAGCCCCGCGGCTTTGGCAGCAGCATCTTCACGGTCGCCTCGTCAGAATCGGATTCCTACAGCTGCCGCACGACCAAGGCATGTACCGACTACAGAAAGAAAGGGAGTTTATCCTACTCATCGTCTACGTCGACGACCTACTCTACATCGGCTCCACTAAAGACATCACCACCTGGTTCGAAGGGGAGCTGAGAAGTGACTTGACACTCACAGTGTCTGACACCGTGACCCAGTACCTGGGTCTAAACGTCGTCGAAGACAACTCGGCGTTCTACCTATACGCTGGAAAGTACGCGGGCGTTGTCGCGAAGAAATTCGAACTAACGCCGACTACAGTCACGACTCCCTACCGCTACGGGAACAACAACAACACCTCCGCAAAACTCCCCGCGAAGCAAATCCAGGAGTATCAGCAGAAGCTTGGATGCCTACTATTCGCAGCAGTAACCTGCCGACCTGACCTATCCTACAGCGCGAGTCAACTGGCGACGCATCTGAAGCAGCCGGAACAAGAAGATCTCGAGGAACTTAATCGGGCACTACTCTACTTCGTCTCTACGCCGACGACCGGACTTACCTACAGTAAAGAAACAACATCGTCCGTACAACTACTCGAATACGTCGACGCCGACCACGTGGGAGACAGAGAAAATCGACGCTCGAGAACGGGCTACATCTACCGACTAGAGCCCATCGGGACTATCTCATGGCAGTCGAGCAAACAGGAACTAATCGCACTATCTTCGGCTGAAGCAGAATATATCGCCCTCTGCAGTGTGACCAAAGAAGGACTTTACCTGCGAGAGTTACTTGAGGAAGCAAAGATTGCGACCCTGCCCGTCTTCTCACTCCTCTGCGACAACCAATCTGCGATCAAAATCGCGAACAAGGACGGCTTCGCCAACCGAACCAAGCACATCGCCCTGCGATAATTCTTCGTCAAGGATGAAATCGCAGGGGAGACTTCAACTCAGTTACTGCCCTACGACAGAAATGGCCGCAGACTACCTGACAAAGAAACTGGCGAAGGCAAAGTTCGATTACTGCATGCTGCTGACTGGGCAGACAAACGTCACCGGATCTGAACACGTCAGCACTCCAGAAAAGAAGGGGAGTGTTGGAAATACCTCGAGGACTTACGCGTTTTTGAAGTGTAACACCACACTCGAGGAAGGTCGTAACGGGTACGCGAGTCAACGGAGGGTACACGAGGGGATGGACAAACAACACGAAAGGACTCGAAGGGTCGCAACTGGAGGTTGCGACTGACAGTTACAACTGCAAAGATGGTAACCGAAGCGACAATCGAGTCGCTGTGCGACTCGATAACCGCTCTTTCAACTGTATTCTACAACTACTTTACTTTCCTACTTTCTATATATTGCTGTATGCTTGTTCTTTTAATCAATCACTTGTTCTCACATACTAGTACAAGGGTTCAACTACTCAACTTCCGCTGCACTACTCAAGTCTCCTTTTTGCAACTGGACTTAGTCTCTGGAAAGATCCCAAGGGCTTTTCTCAGCCCAATACAAACTATTGCAATAGATCGGACATGGTTTTTTATTGTTTTGTTTTTGTTTTTTTGTTTGTTTTGTTTTGTTTTTTGCAATTGATCGGACAAGTTTTTTAAGTTCCAATCTCCAAAATTATAAGCAGAATTTGTGTCATTTTGTAAGAAACGTAAAATACACCGCACGTGTATATAATAACGTACACCATGTATTATCATAGCTGATTATTTGGTAGACCTAGACATTAATTAGTGTTGGAAAACAAATCTATGTGTCGACTTATACATATGCTGTATGGAGAAGTTATAGGCTAGCCTAGGTGTGTGCTTCTAGTGAGTACAACCCCAACAGGTACATGTTATACAGTGGCGGAAACAATTGTCCACATGTTTAGCATATTTTTACATTTTGACGAGCTGTATGCTATAAACATTAAGCCTTAATTCATGGTGGCCATACATGTAGAGAGGAGCAGTTAGAGCACTCACTCAAATCTCCTAAAACCAGAGTAGTATATTTCATGGTCCTTCAAGATGACAACATTTAATAACAGCACATCCGGACAATTTGTACCGGGGACAGGCAGCAAACTAGTTACTAGCAAAACTAGTACCTAGTCAACCGACACTTGGCCTTGATCACCACCTACACCCTCCTAGGCATGTTATCTACGAGGTTAGTGCAAACCTTTACAGGGATCTTCTCGCACTCTTCCTGGACCCACGCTTTTGCATAAGGGGGTGAGCACTAGGAAAATCGCGAAGTATTTGAACGTATGCAAGAGTACTGTGCACGATTTCATGTTGAATGTTATCTCTAAGACTAGCCATGCTGAGGTGTGGCCAAAGATGCCATTAGTCGATTGGTCACGTCTTATCATGGATCGACTTCATCGCACCGTTGTAGGTAAAAATTACGAGCAGAGTGGCGAAAAATTGCGTATCTGCCACGAAACTAAGGGTAACATAGCACGGTTGACAGTGCATCCTTGCACTATTAGAATCATGCTAGGATCCGTAGGTCTCTGAGTGGTGCAGCAGTCGAAGTAGTCGTGACTGGTGGGGAAAAATATCCGGGTTGAGATCTGGTGAGGAAAAGGGTCACTCCAGCGTAACATACTCGTGTTCTCTAAGCCATTCTAAGCTATGTGTCCCACCTAGGCTTGGAATGGCTTGGAGAGCATGAGTTTATCGCACTGGAGTGACCCTCTTCCTCACCAGACCTGAACCCGGATATTTTTCCCCACAAGTCACGACTACTTCGACTGTTGCACCGCTCAGAGACCTACGGATCCTAGCGTGATTCTAATAGTGCAAGGATGCACTATCAACCGTGCTATGTTACCCTTAGTTTCGTGGCAGATACGCAATTTTTCGCCACTCTGCTCGTATTTTTTACCTACAACGGTGCGATGAAGACGATCCATGATAAGACGAGACCAATCGACTAATGGCATCTTTGGCCACACCTCAGCATGGCTAGTCTTAGAGATAACATTCAACATGAAATCGTGCACAGTACTCTTGCATACGTTCAAATACTTCGCGATTTTCCTAGTGCTCACCCCCTTATGCAAAAGCGTGGGTCCAGGAAGAGTGCGAGAAGATCCCTGTAAAGGTTTGCACTAACCTCGTAGATAACATGCCTAGGAGGGTGTAAGTGGTGATCAAGGCCAAGTGTCGGTTGACTAGGTACTAGTTTTGCTAGTAACTAGTTTGCTGCCTGTCCCCGGTACAAATTGTCCGGATGTGCTGTTATTAAATGTTGTCATCTTGAAGGACCATGAAATATACTACTCTGGTTTTAGGAGATTTGAGTGAGTGCTCTAACTGCTCCTCTCTACGTGTATGGCCACCATGAATTAAGGCTTAATGTTTATAGCGTACAGCTCGTCAAAATGTAAAAATATGCTAAACATGTGGACAATTGTTTCCGCCACTGTAGGTTTCTCACACTAGTCCATTCATTCTCTCTTTCTAACATGGTATCATGAGTAGGTTCAGTTCCTCTCGCCCGCCCACGCTTCCGCCCTAGGCCCTAGCTGCCCTCGTGACCCATCCCTAGCTGGCCCCCTCCCCCCTGGCCGTCCCGTCCGCCCCTAGCCGGCCCCCTGGCCGTCGCGCCCGCCCCTAGCTGGCCCCCTGGCCGTCGCATCCGCCCCTAGCCGCCCCCCTGGCCGTCGCGCACGCCCTTAGCTGGCCCCCTGGCCGTTGCGCCCGCCCCTAGCCGCCCCCCTGGCCGTAGCGCCCGCCCCTAGCTGGCCCCCTGGCCGTCGCGTCTGCCCCTAGCCGCCCCCCTGGCCGTCGCGTCCGCCCCTAGCCGGCCCCCTGGCCGCCGCGCCCGCCCCTAGCTGGCCCCCTGGCCGTCGCGCCCGCCCCTAGCCGCCCCCCTGGCCGTCGCGCCCGCCCCTAGCCGGCCCACCTGGCCGTCGCGCCCGCCCCTAGCTGGCCCCCTGGCTGTTGCGTCCGCCCCTAGCCAGCCCTCTGGCCGTTCGCGCCCGCTCCTAGCCGGCCCCCTGGCCGTCGCGCCCGCTCCTAGCCGGCCCCCTGGCGGTTCGCGCCCGCTCCTAGCCGGCCCCCTCCTAGCGCCTGCCCGTCCCCTCCACAGCGCCCGCCCGGCCCCTGCTAGCGCCCGCCCGGCCTGTTGCGCCCGCCCGTCCCACACCGCCCGCCCGGCCCCACCCAGCGCCTGCCCGGCCCCGATACGCCTGCCTGGCTCCTGCGGCCCGCAGCTCCCAGTGCCTGCCCGGCTCCTGCGGCTCCGTGTCTTCTGCTCGGCACGGTTCCTCGGGTCTCCGGCCTCGTGTCTTCTGCTTGCCAGCGCTGGAGCGTCCTGCAGACGTCCCCCTGGAGCTGTGCTGCTATGTCCCTGTGCCGCTGTATCGTGTGGAGCTGTGCCGCTGTGACCCTGTGTCGCTGACCCTGCACGATGGTTGACTTCGTACTCCGCCTGGACGCTGAGGGCCATGCGGTTGACTTCGCCGCCTGGCTGTCCGATCTCCACCGTCAACTCACAGATCAGCGCCAGGATGGGCACTCCTTGGTTCTCCATACTGATGGCTTGCTCCCCTGCCCCCCTGTGCCTGCTCCCCTCCCTGCTGACCCCACCTCTGCTGAGCGTGAGACTTTCTCTGCTGCTGCACTTGCCTGTGCCGTCTGGGACTCTCGCGATGCAGTTGCTCAGGTCGCTATCAGTTACGCCCTCCATGTGTCAGAGCGTTCGCATTTTGCTACAGTTGTTACAGCTAAGGCTTACTTAGAAGCTGTTGTTGCTCGCTATTCCACGCCTGCCTCCGCTACTGCAGGCCGCCTGCTCTTCCCTATGCTTTTCCCAGACCTTGCTTCCTTCCCTACTGTTGCTCACTTGCCCTAGAGTCTCACTACCGCACTGCTAGCACTTTTGCCCAGCTCACTGCGCTCCCTCCCCCCTTCTATATGACCCTCTACTTTATCGCCATGCGCCAGCCTGACCGCCTTGCTAGTGCATGCGACCACATCCTTAGTCAGCACCCGGGTGATCTCACCCTGCCAGCCTTTGTCACCGCCCTGACCGAGATCGAGACTCGCTAGCGCACTATCGCTCAGTCGAGCGGTGCGCCGGCAGTCTCTATCTCTCACGGCTGTGCCCCCTCCCATTGCACGTTTACTGACGTTTCAGCTGCGATCGCCACTGCCACCCCTCTGACCGAGACTGCAGCTGCGGTACACCCGTAGCAGCGCTCGCGCCGGGCTGGTCGTGGCCGCCAGGGAGGGCGTGGTGGTGGAGCTGGTTGTAGTAGTGGTGGTACCGGGGACAATGGTTCTACTGAGGGGATTGCCTCAGCTAGTCAGGAGCAGCAGCTGTCGCCCCAGCAGCAGGAGCAGCCGCAGCAGCCGTCGCAGCAGTCGCAGTCGTCGCAGCAGCTGTCCCAGCCCCAGCCGTGGGCTCGCCTCACCCCGGGTTGGCCCGGCACCTCCGTAGGTGGTGGCCGTGGTGGCGGCCCGCGCAGCTTGGCGTCTACCGGCAGCTCCGTTGGTGTGACGTGCCAGTACCAGCTTCAGACCGGGCCTCTGTGCCCGCCGCCCGCACCCGACCGCCCGCTGTTTCCACCGCCTCGACGATCTCCTTCGTCGTCGCTTTGGCCCGGCCCCGGACCTCCCCGACTGGCACAGCCTGCTTCGCCAGGGCGTGCCGATCTTTGATTTAGATATGGATCAGATAGGTGCTGCTTTGCATGCCTTGTATGCTGACGCTTCTAGTGTTGCTAGATCTTATTACCCTGTGCACTCTAGTTTAGGCATAGCACCCTTGTGTAGCTTAGCCTCCCCTGCTGCGTCAGGCGTAGGACTGCCTAGTTTGCCTAGCCTAGTTTCTGCACCGGCTCCGTTCCCGGCCTCCGCTACTGCCTCGCTGTCCTTCACTCTCGACTCCGGTGCTTCTGCCTGTTTCTTCCGCGACCGCTCCACGCTCACGCCGCTTGCTGCGCCTGCTGTTGTCACTCTCACTGACCCCTCCGCGGGTCCTGTCGTCGCTCGCAGCTCCACTTCCCTTCCCTGTCCAGCCGTTCCCTCGGGCTCTCTTACAGGCCTCCACGTTCCCTCGTTCTCTAGGAACCTGGTTGGTGTCGGC
The DNA here is from genome assembly GCA_027943415.1 of Closterium sp. NIES-67. NCBI lineage: Eukaryota > Viridiplantae > Streptophyta > Zygnematophyceae > Desmidiales > Closteriaceae > Closterium > Closterium sp. NIES-67. Next base: position 298,313 of record BQMB01002055.1, read on the forward strand.
CGGCTTCAGGACCTCGGCGTCACCACTACGTTCCCTGGGCACGAGCGGTTCGCTGTCTGTACCGAGGCAGTCTCAGGTTCCCCCCTTGCGACGTTCCCCCGGGACCCGGTGTCCGGTCTGTTTACCCTCGACACCGCTTCCCCCCCGGTTGGTGCGTCCTCCCAGGTCGCTGCAGCTTGCTCGTGTCGGTCCCTGACACACCCGTCCCTTCTCTGGCACCACCGCTTAGGTCACCCTGCGCTCCCGCGCTTGCGTCACATGTCTCAGCACGGTCTTGTCTTAGGCCTCCCCGAGTCGCTCACCGCACTTCCCCCCTCGACTGCGCCACCGTGCACGCCTTGCATCGAGGGCCGGCTCCGCCGTGCCCCTCACTCCTCCTCGCTTCACCCTGCTACTGCTCCCCTTCAGACCCTACATCTGGACGTTTGGGGCCCTGCCCCCGTCCCCGGACCGCGTGGTGAGCGCTACTTTCTTGTGCTCGTCGACGACTACACGCGCTACACCACGGTGTTTCCCCTGGAGTGGAAGGCCGACGTGCCCGACGTTCTTCTCCCGTGGGTTGTGGCTGCGCGTCTTCACCGCGGTCTCCCCGTGTTGTGTCTCCACTCTGACCGTGGTGGCGAGTTCGCCTCTGGTCGGCTTGGACAGTTCTGTCGTGTGGAGGGCATCACCCAGTCGTACACCTTGCCGGACTCGCCATAGCAGAATGGGGTTGCTGAGCGCCGCATCGGCTTGGTCATGGAGGTTGCTCGTACCTCCATATTCATGCCGATGCCCCCCATTTTCTGTGGCCGTTCGCTGTCCGCTACGCTGATCACCAGCTTAACCTGTAGCCACGCTCCCAGCGGCCGCAGGTTTCGCCGACCCTCCTTTGGACCGGGTCCCCCGGTAACGCGTCTGCGTTCCACGTTTGGGGTTGCCTTGCTCACGTTGGTGCCTCTGGCATGAACAAGCTCACTGCCCGCACTGTCCCCCGTGTCTTCCTCGGTTTCCCCCTGAACTCGTCTGACTGGCTGTTCTGCCACCCGCAGTCTCACCGCTTCCTTCACTCTCGTGACGTCACCTTTGACGAGTCTGTCTCCTTCTACCGTCGCTTCCCTCACCGAGGTCTCCCGGTTCCCCCCCCCTTGTTCCTGGCTCCCTCTCTCCCGGTAGCCCCTGCTCCCCTCCCGCCTCGTCCTGCCCCGTCTGGTGTCTCCCATGTCACTCCCCTCCCGTCGGTTGTCCCCGTTGAGGAGTCTGCTGACTCTGGTGGTCCCCCCGGCCCGTCCTTGCCGCATCCCCCTTCCCCGGTGTCTCCACCTCCGCTGTCGCAGCCGCCGCCGCCGTCGCCGCCGCTGCCGCTCTTGGCCTCTAGGGGTGCTTGCGTTGAGGAGGGTGTTCGTCCTGCGGCCCCGGGCGTGGTTTGTCCCGGTGGGCCAGGGGGTGCCGCCGGTGCTGGAGGGGGTTCTCGCTCTGGGGGTGTTGGTTCTGGGGATGCTGCTGTTGAGTGTTCTCCCAGCGGCCGTCGTGCCCCTGCCGGTCCGCGGGTCGAGCACCAGCCGCCGCAGCAGCCGCCGTAGCCGGTCTCTGCTCTTCGCCTGCACGGCCTTTCCTCCCCCGATCGCTCGCCGGTGTCTCCCCCACCACCTTCTCACCTTCCTGTCTCCGGCCCTATGTTCCCACCGCCGGACTCGTCTCCGGCCCGTCTTCCTCCTCGTTCCCCTTTTGTGTCCCCTCCGCTGTCTCCTGACCCTACACCTCCGTCCCACGTTTGGTCTCGCTGTCCCTCCCGTGCTCGTCCCGTCTCTCCTGTCCTGCGCTCCCACCTTATGTTGCTCCGTTCCCACTCGTCTCGTCCTCCCCTCCTCCCGTCGCCTCCTCCCTCGTCACTTGTTGTTGCACCTTCCCCACTGTCTGACTACCTCCGTGCCGCTCGTCCCCTTGTCCCTCGGGCTCTTGCCTCTCTTGTTACAGACCCGTCTGTTCCTGTCTCGCGCCTTAACGCGCTTGTCGCGGCTGTCGCTGACTTCGCCTCTACCCGCCGCCTGGACTACGCTACCGCTCTGGTCTCTGACCTTGCCCATCCTCCGTTCGTCGGGGGTGCGCCTGCCCTTGGCAGTAACGTTCTAGAGGACCGGCAGTACGAGCTTGCTTTCCTTTCCGAGGCCGCTCCCCATCTCTGCTCCATGCTCCTAGTCCCAGAGGGTGACCCCGACGCCTTCGACATCCCGACCCCTCGCACTTACGCTGAGGCCACCTCTGGACCTTGGGCCTCTCAGTGGATAGCTGCCATGGAGCAGGAGATGGCATCTTGGAGGTCCACTGGCACTTACGTCGACGCAGTTCCCCCGCCTGGGGTGAACGTAGGCGATGGTCGGTGGCTCTTCAAGGTGAAGCGCCCCCTGGAGAGCCACCTGTCTTCAAGGCGCGCTACGTGGCCAGAGGCTTCAGCCAGCGCGAGGGGGTTGACTTCTTCCAGACCTTCGCCCCGACCCCGAAGATGACCACTCTTCGGGCGCTGCTATACGTAGCAGCACAGCGCGACTACGAGCTTCACTCCCTCGACTTCTCTACTGCCTTTCTTCAGGGCAGCGTACACGAGCAGGTCTACCTGCGCCGACCACAGGGTTTCACTGGTACCGTCCCTCCTGGGACCCAGTGGCTTCTCAGGCGCCCGGTCTACGGACTGCGCCAAGCTCCCTGCGAGTGGCACGACACGCTGCGTGCCACACTAGCAGACCTGCAGTTCTTTCCATCCTCTGCTGACCCCTCGCTGTTTGTGCGTTCCGGCTAGACTCCGTTCTACATCCTTGTCTACGTAGACGACCTGGTCTTTGCTACTGCTGACAGGGACGCACTGGCCTCCGTGAAGGCCGAGCTGCTGAAGAGACACACCTGCACTGACCTTGGAGAGCTGCGTCGTTATCTTGGCCTGCAGATCTCTAGGGACAGAGCAGCACGCACCATCACTCTGACACAGTCACACTTGGCGCGGCAGGTCCTTCAGAGGTTCGGTCTTCAATTCTCCTCCGCACAGCCCACACCTCTACCTGTAGACCATGGGCTCTCCGCTCCCGTTCCTGAGGAGCCAGTAGAGCCCAACGGCCCCTACGCAGAGCTGGTGGGTTGCCTCATGTACCTGATGACTTGCACTTGCCCAGATCTCGCATACCCTCTCAGCATCATGGCTCGCTTTGTGGCCACAGGCGGACACCGACCACAGCACTGGTCTGCCGCTAAGAGGGTTTTGCAATATCTAACAAGTACATCATGCATGGGGTTAGTGCTAGGAGGAGGCAGGCCGGTGGTCCTCACTGGGCACACAGACGCTTCTTGGGCAGACGACTCTGAGACCCTCGGGTCGTCGCAGGGCTACTGTTTTAGCCTTGGTTCGGGTGCTATCTTTTGGAGATCCACTCGCTCGTCGTCTGTTGCCCAGTCCAGCTGTGAGGCTGAGATCTACGCCGGTGCCATGGTGGCACAGGAGCTCCGCTGGCTGACCTTCTTGCTCACAGACTTAGGTGAGCGGCCTAGCTCTGCCCCGGTCCTGTACGCTGACAACAGGGCCATGATTCTCCTGTGTCAGGAGCCTCGGCTTGAGGGCAGAGCAAAGCATATCCAGCTGCGGTACTTCCTCCTGCGCGAGCTAGAGCAGTGTCGCCAGGCCCGCTTAGTTCACTTAGCCTCAGGTGCCAACACAGCTGATATCTTTACTAAGGCGCTTGCGCCTAAAGATCATCAGCGGCACTGTGTACAGCTTGGTCTTGTTCCTATAGCTACTCACCTGTTAGGACCCTGATTGTGTACTCTCTATTATATATACCTGTCTGACTGGCCTTGTGGCCTTACCTACAGTGGCTGGACTAGTAGTGCCGCCTTGGCTTGCTTTAGTCTTCCTTGTACTTTTACTGACTGGTCTCAGGACCCCTACCTCAGTGGTTGGACTAGTAGTGCCACCCTGAGATGTGTGCTTCTTGCTTAGCACCACCCCTTCTCTAGCCTAGGGGGTGTGTCAACTTATACATATGCTGTATGTAGAAGTTATAGGCTAGCCTAGGTGTGTGCTTCTAGTGAGTACAACCCCAAGAGGTACATGTTCTAGGTTTCTCACACTAGTCCATTCATTCTCTCTTTCTAACACTATGTACCATATTTGTTTTCCATAACTCTGCATTTTTGTCGATGACAAAATTGAACTATCCCTTCCCTAATGCTAGCAGGAATAATGTGTATTGTGAACTAACCTAAAGACTGAAATTTTGTGCACATATTATCAGCTGACGCCCAAATTGCGAAGAACCGAGGAACTAGCTGTAGACAAATGTCCGTAATTTGTTTCCCACCATTTCCTGTCTTTTTTCTTGCTATCGATAACGTATCTGTCAGTTCCCCAGTGCAAGCATGGGAGGGAATGTCAACAAATAGAATTATCTAGGCTAGCTAGTTGATATTTGTTATAGCCTTAGTTAGGTCAGTTCTTAGAGGGTAAGTCATACCTTTGTAACCCTCGACATTTTCCTTAGCTCATCACTCTCTTGACCAGGCCCCTGGATAGGATTAGAAGTACTCTTTCTTGTAAGGGTACTCGCTTGCTGCCACTTTTTCTGTAAGGGTATATTTTTAAGCTACTTTGTAATATAAGGGTCCTAAATATTTGTACTTTTTTCACATAAGGGTATAACTCCAGCGCATCCTTACACTTTACTGTAGTTACAGGATCTCGCGTGATCAGACAACTGACATGTTGCAGATCTGATGTGACGACGTGCCTTGGGCTTCACTCGATAGGGTGCGCCAAGATTTTTGTTTGTTAGCGCTGAAGTGGAGGGAATGCCGCACCTCGGTAATTTTGTTGTTATAATTTCTATGGTCACGGGTTAGGGCGTATTTCTACATTCGTGCGTTCAGTACCAAGGAACCAAACTTCGCGAACTACCAAATCGAACCGAACAGGAATTCGCGTTTTGACCCCCGGACCGCATTGTTTCGCGTTTCTGAGTCCATTTCGGGGTTGCTAGTACTGAACACTGTCTTGTAGAAATACGTCCTCTTTCCCTAGACCTGGTCGTGACTGAGTTCCCGTTGTGGGTGATTTATGTGGCACTCGTGATTTTAATTTAGTGAGCTGTAGGGTACTTGAGGGGCAGCCCAGAGGCTTGGTTAAAAACGTGCGCTATGCACTGACTACCCAAACGTGAACAGTGTTTGGGCTGCCTAAATAATTCATAGTTGCCCGACATGCGAGTTAAGGTGTCCCAAACACAATCCTTTTCGGAGTTAGGAGGGCTGATGCCACCCTTGGTGGTCGTGCCCCACTCAGTTCTTTTCTTTTTTGTTCTTTCATTTCTTTAACTAATGTAGTGCTGGATACGACACTACCGACACGAATTAAACATTCAAGACGGCAGGTTTTGTAATTGTGCGCATGACTTCTAGGGTGAGTGGCAGGCAAAAAAAAGCATAAACCATTACAGTAGCAGAAGAAACTGATGGCGGGAATCTCCGTCGTACGCGGGCAGGGGCCAGTTAAAAACTCGTGAAAACATCAATACAAGTTGCCGTTATATTTCGTAGGCGCGACATTCCCTCGCCGAAGTGGGTAGGGGGGAAGAGAAGGTTTGACATTTCACGTCCAGGGCTTTCTTTTCGATTCAGGCTACCCTGTAATTTCAAGGTAGTTATTCCCCCAAGTCTGACTGGAACACACTTGGAACTGGGGGACTTAGCCGAATCCTCATGGTTGCGAGGTCTATGGGAGGATTGTCTCTGTTAGTGGGGGACTTAGCTGAATCCTCTGGGTTGGAAGGGTACTACAGGAGCTTTGTCTCTGCTAATGGGGGACTTCACACCAATTTTTCGGGGTCGCTCGAGGGCTGTGGGAGGAATGTCTTTTTGGCAGTGGGGGACTTAGCTGAAATCTTGGGTTGCGGGGGGTATAGAAAGAATGACTCTCGGATTGGGGGGACTTAGCCGAAATCTATAGGTTGCCAAGGGGAGAAATTATTATAGTGGGGGATCGCATGTGTGATTGTGTAAGGGTGATTTTACACAACACTTTTCCGCATCATGGTCCCTACACTCGACCACTTTTAAAAAACAGGGTCCCGTATAGATCTAGATTTTTCCATAAGGGTAAAAAACTAAAACACTTTTAAAAATAAGGGTCCAACACCTACCCCACCCTTATTATAAGGGTATTTTACCTTGATATCCTGAGGCCTGCTCTTGACAATCTAACATGGCATCTAGAGCTAGGTCTCGCCCTCTACTCACGCTTCCGCCCTAACACACCCTAACCTAGCGCGCCTCAACCCTAATTGCGTGCCTTGTAGCTCGTCCCCTCCCCGCCCTCTCCTCTTTGTCGTGTAGCTCACGCCAGCCACCGCTGGCTCGCGCTCGCCATCGCCTTAGTTCGTAGTCGTCCCACCTCTCGCCACCCGTTCGTAGTCTGCGCCAGCTTGAGCCAGCCAGCCTGCTCGCCTGCTCACCAGCCCGCCAGCCCGCCTGCGCTGCACGCCAGCCCCCCAGCCCGCCTTCTCGCCACCTCGCACGCTCGTCAACTCGCACGCTCGCCCGCCTGCCTGCTCGCTTGCTTGCCTGCCTGCCAGCCCGCCTGCTTGCCAGCCCGCCTGCTCGCCAGCTTGCACGCTCGCCTGCTCGCCAACCCGCCTGCTCGCCAACCCGCTTGCTTGCCAGCGCGCCTGCTCCCCAGCTCTCCTGCTCACCAACAACCTGCTCGCCTGCCCGCCTGCTTGCCCGCTCGACTGCTCACCAGCCCACCTGCTCGCCAGCAGCACCAGCAGCTAGCGCCAGCAGCCATTAGCCAGCTCACTGGCTCTCCAGTGCCATCAGCGCCAGTAGCCAACACCAACTCGCCAGCGCCAGTAGCCAGCACCAGCTAGCTCGCCAGCGCCAGCCAGCGCCAGCAGCCTGCGCCAGCAGCCAACAACCAGCTTGCTGGCTCACCACCGCCACCAACGCCAGCAACCAGTAGCCAGCGCCAGCCGCTAGCCGCCAACAGCCACTGCCAGCAGCAAGCAGCCAGCGCCGGCTGCTGCAACCCACTGCCACTACCGCAGCTACTACTGCCCGCTGCCGCCCTCCGCCGCCTTCTGCCGCCCACTGTCGTTGCAGCCGCCACTACCGCAGCCACTGCTGCCGCCACTGCAGCCGCTGCCACCACTGCCGCTACAGCCTCCGCTGCCTCTACAGCCGCCGTTGCTACTCCTGTCACCACTGTTGTTGCCCATTGTCAGCTTCGGCCTCCAGTAGCCAGCCACCAGCCGCCAGCACCAATCACCAGCCGCCAGCAGCCGACCGCCAACCCTCAGCCGTAAGCCGCCAGCTGCCACCACTCACGGCCAGCCGCTGACCACCAGCCGCCAGCGGCAATCGGCCGCCAGCCGCCAGTCGGCCGCCTGCCACGTGAGTCCCTCGTGTCCTGTGGATTGTCCTTCGTCCTGTGCCGCCAGTCCTAGTCCCTCCTAGCTAGCTCGTTGGCATACTGCTCCTAGTAGATCCTCTCGTGCGTACTTCCTCCTCGTTTGCTCCCCACTCCTCCTAGTAGCTCCTAACCTACCGCCAGCCGCCGGCTAGTCGCTACTGCCGTCTTACTGTCACTAGCCGCTGCTGCTACTAGCCTTGAGCTCGCTGCCACTGCTCTGGCCAGATCCGTTACTGCTACTACCTCCGATTGTACTCCTCTAGCACCTAGTGCCTCCCACTAGTCTCCTCCTCGTTTCTAGAGTTCCTCGACGCCTCTCCTCTTGGCATGATGGCCTCGTTTGGGGGTCAGTCACTCGGCTAGACCGGGGGGCACTTCCCTCCGCTCCCCGATATCTCGCTCACCATCTTCAGCTGGTGAGCCCGCACCTAGACTGCACGCTCCTAGAGGATCACATTAGTTACATTACCTTCTGGCTCCACAACCTAGACGTCTGCTTCCGGGCTCTCTAGCTAGTGCCGCAGCCGTAGCAGCAGCAGCTGCAACAGCCGCACTGGGGTCTTGGGGGTGCTAGGCAAGGTGGAGGCTCTAGAGGTGCTGCCTCGGAGCGGTCACTGCCCTGGGGCCAATGTGGTTTCTCTGGAGGACCAGGGGCCTTGGGGCCTAGATGTCTAGGTCCCACCACTGTGTCTAGTCCAGGAGCCTCTACTACGTGTCCACTAGGCTCCTCCCCTGCCCCTCGTGAGGCATTCCTCTCCTTTATCCTTGACTCGGGCGCGTCTTGTTGCTACTTTAGAGACCGTATTGCTCTCACCCCGCTTCTTGCGCGTGTCTGCATCGCACTAGCAGATTCCTCCACCACAGCTTTCGCACATAGCACCACCACTCTCCCTTGTCCAGCTGTCCCCTCCGGCTCCCTCACAGGTCTGCACATCCCCTCGTTTGCAAGGAACCTAGTGGGTGTCGATCACCTTCAGGACCGAGGCGTCACCACTATGTTCCCTGGCCACGAGAGACACGCTGCTTGCACAGACACAGCCACCGGTCGGCACTTAGCCACGTTTGAGCATGACCCAGGGTCAGGTCTCTTTACACTGCATACTGAGTCCATGCCGACTGCTGCATCAGCAGCGGTTGCCGCGTCTTGCTCCTGTCACTCTATAGCCCACCTGACCCTTCTGTGGTACCACCGCTTAGGTTACCCTGCACTCCCGCGTCTTAGGCACATGTCCCAGCACGGTCTAGTCACTGGTCTCCCTGCGTCGCTTCCCTCCCTACCTACGTTGGTAGTGCCACTGTGCACGTTCTGCGTCGAGGGCCGGCAACGCGCCACCCCTCACTCCTCTTTGTTTCCTCCTACCACAGGGCCGCTACAGACTCTGCACATGGACGTCTGGGGCCCTACCCTGGTCCATGGTCTTAGTCGGAAGCGCTACTTTCTAGTCGTCGTTGACGACTTCTCGCGCTTCACCACAGTGTTCCCATTGGAGCGGAAGGCTGACGTGCCTACCGTTCTCCTCTAGTGGCTTCTTACTGTTCGCACCCACCACCGCCTGCTTGTAGGTCGCTTACACTCTGACTGTGGTGGCGAGTTCGCCTCTGGCACTCTAGGACAGTTCTGTCGTGTGGAGGGCATCCGCCAGACGTACACACTGCCGGACTCCCCACAGCAGAATGGGGTCGCTGAGCGACGCATCGGCGTGATCATGGAGGTAGCTCACATCTCCATGGTCCACGCCGGTGCACCCTATTTTTTGTGGCCATTCGCCGTGCGCTACACTGCTCATCAGCTTAACATGTGGCAGTGGCCAGAGGTTTCGCTGACCCTCCTCTAGACCGGGTCTCGTGGTGACGCGTCTGCGTTCCATGTCTAGGGCAGCCTTGCTCACGTCCGAAACACTCGTGCGTACAAGCTCTCGGCCCGTACCCTTCCTTATGTCTTCCTAGGGTTTCCACTTGACGCCTCTGACTGGCTGTTCTACTAGCCGTCACACCACCGATTTTACCACTCTCATAACGTTACCTTCGACGAGACGCTCCCCAACTACCGGCGCTTCCTGCACTGCATCGCTCTTGCACCTCCTCCTTTTCTCTTCCTTGTCCCTGCCCTGCCTACCGCACCCCTCCCACCCCACCCGACCCAGTCTGGTGTCTCCCATGCCACTCAGTCCCCCTCAGTTGCGCCTGTGGAGGAGTCGGCTGACTCTGGGGGCCCAGCTGCTGGGGGTGCGCCTGCTGTCCCTGTGGCGCCTCCCCCAGCCTCGGTACCCCAGGCACCTCAGCCGCCTCCTCCCTTGCCTTAGCAGTAGCAGCCCTCGCCGCAGCAGCAGCAGGGAGCAGTGGGCTCAGGGGGTGCTGGTGTTGGCGGTGTTGGTGTTGGTGTTGGGGGTGCTGGTGTTGGTGGAGTTTGAGTTGGGAGTGCTGGTTCTGGGGGTGCGAGTTTTGGGGGTGCGAGTTCTGAGGGTGCTGGTTCTGGGGGTGCGAGTTCTGGGGGTGCTGACTCCGGGGGTGCTGGTTCTGTGGGTGCTGCATCCGAGGGTGCTAGTCTTGGGGGTGCTGTTTTGCGGCATGCCGGTGGCAGCCACGATGCCGCTGGAGGTCCTGGAGAGGACAGGGAGCTGTTGCAACCACAGCAGTAGCCACATCAGCAGGCGCAGCCGCCGTAGCAGGCACAGCCACCGCAGAAGGAGCAGTCGCAGTCTGCCCTTTGTCTCCTTGGTCTTGCTCCAAGTTCCCCTGTCCGCCCACCCGTTCCACCTGCGGTGTGTGACCCTGTATACAGACCATTGTTTCCTCCTCCGTACTCCTCTCCTGTTCGTTTTCCCCCGCACTCCCCTCCGTCCCCTAACTTGTCCCCCGTTCCCCCTCGTCCCAAGTCCCCAGTTCTTCCCCACTGGGTCCGTCGCCCCTCTGGTTCTCGTCCAGTCTCTCCCCGTCCTAGTGTCCACCCTATGGTCCTTCGTTCACGTGCTCCTCCTGTCACATTCCTCCCGTTGCCTCCCCCGTCGTCGCTCCCGACATCCCCCCCTCCTCGCTCCAACGCTGCTTGCACTGCTCGTCCTACCCTCTCGCGTCTACTTGTGTCGCTTGTCCTGCCCTTAGCAATGACGTGCTAGAGGACAGGCAGTACGAGTTGGCCTACCTTAATGCCGCTGTTCCTCATCTCTGCTCCATGCTTCTATCCCCAGAGGGTGACCCAAACGCTCTCGACATCCTTGTTCCACGCTCTTACGCTGAGGCGGTGTCGGGGCCCATGGCAGCCCAGTGGATACAGGCCATGGAGGCTGAGATGGCATCCTACAGATCCACAGGCACTTACGTCGACGCAGTTCCCCCGCTTGGGGCGAACGTAGTCGATGTCATGCGGATCTACAGGGTGAAGCGCGCACCTGGAGAGTCGCTGAAGTTCAAGGCGCGTTACGTGGCTAGATGCTTCAGTCAGCATGAGGGTGTGGACTTCTTCCAGACCTTCTCCCCGACCCCGAAGATGAATACACTTCGGGTCCTTCTTCACATAGCCGTGCAAAGTGACTACGAACTTCACTTACTCGACTTCTCTACAACGTTCTTGCAGGATAGTCTGCAGGAGCAGATCTACCTCCGGCGCCCACTAGACTTCTCTGGTCCTTCCCACCTGGGAGTGAGAGGAGCTTGCGCCATCCTATCTACTTCCTTCGTCAGGCACCCCGTGAGTGGCACGACATGCTTCGCACCACTCTTGCTGAGGTGCATTTCTTTTCGTCCTCTGCTGACCCGTCTCTCTTTGTTCGCACGGGTTAGACACTGTTCTACATCCTAGTGTATGTAGACGATCTTATCTTTGCTACTCCTGACAGAGTCGCACTGGCCACAGTGAAGGCCGAGTTGCTTGGGAGACACCTGTATAGACTTGGGGGAGCTGAGATGCTATCTGGGCTTGGAGATCTCTAGTGACCGCGCCGCTCACACGATCACACTCGTTCAGTCCCATATGGTGCAATAGATCCTCCAGAGGTTTAGTCCCCATTTCTCCTCAACACAGCCCACCCCCTGCCTGTGGATCACAAGCTCTCTGCTCCTGTTCCGGCTGAGCCGGTCGAGGCTCGTGGTCCATACGCAAAGCTGGTGGGGTGCCTAATGTACCTGATGACCTGCACTCGACCAGATCTAGCATACCCTCTCAATCTCCTGGCTCGTTTTGTCGCGACAGGCAGGCACTGACCAGTCCACTGGTCGGCTGCCAAGAGGGTACTACAGTATCTGGCAAGCACATCCGGACTGGGGCTTGCGCTAGGAGGACGGGAGCCAGTGGTGCTCACTGGACACATAGACGCATCGTGGGCCGACGACTTGGAGACGCTCATGTCGTATCAAGGCTATTGCTTTAGTCTTGGTGCTGGTACAGTCTCGTGGAGGTCCACCAGGTCGTCGTCTGTAGCTCAGTCCAGTTGTGAGGCAAATATTTTCCAGCAGCACTGAAGTTGTGTTGGAACGTGAGTTGCTGCAGTGATTGGTCCTCGGTGAGTTTAGTGAACTTTGACTAATTGCCAACGAGATGCTGCAGAGATTGTATCACCCACACAAGCTGCAGCGGCAGGAATGCATCTGCCTGGTCAACACGCCGTTATGCGTGCATGCATGCCGTGTTGCGCTGGCCGTTCCCCCATTCACACCGTCCCCATCGAATCGGTTCTGAGGGGACCACCTATTTCATCTGATTCTTTACAGCCAGGTCGACCACTTTAGCTGCGCTCTTGGCACGCTGGTCTTGCTACACGTTGGAATAGATGCTCGGAGTCGTGTCTCTGCCACTCTAGTTTTGCCTCCTCTCGCCCCTACACGCCCGTCATGAGCGGTGACGAGGGGTGGCAGCTGCAAGGGTCTAGACACCGCAGCCAAAAGGCGTCGACTAGGCCAGCGACTGCTCAGCCAGGTCTGTAGTCGGCACTATATCTCCTGGTCCGTCCGAGCGCTTCAGTGTACAAGTGGAGGTCGGATGACATGCGTGTCGATCCGTTCCCGCCGCTGCCACATAGCCCCGCGCGTGATCCTGCCCGAGTAGTTTCTCAGCTGCCTAGCTCCGTGAACGTGACAGGCAGGTCAACGAGAGCGCAGAATAGCTCGCCGCGAGTTGCTTCGAGTTCGCTGCCACACCCTCACAGTCCACCGCGAGTTTCTGCTCGGACGTCGGAGGCCCCTCGCAGCCCCTACCAAGATGCTGTGATTTCGCAGCCACAGCATCGCAGCCCGACGCGAGGTGCTGATCTACTGCCGCCGCCTCGAAGCCCGCCGCGAGACGATTCTCCCCTCTCGCCTCTGCCTAGCAGCCCGTATCGCGATGCACTTTTGTCGCCACCTCGCCATCAAAGCCCTCCGAATAGTGCGGCTCGTTCGTCGCCGTCGCCGCGCAGCCCCCCGCACGATGCTGCTCGGTCATCGCAGCCGCAGCGGAGCCTGCCGCGCGATGTTGCTCGATCGTCGCAGTCACAGCAGAGCCCCCCGCGATGCTGGTCGTTCCTCGCCATCGCAGCACAGCCCTGCGCGCGACGCCATACGCATGTCGCCATCGGCGCACCATCCATCGCGTGATGCTGGACGCCACCCGCCGTCCCAGTGTAGCTAAGGGTGACACGCCGCATGCATGTCGCCGTCGGCGCACAGCCCATTACGTAATGCCGCACGAAGGTCGCCGCCACAAGCTCGGGGTCTGCACGGTGAAGGCTGTTCCGCTGCTGACTCTGCTGCCATTGAGATTGGTGGAGTGCGGTCGTCTACGCCAACGTCACCGTCAAAACGGACGTATCGCTAGGCGTTGCTCAGCTTTCGTTTACCGTCCATTGTCGAGAACCATCCTGCCGTTGTTACCTTCGTGACAGCACGGGCGACAGTGCGTTCGAGAAGGCACCGAGTATCTCACGCTGCACCAGTGGCGTCACCATGGCCGGCACAGTCCAGCGGCCGTGTGAAGCACCCATCCATCCGTTCGGCGACAACCATGCTAGTGGCTGGGACCCCAACCGCCGGCCCGTCCTCAGAGCCCCCAAACGCCGGCCTGTCCTCAGCGCTGCCACTGGAGTCGCGCATTCAAGGATCTGATCACACAGATGAGGAGTTTATATCTTCAAGCCCTGCTGAGTTTTAAGTCGGATTGGCACGAGCGGTTTCCATGGTTGCTACTTTGTGATACTAAAACCGGCCTCCCCTCTCTCAAATACAGCATGTGTTCTGAGCATGGTGTGGTCGCAACCAAGTACGTCAGCGAAGGGGTGGGCGCCGTGGACGTTCAGACTCAGGCCATGAAGAAGCACGCTCGCACCACACATCCCCAGGCCTGCATGAAGTCGCAGCAAAAGGCAATGGAGGATGTGGTGAAGCAGAAGAAGATCTCCGACTTCCCACAAGCCAAAGATCTACAGAAGGGGAGACTCATCACACTCCAGTGGGTCCTCCATTTCATCTGCCAGCGTGATGCGCCCATCGGTACATGGGTGAAGCTGGTACACTTCCTCTCCAGACGCAAATACCCCAGCTTCCCAAAGAAGAGCTACGAGACGTACTATACCACGTGAGTTCACCTGTATGCGTTTCTGTTGCGGTTGGGACTTTGTGCTTTATGCCCTTGTTGCAAGCTCCCTTCGTATACCCGCCTTTTCGTCTTCTGACACCAGCAGTTCTTTGTTGACCGTGAGCCTAAATTGCTTGTGGCCCTCTCACCCATTTTCATGGCAGGTACGGCTTCGCCCAGCTTATGCGCTGCACAACGGGGTGGCTCCATAAATCACAGATGCGCCACATACATGCTAGCCCGTTCATTGACCTCTCCTGTGACGAGTCGACCTATCGTACTAGGGGGAAACACCTTTTTTTTTTGCAACGTTTGTGCGTGATGGCCATGTGGTAACTGAGTTTCTAGCTCTGCTAACGCTGGATCAATGTGATGCAGCCTCTATTCATGCCCTCATTCAGGAGCACATGTCCAAGATCGGAGTTGCTCCATAGAAGATTTCGAGCATCAGCATAGACGGCGGTGCCGTCATGATGGGCTCCACCAGCGGATTGGTGACACGCATGCGAATGAAGATACCTCACCTAGTGTCTTCATACTGCATTGCCCACAGGTATGCATCTCACTGTCCTAGATTTCGACACATGCGTGGTGATCCTGAACGCGACGCCGTTTGCACAAGTCTTATTCCCGTTGTTGCCTACTGCCCGAGCTCAATCACCCCCGAGCTCACCTACTACCGTGTTACATGTTGAGTCGCACGCCTTCATTTCTGCCAATCCCCACCTCACCTTCCTGCAGAGAGGAGTTGGCGGCTAAGGATGCAGCAACAAGTGTACATGAGCTCGCCATCGTCGACAAGGTCATCCGCACCGTCGCCGAGCTATTAGCCCGATCCGGCAACTGGCACGCGTGGTTCAAGGAGTTTTAGGACATCTTCACGCAGACCAACCTCGAGATGCAGGGCATTTACAACATACGCTGGTTGTCTCGAGGTGATGCAGCTGGCCGGCTTGTTGCTCTCCTTCCAGCAATGGTCATTCTACTCCTTGATTATGATGACACCATGTACAACATCATCAAGAGCAAAAGTTTTCACTTCTACTTGTACTTCCTTGCTGACATTCTCACCTTGTTCAACAGCCTCAACAAAGCCTTTCAAGCCCGGCAGGTCGGTTTGGAGACATGCTGTCTAGTTTTGTGGTCTCATCATGTGTGGCTCTCAGCTCTCTGAAGCCCGTTTGCCCTACAGATCGACTTGACAGAGGTGCATGGACTCATCAGGCGAACGGTGGTGTACATCAAACAACGATACGTGGAGTGCAGCGCCAACTTCGGCGAAGGCAACCCCCCACTCCTCACTGCATTCATCAAGGCGCACCGAACAAGCCGAGACGTCACGGTTAAGGGCTGGAACTCTAGCGGCGAGGAGGTGCAGCACAAGTTTGAGCTGCACGACGAAAGCATGGATGGGGACCACGGCGAGTGCTGCAGCGTCTGCATGCGGTTTGCGAAGGCATCCGCCGAAAAATCATCGAGCGTCTTAGAGACCTCGAGAAGCTCACATGCTGCAGGCTCTTCACCTTTGATGCCTGGCCACTTGGGTGGAAGGAGCGCAACTCCCAGTGCATGGACTGGCTGCAGGCGCTGTTCGACCTCTTCCGAGCAGCTGGCCGGAGAGAGGTCTTACCTGGTGAGTTCGCACTCGGATCATCCCCATGACATTGTGCGTTATACTGTGGTATTGTTAAGAAACAGGCAGAACCAGAGTTAGTACTTGTATCGCTGTGGCTCGCATCCCGCCCGTACCTTGGTTTTCTTGCAGTGATTAAAAGTCTAGCCTTACACGCCTTATTGCATTGCCCTTTCCCCCCACTAACTATGCCTTTCAGGAGTGAACAAGCGGGCAGCTACCAAGGAGCTGCCAGTCCTGATCGCCGCGTTGAAGGAGGCACCTGTGGGGGAGCGGAAGTTCAATGAAGGGCTTGCTGCGATGCTGAAAACCAACGACTGGCTACGGGCGTACCCGAACTTGGGCCGCCTATGGGTGGCAGTGGGGGTGCTGCCCCTAAGCACCGTGGAGTGCGAAAGGGGTTTCAGCCGCCAAAACATCATCAAGAGCTGGAGCCGTGGCAGCTTGGGCAATGCGACACTGGAAGCCTTGATGAGTATGGCGTTTCTGGACTACGACCCGGAGGCAGCTCCCCGGAAGAGGTGGTGAAGGCGTTTCGGGGGAGGAAGAGGAAGTCGTTCTCAACACGGATCCGCCCCCACCGCCGTGTGAAGAGCGTGAAGGGAAAGGGGAAGGTTGTGGAGGAGGAGGAGGAGGCGGAGGAGGGGGAGGACGAGGGTGGTGAGGAGATGGAAGAGGACGAGGATGAGGGCCTGGCGGAAGGGGAGCAGCGCAGTAGCGGTGGTGGTGACTGGGAGGATGAGTGAGTGAGCACCAGCAACAGCACCTGAAGCAAAGAGACTACACTTTGTGGCAACACCAGCTGCAGCCGTGAACAGATTATGGGGCCCAATCATGTGTTGGCCTGTCTATTTAAACCTTGCACAGATAATCATATCTAAACCTTGCACGTTGCCTGACTTGCTAGAAGCAGGATGAAAGCATTCACTAATCAGGGTAGTCCTATCAAAATTAGAATTGAATATTGGTAAAGTGAGAGTACACACAAATATACCTAAGTGTTGTACCCTCTAAGAGGTAACCCTATACAGTCTATACAAACATGACAAATACACATGTTTGACACACCCCCTAGACTGCATAGGGGAACACCCAAAACAAGCAGCTCAGGGCGGCACTACTAGTCCAACCTCTGAGACAAGGGTCTGAGAGACCAGTCAGAAGGAGTACAGACAAGGCAAGAACAAGACCAGGGCGGCACTACTAGTCCAGCCACTGGGAGAGGACACAAGTCCAGTCTGAGTATACATATAAAGGACAGTACAAGTCAAGGTCCTAGCAAGTGAGAGGTGACAGGAACTAGACCAAGCTGTACACAGTGCCGCTGATGATCTTTAGGCGCAAGCGCCTTCGTAAAGATATCAGCTGTGTTGGCACCTGAGGCCAAGTGTACTACGCGAGCCTGACGTCGCTGCTGTAGCTCACGCAGGAGGAAGTACCGCAGCTGAATGTGCTTCGCTCTGCCCTCGAGTCGAGGCTCCTGACACAGGAGGATCATGGCCCTGTTGTCAGCGAACAGGACCGGGGCAGAGCTAGGCCGCTCACCTAAGTCAGTGAGTAAGAAGGTCAGCCAGCGGAGCTCTTGTGCCGCCATGGCACCAGCGTAGATCTCAGCCTCACAGCTGGACTGCGCAACAGACGAGGAGCGGGTAGCTCTCCACGAGACGGCACCTGAGCCAAGGCTGAAGCAGTAGCCCTGGGTAGACCTGAGTGTCTCAGCGTCGTCTGCCCACGAAGCGTCTGTGTGTCCAGTAAGGGCCACTGGCCTGCGTCCTCCAAGCACTAACCCCATGCCCGATGTACTAGCAAGATAACGCAGAACCCTCTTAGCGGCAGACCAGTGCTGCGGTCGGTGTCTGCCTGTGGCCACAAAGCGCGCCAGGATGCTGAGAGGGTATGCGAGATCTGGGCGAGTGCAAGTCATCAGGTACATGAGGCAACCCACCAGCTCTGCGTAGGGGCCGCTGGGCTCTACCAACTCCTCAGGTACTGGAGCGGAGAGTCTGTGGTCTACAGGCAGAGGGGTGGGCTGTGCAGAGGAGAACTGAAGGCTGAACCTCTGAAGGACCTGGCGCACCAAGTGTGACTGAGTCAGGGTGATGGTGCGCGCAGCTCTGTCCCTGGAGATCTGCAAGCCAAGGTAACGGCGCAGTTCTCCAAGGTCAGTGCAGGTGTGTCTCTTTAGCAGCTCTGCCTTCACGGAGGCTAGTGCGTCCCTGTTTGCTGTGGCAAAGACCAGGTCGTCAACGTAAACAAGGATGTAGAACGGAGTCTGGCCAGCACGAACGAAGAGTGAAGGGTCTGCGGAAGACGGAAAGAACTGCAGGTCAGCAAGGGTAGCACGGAGAGTGTCGTGCCACTCACGGGGAGCCTGGCGCAGGCCGTAGACGGGGCGCCGCAGGAGCCACTGGGTCCCAGGAGGGAAGGTGCCAGTAAAGCCCGGAGGGCGACGCAGGTAGACCTGCTCGTGTAGGCTGCCCTGAAGGAAGGCAGTGGAGAAGTCGAGGGAGTGAAGCTCGTAGTCACGCTGAGCAGCTAGGTGTAACAGAACCCGAAGAGTAGTCATCTTCGGGGTCGGAGCGAAGGTCTGGAAGAAGTCCACCCCCTCGCGCTGACTGAAGCCTCTAGCCACATAGCGCGCCTTGAAGACAGGCGGCTCTCCAGGAGGGCGCTTCATCTTGAAGAGCCAGCGGCCATCGACTACGTTCACCCCAGGTGGGGGAACTGCGTCGACGAAGGTGCCGGTGGATCTCCAAGATGCCATCTCCTGCTCCATGGCAGCTATCCACTGCGAGGCCCAGGGTCCCGAAGTCGCCTCAGCGTAAGTGCGAGGGGTCGGGATGTCGAAAGCGTCTGGGTCACCCTCAGGGACTAGCAGCATGGAACAGAGATGGGGAGCAGCCTCGGAGAGGAAAGCAAGCTCGAACTGGCGGTCCTCCAGGACGTCACTGCCAAGGGCAGGAGCACCCCCGACAGACGGAGGACAGGCAGGGTCAGAGACTAGAGCTGAGGCGTAGTCAAGGCGACGGGTAGAGGCGAAGTCAGCGACAGCAGCGACAAGAGCGTCAAGGCACGAGACCGGAACAGACGGGTCGGTAACGAGAGAGGCAAGGACCCGAGGAACGAGAGGACGAGCGGCACGAAGGTAGTCGGACAGCGGGGGGGGCGCAACAACAAGGGAGGACGGAGGAGGCGATGGGAGAAGGGGAGGACGAGACGCGTGGGAACGAAGCAACATAGGGTGGGAGCGCAAGACAGGCGAGGCAGGACGAGCACGGGAGGGGCGGTGAGACCAGACGTGCGACGGAGGAGTCGGGTCAGGAGACAGGGGAGGGGACACAGGAGGGGAACGAGGGGGGAGACGAGCCGGGGACGAGTCCGGCGGAGGAAAAACAGGGCCGTAGACAGGAAGAGGAGGAGACGGTCGGGGAGGAACCGACGCAGGGTCGGGGGACGGAAGGCCGAGCAGGCGAAGGGCGGACACCGGCGGGGACTGCTGCTGCGGCGGCACAACGGCGACACCTGGACTGCACGCTGCTCCGCGGCTACCACCGGCACTCTCCACACCAGCACCCCCAGAGGGACCACCCCCAGAGTCAGCGAACGGGGGCTGCGACGGCGGCGGCGACGGCGGCGGAGGCGACGGCGGCGGCGGCGGCGGCGACGGCGGCGGCGGCGGCTGCAGCAGCGGTAGTGGCGGTGGAGGAGGGGACTGGGGAGGGGACGCCTGGGGAGGGGCGGCCGGCGAGGACTGCACAGGAGGGCCACCAGAGTCAGAAGACTCCTCAACCGGGTCCACGGACGGAAGGGGGGTGACGTGGGACACACCAGAGGGGGCGGGACGGGGAGGAGGAGGAGGAGGGGCAGGGACTACCGGGGAAGGAGTGACCAGGAACAGGGGGGGGGTAACCGGAGGACCACGGTGGGGAAAGCGGCGGTAGTAGGAGACGGACTCGTCAAAGGTGACGTCACGAGAGTGAAAGAAGCGGTGAGACGGCGGGTGGTAAAAGTGCCAGTCGGACGCGTCAAGGGGAAAACCAAGGAAGACGCAGGGAAGGGTGCGGGCAGTGAGCTTGTCCGTGCCGGAGGCACGGACGTGAGCAAGGCAGCCCTAGACGGGGAACGCAGACGCGTCACCAGGAGACCCAGTCCAAAGACGGGTCGGCGAAACCTGCGGCTGCTGAGGGTGCGGCCACAAGTTAAGCTGGTGAGAAGCGTAGCGCACAGCGAACGGCCACAGAAAATGGGGTGCACCGGCATGGAGCATGGAGGTGCGAGCCACCTCCATGACCAAACCGATGCGTCGCTCAGCGACCCCATTCTGCTGTGGGGAGTCCGGTAGGGTGAACGTTTGGGTGATGCCCTCCGCACGACAAAAGCGACCAAGGACACCTGAGGCAAACTCGCCACCACGGTCTGAGTGAAGACGCAAGACAGGGAGACCGCGGTGGACACGCGCAGAGACAAGCCAGGGGATGAGAGCGCCAGGCACGTCGGCCTTGCGCTCCAGGGGAAAGACTGTGGTGTAACGAGTGAAGTCGTCGACGAGCACAAGGAAGTAGCGCTCTCGACGCGGCCCAGGGACGGGGGCGGGGCCCCAGACGTCCAGGTGCAGGGTCTGCAGTGGCGCGGCGGTAGGGGGAAACGAGGAGGAGTGAGGGGCACGGCGAAGCCGACCCTCGACACAAGGCGTGCAAGGTGGGGCTGGAGAGGAGGGAAACGCGGGGAGCGAACCTGGGAGACTAAGGACGAGACCGTGCTGGGACATGTGACGCAGACGCGGGAGCGCAGGGTGACCTAGGCGGTGGTGCCACAGGAGGGTCGGGTGAGTGAGGGAGCGACAGGAGCAGGCAGCAGCAACCTGGGTAGACGCAGCCACCTGAGGGGGCGCTCCAGCCGGGGGGGTCACGGTGTCCAGAGTGAACAGGCCGGACACCGGGTCCCGGGGGAACGTGGACAGGGGGGCACCAGTGGCGGCCTCGGTACAGACAGCATACCGCTCGTGACCAGGGAACGTAGTGGTGACGCCAAGGTCCTGGAGGCAGCCGACACCAACTAGGTTCATGGAGAACGAGGGGATATGCAGACCTGTAAGAGAACCTGAAGGAACTGCCGGACAGGGAAGGGTGGTGGAACTGCGGGCGACTACCGGACCGCCGGAGGGGTCAGCAAGAGAAACGGCAGCAGGAACAGGAAGCGGCGTCAGGGTGGTGGAGTCGCGGAAGAAACACCGAGAGGCGCCAGAGTCCAAGGTGAAGGAAAGCGAAGCCGAGGGGTCTGGTGACGGAACGACGGCGGAAGCACCAAGACTACACAAAGCAGGGGATCCTACGCCTGACGCAGCAGGGGAGGCTAAGCTAGGCACACCTACACTAGGCAACAGTGAGTAATAAGCGGGAAGCACACTAGAGTCATCAGCATACATCACATGCAGAGCGGAAACAATGGCATCCATGTCCATATAAAAAAACTGAATCTGACGACTAAGCAAACTGTGCCAGTCCGGGAGGTCTGGCGACGGGCCGAAGCGCTGACGAAAGAGGTCGTCCAGGCGACGAAAACAGCGGGGAGTGGAGTGACCGATCTTACCGCAAACGAAGCCGCGGCGAGGACCGGTCTGGATCTGGTACTGACAACGCCCGCCGCCAGAGCCACCACGCGGCACACTACCACGCGCCCGGCCACCGCCAGCGCCGGGCCACCCTGCCGGGAGGACAGTCGTCTGCCGCATCTGCGACGGCTGCTGCGGCTGCTGCGAAGGCTGCGACTGCGGCGGCTGCTGCGGCTGCTGCAACTGTAGGGGCGGCGACTCAGCTGGACTGGGCAGGGTCCCCTCGTCCGCTCCAGCACCAGGCGACCCGACCCCACCACTACCTCCGCCCGCACCCCCGCCGCCTCCTCCGCCGCGCCCAGCCTTGGGGCGGCGGCCCTTCCCCGAACGGACCTGCGCTGCAGCAGCAGTCTCAGCCACTGCGGCAGAGCCGTCGGAGAAGGTGCACTGAGCGGGGGCACAACCCTGAAAGATAGGGACCGGCACGACACCGCTCGCCTGGGCGATGGAGCGGTGACGGGTCTCTATCACAGTCAGGGTGTCTACAAAGTCAGTGAGGGTGAGGTCTGCGGGGTGAACGCTAAGAAAGCGGTCGCGGGCGACAGCAAGGCGGTCAGGGAGGCGGGTGGCAAGCAGGTAGAGGGTAGAGGTAATGGGCGGCTGGTGGGCTCTAAGCTGGGCGTCAGTGCAGGCAGCGCGCCAGGTCTCATCTATCGAGCGCAGGTGGGCAGCGAGGTCAGAGACAGTGGGGAAAGATGCAAGGTCAGGAAATAGCATCGGAAGGATCAGGCGACCCACCGAGGCAGCCGGAGGGGTGGAATAGCGCTTGATCACAGCATCTAAGTATGCCTGAGCAGTAGTGAGGGACCTAAAGCGAGGACGCTCGGATGGGGGGAGGGCGTTGCTAATGGCAAGCTGGGCGACAGCATCGCGAGAAAGCCAGACAGAGCGCGCACGGGCAGTGGCAGCAGTAGACTCACGCTCAGTGGGTGTGGGGTCAGCGGGCAGAATAGCAGGGGGGTCTGGGCAGGGGAGCGTACCGTCAAGGTGTGCGGAAAGCGGTTCACCATCCTGCCGCTGGCCAGTGAGTTGGCGGCGGAGGTCGGCAAGCCACGCCTCGAACTCTAGGGGCTGACCTTCAGCGTCGAAGCGAAGCTCCGCCGCCATCAGGAACAGTCCAGTGCGGTGCAGGGCAGTGCAGCTAGGTGGGGTGCGGTGCAGTGCGGTGCACTACGGTGCAGTGCGGTACAGGGCGGTGCAGTGCGGCGCAGTGCGGTGCAGTGCGGTACAGTGCGGTGCAGTGTGGTGCAGTGCAGTGCAGTGCGGTGTAATGCGGTGTAGTGCGGTGCCAGGCAGTACAGTGTGGTGCGGGGCGGCATGGAGCAGGGCGGGGTGGGGGGGGGGGAACCGTACCAGTGAGGAGGACGGGGGCGGGGCTGGCCCGACGGGGCCGGGCTGGTGCGACAGGGCCGGGACGGGGCGACGGGGCCGAGCGGGCGCGACGGGGCTGGGCTGGGGCGACGGGGCCGGGCAAGTGCGGCAGGGCCGGGCCGGTGCGACGGGGCCGGGCGGCTGCGACGAGGCTGGGCAGGGTGCGACGGGGCCGGGCGGGTGCGACGGGGCCGGGCGGCTGCGACGGGGCCAGGCAGGGGCGACGTGGCCAGGCGGCTGCGACGGGGCCGGGCGGGCGCGACGGGGCCAGGCGGCTGCGACGGGGCCGGGCGGGCGCGACGGGGCCGGGCGGGTGCGACGGCGCCGGGCGGGCGCGACGGGGCCGGGCGGCTGCGACGGGTTCGGGCACGGACACGACGGGGCCCAGGAGGGGCGCTACAGGGCCCAGGGAGGGCGCTACGGGGCCTGGGAGGAGCGCGACGGGGCCCAGGAGGGGCGCTAGGGGGCCTGGGAGGAGCGCGACGGGGCCTGGGAGGGGCGCGACGGGGCCTGGGAGGGGCGTTACAGGGCCCAGGAGGGGCGCTACGAAGCCCAGGAGGGGCGCGACGAGGCCCAGGAAGGGCGCTACGGGGCCCAGGAGGGGCGCGACGGGGCGCTACGGGGCCTGGGAGGAGCGCGACGGGGCCCAGGAGGGGCGCTAGGGGGCCTGGGAGGGGCGCGACGGGGCCTGGGAGGAGCGTTACGGGGCCCAGGAGGGGCGCTACGAAGCCCAGGAGGGGCGCGACGAGGCCCAGGAGGGGCGCTACGGGGCCCAGGAGGGGCGCGACGGGGCGCTACGGGGCCTGGGAGGAGCGCGACGGGGTCTGGGAGGGGTGCTACAGGGCCCAGGAGGGGCGCTAGGGGGGATGAGCGGAAGCTGTAGGTGGGGGGGGATCCTACCTACGCGTGATACCATATCAAAATTAGAATTGAATATTGGTAAAGTGAGAGTACACACAAATATACCTTAGTGTTGTACCCTCTAAGAGGTAACCCTATACAATCTATACAAACATGACAAATACACATGTTTGACAAGTCCAAAGCGTAGGCCTGGCTAGTCAGCCTTGAAAAAAATTGGGCCTGACAAAATATGCCACTTCCAAACCCCAACCCTGAAAACTATGGGTTGTCACCAGGGTCACCCTGAGGCTTCAGCCCCCCCAAAACCCATCTGAGGGCCCGCCCAAGACGATTTCGTCAATCCTTGTTTTGTTACAGGTACCAGTACATTGATGTACCAGCCAAGAACTGGCCACTAGCTGTGTATAAGAGTTTGCACTAATTGATACTACATTGAGCTGGGTAATGTACATCTACAGTGTGAATATGATATTACTCGTGTAACAAAATGAGGCTGGTTCGACAAACCAGAAAGTCGGGGTCGGTGTTCTCAATAAGGGGTACATCCATGTACATACAAACCTGGATGAGCTTTCCACTTTGATCAAGACCCTTCTACGCCTGACTCTTGCTGCTGTCGCCCTCCTCTTGAGCCAGCCAGTCCCCCCACTACGCCCGGTCCGGCTCATTCTCTCGAGGCCCTTCTGTCGCAACCCTTCGGTCGCAACACTTCCGTCGAAACCCTTCGATGCCTGAGATGGCAAGGCTGGGTCACGCAGTGAGCCCTGGTCCCAGATGCTCTGCCCAACCCAGTCTGTCAAGACCCTTCTATGCCCGACTCAAGTTGCTGCCGCCTCTCTTCCTCTTCCCCTGCCATCAGCCACGGTCCAGCGCACAGAGAAAACGAAACGGCAAGGGCGATGCATCGATATAGCTATCATACCCACAACAGGCACATGCGAGCCAATGGGATGGGAGCACCGACAAGAGAAAAGAACCACCAGGGATGAGCAGAAATAACAAGAACATATTTAACAAGAGCCAAAATAACAAGAGCAGTAATAACAAGAGCCGAAATACCAAGAGCGAACAACAGCAGCAGAAATAACAGCAGCAGGAACAACAAAAGCAAGGAAAAGCGTACGCACTCATGAGCTCAATCATTGCTCGCTGCGTTCGTCTCTCCAGCTTTGCTAGTCGCTTGGCCACATCCCGCCGAAGATCCCAATTGGGCTTTCTAGGAGCGATGGTCGTTACAGGGTCCTGCGAGGAGCACAAGGACGCACAGAGGGTAAGGGTAATGAGGAGCACAAGGAAGCACAGAGGGTAAGGGTAATGAGGAGCACAAGGACGTACAGAGGGTAAGGGTAATGAGGAGCACAAGGAAGCACAGTGGGTAAGGGTAATGAGGAGCACAAGGACGCACAGAGGGTAAGGGTAATGAGGAGCACAAGGATGCACAGAGGGTAAGGGTAATGAGGAGCACAAGGACGCACAGAGGGTAAGGGTAATGAGGAGCACAAGGATGCACAGAGGGTAAGGGTAATGAGGAGCACAAGGACGCACAGAGGGTAAGGGTAATGAGGAGCACAAGGAAGCACAGAGGGTAAGGGTAATGAGGAGCACAAGGACGCACAGAGGGTAAGGGTAATGAGGAGCACAAGGAAGCACAGAGGGTAAGGGTAATGAGGAGCACAAGGACGCACAGAGGGTAAGGGTAATGAGGAGCACAAGGACGCACAGAGGGTAAGGGTAATGAGGAGCACAAGGACGCACAGAGGGTAAGGGTAATGAGGAGCACAAGGACGCACAGAGGGTAAGGGTAATGAGGAGCAGCGTGCTGCGTGCGTCTCTCCAGCTTGTGGGGAGTGATGGTTGTCACTGGGTACTGCAAGGTGGTTGTCTCGTGACAGCAGAGCAGCATACCTCGTTAGGGTCCAGGATCAGCGGCTCAGCAGCCGTGGGTTCCTGGAATGTGGGGAGTGTAAGGGGTTTTGCTGTCAGCCCAGCACGTTACCTCGTTAGGGTCAAGAATCAGTGGCTCGGAAGCGGTGGGTTCCTGGAACTTGGGGAGCGGCGCCGGAGGAAGCTTCCTCTCCATCAGCTGCTCGTCCCGAGGCAAGTAGCTTCGGAACCGAACCTCCGCTGCAGGCTCGTTCTCCCTGCACGGCCAGTGGGTTAAAGGCGTTTCAGGGTAAATAGTACTGATTGAACAGGGGATCTGTCATATTGCTACTAGTATCACGGAGCAGGTTTAACGCACATGCGCGGAACATGATAAGCAAAAAAGAAAGTTAAAGCCATGATCTGCGGTGCATCATCGCAGATATTCTGATCCCCAGTCCCTCCCCTTCCCCCCCTCTTTCCCCCCTCTTACCCCCCTCTCCCTCCCCACACCTCTGGTCTCCCCTCCCCCCCCCCTCCCCGCCCCCCCCCCCCACCTCCCCCCCCTCCCCCCCCCCCCATCCCCGACCCCCTCCACCCCTTCCCCCCCCTTTTCCCTCTACCCCCCCCGTTCCAACCCCCATGGTGGTCGCACTTTCCATCGTCGCCGTCTGTTAGCAGGCTAGCCGTTTTCTCGCCGTCAGTTGTGACGATCGACGCCGCTTCTCGTAACGCCCGCAACCGCTCCTTCCGCTCCCGAGCCGCTTCTTCCAGCTCCATCCTCCTCCGCACAGCGAGGCGCGTTGAAAGCGTAAGGGGGACCGTGCGTGGGACCCGACCCTCCGCAAACGGTACGTGGGAGCCGCGCAAACGGTGTGGAGCCGGATTTGACACCACCTGAGACACACGCTGCGACGCGCGCTGAAACTGTGATGCACGTTGAAATCGTATGCGGAACCAACACTCGTAGACGTGAATTTCGCAAGCGGTATGGTTGTGCAGAGTTTTTTTAGAATTCTAAAAAACACCCGGTATGTGGAACTTCCCCCCCTGCTGTTGAGTCTGCGGGCAGAAATAACGGAGTCGAGGCGCTATAACCGCCAAGAAAACCCTAAGTAGGAGCGCCGACGGCTAGAGGAAGAATAGGTTTAAGCTGGGAAAGGTGTCTGTTGATAACGAGCGTGACGAAGAGTTCGCGAAGTTACCAGATCCAATGCGACGAGCTACGAGACCAGAAGAGGAGTTCGGTTTGACTGGAAGTTAATCGGCAAGCGAACAGGCTTATCTTGACAGACGTAACAAAAGTCGATCATGCTCGGCCCAGCCTTGCTGGACACTGACTACTAATTGCTGCAGGAGCAGATCAGTCTTATGATACGTTCCCAAACAGAGGTTCCTAGGAGGCAGTTCGCCATCAGGACCTGGTTCGGCACAGAGCGGTATTGCGCGGTACCGTTTGGTGTTACGCATCCAAACATTAGGGCGCGGTACATCAGGTGTTCTTACTTGTTATGATATAGAAAGTGTGAATGAAATATAACGTGAGAATACAAGGTAGCTATTGCAATGAAGGCACGATGCTATATAGGGGTTGGTGTTAGAATATTGAAATGATTAGAAAGAAGAGAGAACAAGGGAGATATAGGGCTTGGGTTGTACTCTCTAAGAACACACACCTATTCTAACCTATAACTTCTATATGCAAATGTATGAAAAAGTTGACACACCCCCTAGGGTAGATAAGGGGTAGTGCTGAGCAAGAAGCACACAGCTCAGGGTGACACTACTAGTCCGACCTCTGAAGCAGGGGTCCGAAGACCAGTCAGCAAGAGTATAAATGATATAGGAGCAAACCAAGGCGGCAACACTACTCCAGCCACTGGAAGAGAAGCCACAAGGCCAGTCTGAAAGATATATATAAAGAGGAGTACACAATCAAGGTCCTAGCAAGTGAGAGTCTACAGGCACTAGACCAAGCTGCAAACAGTGCCGCTGATGATCTCTAGGCGCAAGCGCCTTAGTAAAGATATCAGCTGTGTTGGCACTGGAGGCCAAGTGTACTACGCGGACATGGCGATGCTGCTGTAGCTCGTGCAGGAGGAAGTACCGCAGCTGGATGTGCTTCGCTCTGCCCTCAAGTCGAGGCTCCTGACACAGGAGGATCATGGCCCTGTTGTGTGCGTACAGAACAGGGGCAGAGCTAGGCCGCTCACCTAAGTCGGTGAGCAAGAAAGTCAGCCAGCGGAGCTCCTCTGCCGCCATGGCACCGGCATAGATCTCAACCTCAGAGCTAGACTGGGCAACAGCCAAGGAGCGAGTGGCCCTCCACGAGATGGCACGTGAACCAAGTGCCAGTCGGGCGAGTCAAGGGGGAAACCGGGGAAGACACAGGGGACAGTGCGGGCAATGAGCTTGTCCGTGCCATAGGCACGAACGTGAGCAAGGCAGCCCCAGACGTGGAACGCGGACGCGTCACCAGGGAACCCGGTCCAAAGAAGGGTCGGCGAAACCTGCGGCCGCTGGGAGCGCGGCCACAGGTTAAGCTGGTGAGCGGCGTAGCGAACGGCGAACGGCCACAGAAAATGGGGTGCACCGGCATGAATCATGGAGGTACGAGCTACCTCCATGTCCAAGCCGATGCGTCGTTCAGCGACCCCATTCTGCTGCGGGGATTCCGGTAGAGTGTACGACTGGGTGATGCCCTCCGCACGACTGGGTGATGCCCTCCGCACGACAGAACTGTCCAAGTCGACCAGAGGCGAACTCGCCGCCACGGTCAGAGTGGAGACACAGCACAGGGAGACCGCGGTGGAGGCGCGTAGCTATGGCCCACGGGATAAGAACGTCAGGCACGTCAGCCTTCCACTCCAGGGGAAACACCGTGGTGTAGCGCGTGAAGTCGTTGACGAGCACGAGAAAGTAGCGCTCGCGACCCGGTCCAGGGACAGGGGCTGGGCCCCAGACGTCCAGGTGCAGGATCTGGAGGGGTGCGATGGCAAGGCAAAGCGAGGAAGAGTGAGGAGCACGGCGCAGCCGGCCCTCGACGCAGGGCATGCACGGCAGCGTAGGCGAGGGAGGGAGGGCAGGAAGTGACGTATGGAGACCTAAGACTAGACCGTGCTGAGACATGTGACGCAGACGCGGGAGTGCGGGGTGACCTAGGCAATGGTGCCACAGAAGCGACGGGTGAGTGAGCGACCGACACGATCAGGCCGCAGCGACCTGGGTAGACGTAGGACCCGGGGAGGACGCGCCCACCGGGGGGGAAGCAGTGTCCAGCGTAAACATGCCAGACACCGGATCCCGGGGGAACGTCGCAAGGGGGGCACCTAAGGCGGCCTCGGTACAGACGGCATACCGCTCGTAACCAGGGAACGTAGTGGTGACACCGAGGTCCTGAAGACAGCCGATACCAACTAAGTTCCTAGAGAACGAGGGATGTGCAGGCCTGTAAGGGAACCCGAGGGGCCGTTGGTCAGGGAAGGGTAGTGGAGCTGCGAGCAACGACAGGACCAGAAGAGGGGTCAGCAAGGGCGACAGAGGCAGGGGCAGCGAGTGGCGTGAGAGTGGTGGGGTCGCAGAAGAAGCAGGCAGACGCACCAGAGTCGAGCGTGAATGACAGTGAAACAGAAGTCGCACACGAAGGAGGAGCAAGGGTAGAGCCTAGGCTAGACAAAGCAAACGGTCCTACGCCTAACGCAGCAGGGAAGTCTGTACTACAGACAGGTGCTACGCCTAAGCTAGAGAACACAAGGTAACAAGATCCGGACACACTAGAAGTGTCACCATACAGAGAATGCAGGGCAGAACTAATCTGATCCATGTCTAAGTCAAATATAGGCATTTCGTGACGGAGCAGACTGGGCCATTCGGGGAGGTCCGGGCCCTTGCTGAAGCGGCGATAGAAGAGGTCGTCGAGGCGGCGGAAGCAGCGAGCGGTCGGGTGCGGGTGGAGGCACACAGTGCCACAAAGGGGCCCGGTTTGGAGCTGGTACCGGCAGCTCACACCACTGAAGCCGCTGGTAGACGCCGAGCTGCGGGGGCCGCCACCGCGACCACCACCTCCTGGGGCTCCTGGCCACCCCGGCAGGAGGTGGGCCCATGAGTGCTGTTGCTGCGGCTGCTGCTGCTGCTGCTGCTGCTGTGGCGACTGCTGCTGCTGCTGTGGCGACTGCTGCTGCTGCGTCTGCTGCTGCTCCTAGACACCAGCCCCAACCCCCTCGTCCAAACCACTGTCCCCGCCACCACCACTACTACCACCAGCGCCACCAGCACACCCTCCCTTGGGCCCGCGGCGGCCCCTACGCTGTCGCTGCCACCGGAAGGCCGCAGCAGCAGTCTCAGTGGCCGGGGCAGCCGTAGCGACCGCGGCGGAAACGTCAGCGTACGTGCACAGGGAGGGAGCACATCTCTGAAAGATAGGGATTGCCGCAACACCGCTCGACTGAGCGATAGTGCGCTGGCGAGGCTTTATCTCGGACAGGGCAGTGACAAAGGCAGTCAGGGTGAGGTCTCCTGGGTGCTGGCTAAGGAAGTGGTCTTGGGCAGTGGCTAAACGGTCAAGCAAGTGCATGGCAATAAGGTGCAGGGTAGCACAGAACGGTGGGGGGAAAGCAGTGAGCTGGGCGGCAGTGCTAGCAGCGCGGTAGCTAGTCTCTAGTGCACGGAGGTGAGTGGCGAGATCAGCGACAGTGGGGAAACCAGAGGTCGGGGAAGAGAATGGGGAGGATCAAGTGTCCAGCTGAGGCAGAGGCAGGCGTGGAGTAGTGTGCAACTACTGCATCTAGGAAGTCTTTGGCATTTGCTACAACAATGAATTAGGGATGCTCAGATAGGGGAGGCGCATGACTAATGGCAAGCTGCGCTATAGCATCGCGAGAATCCCAGACAGCGCAGCAGCAGCAAAGGCCTCACTCTCAGCAGAGGTGGGGTTAGCAAGGAGGGGATCAGGCGTGGGGGGGCGGGGGAGCAAGCCATGAACATGCATAGCCAGGGAGTGTCCATCCTAGCGCTGACCTGTCAGGTGCCACCGAAGATCGACAAGCCAGGCGGCAAAGTCGATCGCGTGCCCCTCCGCGTCCAGGCGTAGCATGGCGTCCGCCATCGCGTAACCCTCAGCGGCACCGGGACACAGCGGCACAGCAGTACAGGGACACGGGTACTCAGCTGCACGGCGGTGCAGCGGCGTGGTGGCAGGACTCTCCGGAACGGAGACCGGGCGGAAGGCCAAGGAGTGCGCAAGAGGGCCGGTGGGCGCGTGAGGAGCCAGTGGACGTGTAAGGGGCTGAGGTGCACAAGGGGCCGGCCAGACGCGTGAGAGGGGGGGCAGGTGCGGGAGGGGCCAGCGCATAGAGAGGAGCCGGGAAGGCGCGTGGGGCCGGCGGTGCGCAGGAGGGGCCGGCTAGGCGGTAGGTGCCAAATAGGCGTGAGGGACCGACTAGGTGAGAGGGGCCGGCTAGGCGAGAGGGACCAGCTAGGCGCGAGGGGCCGGCTAGGCGCGAGGGGCCGGCTAGGCGAGGGGGGGCCAGCTAGGCGCGAGGAGCTGGCTACGGCACGGGAGGGGCCGACTGGGCGCGAAGAGGGTCGGCTAGGCGAGAGGGGCCGGCTAAGCGCAAGGGGCCGGCTAGGCGCGGGGGGCTGGCTATGGCGCGAGGGGCCGGCTAGGCAAGAGGGGTCGGCTACGTGCGAGGGGCCGGCTACGGTGCGAGAGGGGCCGGCGAGGCACGAAGGGGGGCCACCTAGGCAAGAGGGGCCGGCTAGGCGCGGGGGGCCGGCTATGGCGAGAGAGGGGGCCGGCTGGCTGCGAAGAGACCGGCTAGGCGCGAGGGGCCGGCTACGACACGAGGGGCCGGGTACGACGAGAGAGGGGCAGGCTGGGTGTGAAGGGGCCGGCGAGGCGCGAGGGGCCGGCTGGGCGTGAGGGGCCGACGAGGCGCGAGAGGGGCCGGCTGGGCACGAGAGGACAGCTGGGCGCGAGGGGCCAGCGAGGCGCGGTAGGCTAGGGCGCTGGGCGGAAGCGGGTGGGTGGACCTAACCTACTCATGATACCATGCTAGAAGACTAGAATGATTAGAAAGTGAGATCAAGGGAGATATAGGGTTTGGGTTGTACTCTCTAAGAACACACACCTATTCTAGCCCATAACTTCTACATGCAAATGTATGTGTAGGTTGACAGTTGGCGTGCTAGGGCGATAACCTCGGAACGTGGGTAGGTTCGGCAATGTGGCGATAGTGCCAGACGCGGCGCGGGAAAGGGTTGGACCGACAAATGAGGCCGAACGTGACGAGTCGAGGAGTTCGGGTGTACGCGCTAGCGTACGACTCAGTAAGGAATGGAAATTCCTTACACTACCCCCCCTCCTAAGCGAGGCCGCTGGCATCGGAAACATTCCGACGCTGATAATACGCTGTTAGAATCGGGTGTGATTCTATATCAGCGAGGGGCACCCAACTGTCATCCTCAGACGTCCGATCGCGCCATATGACGAGAAAATCCACCATTCGTCGGTTCTGCTGCATTGTGACGCGATGGCCGAAAATCTTCAAGGGCTCGGTCGTCGGTTCCTACAGGGGCGTCAGCTGTGGTACGATCCATTGACGTGCCAAATCCGACGAACTAGGAACGTAGGGTCGTAGTAGGTTGACGTGGAAAGCTGGGTGGTGACGCTAATCCGCCGGTAGTCGGAGGTGAGCGGTGACAGGTGTCACCATATTGGTCACTTGAAAGGGGCCACAGAATCGGGGTCGGAGTTTGCTCGGGATTGGCAAACGCAAATTGCGAGTGTCGAGTAGTACGAGATCTTCCACTTTGTAATTGACGTCACGTCGATGACGATCGTCTTGTCGGCTTGCGACCAGGTTGGCTTTATGGATTGCCT
Source organism: Closterium sp. NIES-67 (assembly GCA_027943415.1). Classification (NCBI taxonomy): domain Eukaryota; kingdom Viridiplantae; phylum Streptophyta; class Zygnematophyceae; order Desmidiales; family Closteriaceae; genus Closterium; species Closterium sp. NIES-67. Next base: position 330,505 of record BQMB01002055.1, read on the forward strand.
CAGTTGCTTTTTCTCGGGCTGCGAGGATGTCTTTGGCAAATCGCTAGGACCGGGGCACGGGTGTCTCGATGTTTGGTGTAGAGGGTACCACGGGGTCTTCTCCGTAATTGAGGAAAAATGGGGATTGATGGGTTGTGGCGGAAGGCGTGTTATTATATGCGAATTCCAGCAGTGGAAGGGATTTCTTCCATGTCTGTGGATCAGTACAGGTAGTCCGAATGAGTTGCTCCATTGTTTGGTTGACTCGTTCAGGCTGCCCGTCAGTATGTGGGTGGTAGGCGGAGGAAAACTGTAGTTTGGTGCCGAATTTGTCCCACAGGTGGCGCCAAAAATTCGATGTGAATTTCAGGCCTCGGTCTGAAATAATGGCGGTGGGCAGTCCATGTAGTCTGATAACGTTGGCGATGAACAGTTGGGCAGTTTGCTCAGCTGTAATTTTTCTGTTGGCAGGCGACGAAGTGAGCCATTTTCGTGAGTCAGTCAATGACGACGAGGATGGCGTCGTTTCCGCTGGGACCGGCCGGTAGTCCTATCACGTAGTCCATCGTGACGTGTTGCCAGGGTCTCTCGGGCGGATCCAACGGCTCTAGGAGTCCGGGTGTTCACTGATGGGATGATTTCATGATCTGGCAGGCGGTGCAGGAGGACACATACTTGCGCACGTCGTCGGCCATGTTCGGCCAATAGTAATTGCGCTGCAACGTCTTCATGGTTTTGTCGACTCCGAAATGCCCGGAGGTAGGGTAATCGTGGGATTCCTGGATTAGAAGGGTAGGAAGTAAATCGTAGCCGGAAACCCAGATGCGGGAAGTGTCGCGCTTATTAAAATAGTGTCCGGTAGCGGTTGTATGCTGTTGGTGAATGGCGGAGCGGAAGAAGGGGTCGATTTTGTAGCCGTGGGTAAATAGTCCGGTAAGGAGTGGGCTGGTTTGGGTGACTAGTATGGCGGCTGTGTGGGCAGTGGGACGGGTCAGGGCATCAGCAATGTTGTTGTCGCCCCGCTTGTAGGTGATGGTATAGTGGAAGTTTGACTTGAGGAAGTTGAGCCAACGGATCTGTTGCAGGTTGAGGTTCGATTGGGCTCGCAAGTACTATAGGGATTTATGGTCAGTCCGCACAGTGACGTCGGCGCCTATCAGGTAGCACCGCCAGGTCTTGAACGCGTGGACGATCCCCAATATTTCCTTGTCGTGTACCGTATAAATTTTTTATGCGCCCTGCAATTTCCGTGATTCGTAGGCGACTGGCTGTAGTCCTTCGCCAAAATCCTGTAGTAGAATTGCGTCGATGGCGATGTCACTGGCGTCGGTGTTGACTTCGTATGGGCAGTCAGGATCAGAGATGCGAAGGACGGGCGGCGACGTGAGGGCGATCTTCAGTTGGTCAAATGCAGCTTGCTGCGTCTCTCCCCACAAAAACAATCGTGATCATTGAGTTGGTCAGTTAGCGGGGCAGATAGCCCAGCCATATTAGGGATAAACCGGCTGACGTAATTGACGAAGCCTAACAAACTCTGCAGCTCCTTGATGTTGCTTGGCGGCTTCCACTCTTGTATGGTCTTGATTTTCTTGGGGTCGATTTTCACTCCTTCGGTAGAGACGATGGGGCCCAGAAATTCCAACTCCTGCTTAAGAAATTCGCACTTGGAACCTTTGGTGATGAGGCAATTCTTGTGCAGCAGAGTGAAGACTACATCAAGATCCTGTAAGTGCTGCTCCCTGCTGCGGCTATAGATTAGTATATCGTCGAGGTAGATGATGACGCATTTGTCCAAGAGTTCCCGAAAAATTCCATTCATGGTCATTTGGAAGGTCGAGGGCGCGTTCGTTAGGCCAAAAGGCATCACCATGTACTCGTAGCTGCCATAGCGGGTTCGAAATGCCGTCTTGTAACAATCTTCGGCAGCGACGCGAATCTAATGGTAACCTCCTCGCAAGTCGATTTTCGAGAAAAACTTGGCGCCTCGAAGTTGGTCAAGAAGTTCGTCGGCTCGCAGGATCGGTAAACGCGACTTGATGGTGATCCGGTTGGTGATACACATTCTCAATCCTCCATCCTTCTTTGGCATGAACAGTATCGGGGAGGTGTATGGTGACGTGCTGGGCCGGATAAATCCTTTCGTGTGAAGGTAATCCAGGTGCTGCTGTAATTCTTCTAGACGCCTGTCCTGTGCCTAACAAAGTCGCTGGTTCTCGTTGCGGAGGTTGTTGATGACGCTTGTCAAATTCTTCAACTGCTCCATTAATGTTTGCAGGTCCATAGTTTCCCGGGCAGGGTTCGCAGCAGTCGAGGTGGATTGTCCCTCAACTGTCGAGTCTACCGAGGCCATTGCGATCAGGACGGGGCAGAAACTAGCGCACACGCTGTAGTTGTTGACATAAAAATATTTACGATCCAAGACAACTGCTGTGCAGCCATGCTAATCCCCCCTGACCACCCTTAACTAAGTAGTCGAGAAACGGAAGGTTCCTGGAAAGCTCGGGCACTGATACTAGCTGTTATGATATAGGAAGTGTCAATGAAATATAACGTGAGAATACAAGGTCGCTATTGCAATGAAGGCACGAGGTTATATAGGGGTTGGCATGCTAGGACGATAACCTCGGAACGTGGGTAGGTTCGGCAATGTGGCGACAGTGCCGGATGCGGCGCGGGAAAGGGTTGGGCCGACAAATGAGGCCGAACGTGACGAGTCGAGGAGTCCGGGTGTACGCGCTAGCGTACGACTTAGTAAGCAAGTGTCAATGAAATATAACGTCAGAATACAAGGTCGCTATTGCATACACCCGTCCTTGTTCGAACGGTCACCACACTGCAATGCACTGTATCTTTCTACAAAACGAATTACCGTCTTCAACCATTTTCAAAAGTCCGTTCGATGGCGCTTTCACGCCCAATGTACCGTGCCTGATTCCTATAAGTTTTTGAGGATCGCTTGTGGGAGCAGCCGCCAAGACCATCTGGAATGCCCGCTGCAATCACAAGTTTAACGAGATCACGACCCATGTGCTCGAAGGTCTCCACGCTGTCCTCGCAGCATTCCTACTCTCCTGCAAAATATTCATTTGGCGGGCTACCACACAGTCCCGAAAGAAACAACTTTGATCTGCCCACCGAATAAAGCGCGCCAAACAACTTCTGTTCCTCCTCCTACCGAGCGAGTTCTCCCCTTCCACCCATCCTGATCTTCGTCAATCCTGGCTCCTCAACGAAGCCTTTTGCCCACCCTCCACCCGCTCTTACACACAAGTCAAAGCAGAACGGATGGCATTCTCCCGCCTCTACTGTACCTTAGTTTAGAAGGATAACGTGTGTCCGCGTTGTTATGAATGAGCAAGCAGAGTAGCGCGGAAATTAATAACGAAGTGTTGAATCACTGAATGACGATACAAGGAATGGCAAGCCAAGATATAGGAACACCAGAGCTAGACTAACCGTGAGATGTGAAGGTTCGGGAAGGAGATCGAAGGGTCTCGAAGTGACGAAGCGAGGCCCGGAGAACTCCCGAAGGTCGAGATAGAAGGTCTGGAGAAGCCGAGGCGGTTTTGTCAGAAAGGTCCAGAATCGTTCCGAGGCTTCGGGTGTGTTCGAGTGTACGTGATAGTAGTACCGCTTGGTAAGGAATGGAAAATTCCTTACACCACCCCCCCCCCCTTAATGAAGGTGATCTATATTAGCCATGTGCTTGCGGGCCAAATAATTCGCAAGTATCGAAAGTGACTGTATCTGGTCCGAGGGCACCCACGTGTCGTCTTCGCTGGTACGATTGGTCCATCGTATCAGAAAGTAAACCTGTCGTCCTTGGCCGTCGATACGAATCCTATGGCTTAAAATCTTTGAAGGCCCGATGGTCGTCTCCGCTGGTGGCTATACATCCAGGACCAATCGCTGTCGAGCGATGTTCGACGTGTCAAGTACGAAGGGTCGCAACAGGCTCATGTGGAACTTGTAGCTGGGCTCATGCTCTTGAATACGCCAATCGTCTGGTAGGCGCAGCTGGGCGGTCACCGGCGTCACCATCTTCATAATCTTGAATGGGCCACAGAAACATGGTCGTAAACTTGTCGGTAGTGGCAGCGGTAAGTTCTTGGTCTCCAAAAGGACCAGTTGCCTTGCTGCCATTGTAATATCCCGTCGATGTAAATCCGCATATTGTCGACCAATAGCGTTTGCCTTGCGAATAAGTTCGATAGCTTTGTCTCAGGCGATCTGTAATTCTTCGACGAATTGCTGCGACTGTGGTACTTGACTCTCAATGTTGGTAGAGATAGGTACTGTCGGGTCCATCCCGTAATTGAGGTAAAACGGGGAGTGATTAGTCATAGCTGAGGACGCATTGTTGTAGGAGAATTCCAACATGGGAAGCGCGTCCTCCCATTTGTTTCGGTCAGGGCAGTTTGTCCGTATCAACTGTTCCATCGTTTGGTTTGTCCTCTATGTCTGACCGTCCATTTGGGGATGATAAGTGGATAAGAATTGCAGGCGCGTCCTGTACCGAGCCCACGTGTCCTGCCAAAATTTTCGACGTGAACTTTGAGTCTCGATCGGTAATGATTGTTGCTGGTATCCCATGTAGGCGAACAACGGTCGATATGAACTGTCGCGCGGTTTCTTCGGCTGTAATGGTTGTACGACATGGTGCGATATGCTCCATTTTCGTCAATCAGTCGACGGCAACCAATACTACATCGTTTCTGCTGGATCCGGCCGGCAGACGTGTGACAAAATCCATCGTCACGTGTTGCCATGGGCGTTGAGGTGGCTCAAAGGGCTGCAACAGTCCTGTCGGTCTCTGATGTAATGATTTCATTCGCTGGCTGATCGGACACACAGCCACGCAACACTGCACATCCGTCACCATATCTGGCCAGTAATTATACAGTTGCAACGCCTTCAGAGTTTTATCAACCCCGAAATTTCCCGATAAATTCGAATCGTGGACTTCTCGAATGAGTAATTCACGAAGTTTACGATAACTTGGGACCCAAATTCGATCTGTCCCGCTTTGTAAGTGATAGACGCCTTTCCGTGTAGTGATTTGAAGATGGCCATCATTTACGAAGAAGGGGTCAGTGGAATACCCGTGGGTAAATAGTCCACTCAGTAGCGGGTTGCTCTGGGTGACTAGTACTGCTGCGAGTTGAGCAGATGGTCTGGAGAGGGCATCAGCAATATTGTTGGCGCCCTTTTTGTATGTGATCTTGTATGTGAAATTGGACTCCAGATAGTCCAACTAGCATATCTGCCGCGAGTTGAGATTCGGCTACGCCCTCAGGTACTGCAGAGATTTATGGTCGGTTCGCATCGTTACATCTGCTCTAGTCAGGTAGCACCTCCAGATTTTGAACGCGTGGACAATCGCCAGCATCTCCTTGTCCTGTACCGGGTAGTTCCGCTTCGCTCTCCTTTACGCTTGACTCTTGCGCGTCTTCTTGTTTCTTCCATGACCACGCTGCGCTCACGCCACTTGCTGTGCCTGTCGCTGTCACCCTTGCTGACCCCTCCACTGGTCCTGTCGTTGCCCATAGCTACACTACCCTTCACTGTCCAGTGGTTCCCTCGAGTCCTCTTACATGCCTGGACATCCCTTCGTTCTCCAGGAACCTAGTTGGTGTCAGCTGTCTTCAGGACCTCGGCGTCACCACTACGTTCCCTGGTCACGAGCGGTACGCTGTCTGTACCGAGGCCGCCTCAGGTGCCCCCCTTGCGACGCTCCCCCGGGACTCGATGTCTGGCTTGTTTACGCTGGACATTGCTTCCCCCCTGGTGGGCGCATCCTCCTCGGATCCTGCATCTACCCAGGTCGTTGCGGCTTGTTCGTGTCGGTCGCTCACTCACCCGTCGCTTCTATGGCACCACTGCCTAGGTCACCCCACACTCCCGCGTCTGCGTTAAATGTCTTAGCACGGTCTCGTCCTAGGCCTCCCTGCGTCGCTCCCTGCCCTCCCTCCCTCGCATGCACCGCCGTGCACACCCTGCGTCGAGGGCCGGCTGCGCCGTGCTCCTCACTCTTCCTCGTTTTGCCCTGCTACCGCTCCACTCTAGACCCTGCACCTGGACGTCTGGGGCCCAACCCCCGTCCCTGGGCTGCATCGAGAGCGCTACTTTCTAGTGCTCGTCGACGACTACACGCGCTACACCACGGTATTTCCCCTAGAGCGGAAGGCCGACATGCCTGGCGTTCTTATCCCATGGGTCGTAGCTACGCGCATCCACCACGGTCTCCCTATGCTGTATCTCCACTCCGACCGTGGAGGCGAGTTCGCCTCCGGTCGGCTTGGACAGTTCTGTCGTGCGGAGGGCATCACCTAGTCGTACACCCTACCGGACTCCCTGCAGCAGAATGGGGTTGTTAAGCGATGCATCGATTTGGTCATGGATGTGGCTCATACCTCCATGATCCATGTCAGTGCACCCCATTTTCTGTGGCCGTTCACCGTTTGCTACGCCGCTCACCAGCTAAACCTGTGGCCGCACTCCCAGCGACCGTAGGTTTCCCGACCCTTCTCTGGACCGCGTTGCCTGGTGACGCGTTCGCGTTCCACGTTTGGAGCTGCCTCGCTCACGTTCGTGCCTCTGGCACGGACAAGCTCACTACCTGCACTGTACCACGCGTCTTCATTGGTTTCCCTCTTGACTCGTCAGACTGGCAGTATTACGACCCGCCGTCTCACCGCTTCTTTCACTCGCGTGACGTCACTTTCGACGAGTCCGTCTCCTTCTATCACCGCTTTCCTCAACGAGGTCTCCCGGTTTCCTTGCCCTTGTTTCTGGTATCCACTCCCCAGTAGCCCCTGCTCCCCTCCCTCCTCGTCTTGCTCTATCTGGTGTGTCTCACGTCATCCCCTCCCGTCGGTCGTCCCGGTCGAGGAGTCCGCTGACTTTGGTGGCCCAACGGCGTGATTTTTGCCGCCTGTTTCTCCCCCGGTGTCCCCTCATCCGCCGTTGCAGCAGCCTTCGCCACCGCAGCAGCAGCCGCAGCCATCGTCGCAGATGCTGCCGCCGCCGCAGCGGAAGCAGCCGTCCGCGAGCTATGGGGGTGCGGGCGTTGAGGAGGGTGGTGGTCCTGGGGGTGCTGGTTCTGGATGTGCTAGTCCTAGGGTTACTATCGTGGCTTGTCCCGGCGGTCTCATGGGTTGCACCGGTGCTGGAGAGGGTTCTCGTTCTAGGGGTGCTGGTGTGGAGTATTCCGGAGGTAGCCGTGGTGTAGTTGGAGGATCTGGTGTTGGCGTGGAGCAGCAGCAGCAGCAGTCGCCACCAGTGTCCGCCCTTCGCCTGCTCGACCTTCCCTCCCCTGCGTGTCTACAACCCTGTGTTTTCTCCGGCAGACTCGTTCCCGGCTCGTTTCCCCCCTCGTTCTCCTCCCGTTACTCCTCCTATGTTTCCTGACCGATGCCTCCGTCCCACTTCTGGTCTCGTCGTCCGTCTCATGCTCGTCCTGTCTCTCCTGTCCAGCGCTCTCACCCGATGTTGCTTCGTTCCCACGCATCTCGTCTTCCCCTCCTCCCCTCGCCTCCTCCGCCGTCGCTCGTTGTCGCTACATTCGTGTCGCTCGTCCTCTTGTCCCGCGGGTCCTTGCCTCCCTCGTTACCGACCCGTCTGTTCCTGTCTCGAGTCTTTACGCTCTTGTCGCTGCTGTCGCAGACTTCGCCTCTACCCGCCGCCATGACTACGCCACAGCTCTTGGTTCTGGCCCTGCCTGCCCTCCGTCCGTCGGGGGTGCTCCTGCCCTTGGCAGTGACGTCCTAGAGGACAGACAGTACGAGCTTGCTTTCCTGTCCGAGGCCGCTCCCCATCTCCGTTCCATGCTGCTAGTTCCTGAGGGTGACCCAGACGCCCTTGACATCCCGACCCCTCGCACTTACGCTGAGGTGACCTTAGGACCCTGGCCTTCTTAGTGGATAGCTTCCATGGAGCAGGAGGTGGCATCTTGGAGATCCACCGGCACCTTCGTCAACGCAATTCCCCCGCCTGGGTGAACGTAGTCGATGGCCGCTGGCTCTTCAAGGTGAAGCGCCCCCCTGCAGAGCCGCATGTGTTCAAGGCGCGCTACGTGGCTAGAGGCTTCAGTCAGCGCGAGGGTGTGGACTTCTTTCATACCTTCGCCCCGACCCCAAAGATGACTACTCTTTGGGCACTGCTACACGTAGCAGCACAGCGTGACTACGAGCTACACTCCTTTGACTTCTCCACAGCGTTTCTTCAGGGCAGTCTACACGAGGAGGTCTACCCTATAGGGTGTTGGCTAATAGCCATTTCCTTTTCAGCTTTGTTTTGTAGCAGTTATGACTGAAATATAACCTAAACCCATGCATACCACCAAACCACTTTCTCAAAGAACGTCATATTTTCCATATATCTCAAGTCATATTATTACGACAGCAAAATTTCATGCTTTTGCGATATTCTCCTACTTCGCTAAAACCACTGCTCACGTTCATACGCACTGTGTATGAACAATTTAGGCAGCAGGCTTTTTAAGGCCTTGCATTTACCACCCAGGCAAGAGCAAGAACGGATGTCGTACCCCTCCAAGCCAGCCTAATAGCCCCATCCTCAAGCAACAACCCAAACCCAAGAGGAAACCTCTTCAACATAGCATGCATAGCCTCTGTCACCGCTCCGGGAATTGGCTTCGGCGAAAACCCGAGCCTGAGCATTCTTCCTCGCCATTGATCCAAGGTTTCGGGCCGGTAAACCCTCTCCACCCCTTCACAGGACACACTATTAATTATTGCCCGCCCGAAATACAGCTCCTCAAAAAGCGAGAGCAGGCGCTTGTCTGCGGCACCGATCAGGGCATCGTGGGAGGAGAAGACGGCGAAATGGTAGTTGAGGGTGTCTTGGAAGCGGGCGAGGAACGGCCGGGCGTTTGTGTCGAGATCTATCTCGACAATCGCGAAGAGAGCCGGTTGTAGGTCGTGAATCCACTGCAGGGAGGGGTCGGATGGGGAAGGGGACGGGGCACATGGGGGCATGGAAGAGACAGAGAGAGAGGGATGAGAGAATGGACCTGCCCATACAAGCAGCACCTGAGGACGGCGAAATGGTAGTTGAGCGTGTGTTGGAAGCGGGCATGGAACGGCCGGGCGTTGGTGTCGAGATCTGTCTCGACAATTGCGAAGAGAGCCGGTTGTAGGTCGTGAATCCACTGCAGAGAGAGGAGGGGGGGGGAGGGGAGGTGAGGGGAGGCGAGGGGAGGGGGTGTGGGGGATATGCATGGCCCACATGGGCGCATGGGGAAGAACGGCCGGGCGTTGTCGTCGAAATTTCACCAATGCAAAGACGGCCGGTTGTAGGTCGTGAATCCACTGGGGAATTGGTGACACGCGGAAAGGGGAAAGGGGGGGTGAGGTGGACAGGTGGGTCGGGACTCGGGAAACAGGGGGTTGGTAGCTTCCCAGGCATTGTTTGTTCGGGATTTGGAGTTGGTGTCGCCCAGTGCCCCAACCCGGGGGGTGGGTCAGGAAGGACGAGGTTGGGAAGGTAGCGCCATGCATTGGTGTTGTGATCCCCTTGTCGGCAAACATGCTGCGCCCTGGTTCGCAACCCTTACAGCCCCTTGGATATGGCATTCAAGGGAGCTATTCACCCTAACTACATGAATCGACGCAGGTTACTCACCCTGAAGATAGTGTCTCTGGGCCCACAATTTATTACAGAATCGCCTGGAGAGTTCAGCAGCTCCAGATGCAGGGGGGCTGGTCACCCTTTGTATAGGGTATTATAGTGGGTACTTACCCTGAGGATAGTGTCTCTGGGCCCACAATTCATTATACAATCGCCTGGAGAGTTCAGCAGCTCCAGATGCGCAACCCATCACCCTAATCATGCAGAAGGCTGGACACCCTTTGTACAGGGTATAATAATGGGTACTTACCCTGAGAATGAAGCCTCTGGGCCCCCGATTCATGACTGAATCGTCAGGGAAGTTAAGGAACTCAAGATGTGCGCACACCACCAGCGTGCCAGTCACTTAAGTATGGGGTTTTACTGAGGATACTTACCCTGAGGATGCAGTCTCTGGGCCCCCGATTCATGACTGAATCGTCAGGGAAGTTGAGGAACTCAAGATGTGCGCACACCACCAGCGTGCCAGTCACTTAAGTATGGGGTTTTACTGAGGGTACTTACCCTGAGGATGCAGTCTCTGGGCCCCCGATTCATGACTGAATCGTCAGGGAAGTTGAGGAACTCAAGATGTGCGCACACCACCAGCGTCTCGCTCCACCGCCGCTTCACCTGAAGGGAGAGGGGTAGGGGTGGGCGGGGGAGAGGGGGGGGGGGGGAGGGAGGGAGGGAGGGAGGGAAAGGTGAGGGAGGGGAGGAAGTCGAGGAAGATGTGCACACACCACCAGCGTCTCGCTCCACCGCTGCTTGACCTGAAGCAAGGAAGGGAGGGGAACGAAAGTGAGAGAGGGAGAGAGGGGAGTTGAGAAGCTCGAGAAGTGCGCACACCACCAGCGCCTCGCTCCACCGGCGCTTGACCTGCGGATGAGTGGCGGAGTGAGGGAGGGAGGGAGGGAGGGAGGGAGGGAGGACAAGAGGGGCGGAGGGGGGCAGGGAGACAGGGAGAGGGAAGTTCGGGATCTCCAGATGAGTGCACACCCCACCAGCGCCTCACTCCTCCGCCGCTTCATCTGAACGGGGAGGGGAATGGGAGGGGGGGGAGGAGGGGGTGAGAGGAGGGGGGGGGGAAGTTGAGGGGGGGAGAGGCCGCAAGGGGGGGAAGAAACACATCACCAGCGCCTCACTTCACCGCCGCTTCACCTGAAGCCAGGAAGGAATGAGGGGGGGGGAAAGTGAGAGAGGTGAGTTTGGAGTCGACTCAAAAGTCGCCAGGAAGGAATGAGGGGGGCGAAAGCGAGAGAGGTGAGTTTTGAGTCGACTCAAAAGTCGCCACGAAGGAATGAGGGGGGCGAAAGCGAGAGAGGGGAAAGTGAAGGAGAGAGGGAAGTTGAGGAGGCGGAGGTGTGCGCACAACACCAGTGTCTCACTCCACAGCAGGTGTAGCTGGTTCCCGTTGATATCAACGCACTGAAACTCAAACGGCACTCCCAGCCGCATAGCCACCCCTAGTCCTAGAGAAGCTTACTCAAGCGAGATAGCTACCTGCTACACCCATCCAGCTCACCTGGTACAGCAGGTGTAGCTGGTTCTCGTTGATATCCACACACTCAAACTCAAAAGGCACTCCCAGGCGCATAGCCACCCCCCTCAGCCTCCTCCCCACTTCTGCCACCGCCCTCAAACTCTTGAAATCCCTCCGCCCTGGGCAAACAAAAGTTGTCGTGTCCAATCCCGTGACGCGGAGGTGCGGCGGACCGCCCGGGCGGGCAGCTAACATTTCCATGATGGTGGGGAGGTGGAAGGGGAGAAGCTCGCCGAAGTCGATGAGGTGCACGTGGGAGGCGGAGGAGACTGCGTCCAGAAACATCCCCGTTATTGCCATGTTGCCGAACGAGGGGTATGGCGTGCTTGTAGCAAACCACGAGCGAGCTTCATCTAGCTCCTGGGAAAGGGGAGGGAGAGGGGAGATATGGGAAAAGGGAGGAGGAGGGGAGGGAAGGGACAGGGGAGGAGGGAACGGAAAAGGGAGGGGGGATTTGGAAATGAAGGATGGCGGTGGGGAGGTGGAAGGGGTGGAGCCCTGAAGTCGATGAGGTGCACGTGGGAGGCGGAGGAGACTGCATCGAGAACTATCCATCCCTGTTTCTGTCATGTTAAAGATGACGGGTAGGGCGTGCTTGTACCGAGCTTCATCAAATTCCTGGGGTTGTTTGTATAGCGGGAGGGGGGCGAGGTGGAGAGGGAAACGTCCCCATTTTTGCTGTGCTTGTAGCGAATCATAAGCGTTTTCCAACTCCTGAGAGGAAAGGGGGCAATCCCTCCGTAGTCACGCTCCCTTGCAGCTTTTTCCTTAGAACAACCCCCGTCCATCATGTGGGGAATCTTTTCTCCATCGCCATCCCCTTGGGACTAGCAACCGAGAGATGGGAATTGCATGGCGTGCAGCATCTCCTCCCCCCCCCACGCCACACTCGCTAGAACAGCCCCCGTCCACCATGTGGTGAATCATTCTCTCGAATCACTCTCTTGAATCACACTCCCAAAATCACACCCTCTATAACCTTACCCTTAACAATCACACCCCCTTTGATCCCACCCTCTACAATCACGCACCTTGGGATTCTTGCGAACGGGCGTGCTGAAATGCTGGTACCCCGTCCCTTGCACTCTCTTGAACAGCCCCTCCACCATGTAGTGAATCACTCTCTCCATCGCCATCCCCTTGGGCCGTGCCAGGGGCTTCAGCTGCAGATACGCCTCCTGGAACTGGGTCTGGGGGAAAGGTGTGGGGGCGGGGGGGGAGGAAAGGGGGGGTGGGGTGATGGTGGGGAGATGATGGGGGGGGGTTGAAGGGGAAGGGTATATGTGAGGGCTCTTGCATAATATCCAACTCCCATGGGTCTCCCCAGGTGTTTCAACTGCAGACACGCCTCCTGGAACTAACGCTGGGAGAGGTGTGGGGGGCAGCGAGACGGGACAAGGAGTCGCAATGGAGACCGGAGAGCTGTATCCTCATAAACTTATCTGGGGACCACAACCTCCCAGCTGCTGCCTCTGTCCTAGGGCCGGCCTAGACCATGGCCCAAACCCCGACCTTAAACCCGAAGCCCTGACTCCAAACCCTAAACCCTGAACAATCTCCAGAGTCGACCTGAGAGACAAGCGGCAAGGCAAACTCACCGTGTCTCTGTTCTCCACTGCTTCAGCCATGGCAGTGAGCTGCCGCCTCATAAACTCCCCAACTCACCATCGCAGGTTCACGGTGTGGGGTGTAGCGCAGGGTCTCTTGGAACTCACCGAGTCTCTGTTCTCCACTGCTTCAGCCATGGCAGTGAGCTGCCGCCTCATAAACTCCTCTGGGGACCGAAACCTCCTGGCAGCCGCCTCTGCCTTCGGCAGCGGCATTTCCCGGGGTGGAGCGAAAACTGAGGGATGCTTGCTAGGGTCCGGCGCTGGCGTTTCCCAAGGTAGGGTAGCAGCACGGGGAGAGACAAGGTGAGATGCTGACATGCCACTCCCAGGCAGGTGGGATGCTGACGTGACACTCCTTGATATGCTAGAGGAAGCAGCGAGGGTGTTTCCTGTAGCAGGGCGCGGAGAGGCAAGGAGAGAGGAAGATGTTACAGATGCTACAGATGCTGCTGCTACAGATGTCTGTGCTTCAGATGTTGCTACAGGTGCTGCTGCTAGGAGAACACCAGCTTCCTTCCTGAAGCTTCCCCTCGTTAGGAGAACACTACCCCCTGCTCTTGTCACATCTAGCACATCAGCAGACTTGATATAATGTTTCCGGCTACTTGAATCGCGGAGGGCAGCATAAGATCCCCTGCTGGACCCAGCAATACCACCACCACCAACAACAGCACCACCACCAGCATCAGCAGCGCCACCACCACCACCGCCACCAGAACCAGCAGCAGCAGCTGCTGCCACAGCAGCAACAGCACCAGCAGCAGCCGCAGCAGTGACACTCCCAGCCTCCACAAAAGAGGACTCCTCAATAAACGGAAACGCCCGCCCATAGCTTTCAAACCCTGTGGCCAGGGAAACAGAAAAACGCCCACTTCCCCCTAAGCCCATCCTTCCCACCTCACCCACCCGTCCTGCGGCTGCTGCTGCTACTGCTGCCGATGCTGGTTGGTTTAGGGAAGCTTGCTTGTTTGTGACTGTATTGAGGGGTTCTTCTGATTGTGACTGTAGGTTGCTGAGTAGGGCTGCGAGGCGGGAGGCTAGGTTGGAGGGTTGGGTGGGGCGTCTGGAGGGCACTACTAGGGCTGTTGATGAGGCTGGCGGGTCCCGCTGCTGCTGCTGCTGCGGCTGCTCGTGGTGTTGTTGTCTTTGCTGCTGCCGCTGCTGCTCCAGCTGCTGCTGCTGTTGCTGTTCCTGCTGCTGCTGCTGCTGCTGCAGCAGCAGCAGTTGCTGCTGCAGCTGCAGAAGCTGAATCTGTCTGAAGTAATCCTGAATAGCAGGCGGAAGCGAAGCGAAATCTGCTGCCTGTGCTGCACCCTCCGCACCCTCTGCATCCCCTCCCTGTGCTGCGCCCCCTCCTGTTGCTGCGCCCCCTCCTGCTGCTGCTTCTAGCACTTCCATCCCTGCCACAGAAGTGGCTGGGGCAGTAGTACAGGTAGAGGCGAAAGCAGCAGCAAGGGGGGAAGCAGGAGCAAGGGGGGAAGCAGCAGCAGCAGGGGAAGCAGAGGGTGGGGAAACACCAGCCTCTGTCACTGGCGCGGCTTCTGCCTGGGGCTGCTGCTTACCATGCATCCTACGGCGCCTTATTTCCTCTGCTACCGCCGCCAACTCATTGCACGTTGCCATTCCTTCGCCCTCCACGCTCACACCTCCTGGCCCCTCACTACTTGTCCCTACACTAGACGGCCCCTCACTGGCTGGCCCCTCTCTAGCTGGCCCCTCACCAGCTGTTCCGACACTAGATGGCCCCTCACTAGCGTCGCTATTGCTACCCGCCTCCAATCCTCTTGCTTCGCCTTCTTCTCTCGCCGCTCCTACTGCTGCTCCTCCTCCTGCTCCTCCTGACTCTCCTCCTCCTGCTCCTCCTGCTCCTCTCCCTTCTTCGGGCCAGAGTAAACCACCCAGATGCAACGCCGCTTCCTCACTCTCCCACCCCAACAAACCCTCCTCACTCGCCCTTACCGCAATCTCGCCCTCACTAGCTCTCTTCGCAATCTCCCCCTCACTCGCTCTCTTAACCATACCTCCCTCACTCACTCCTCTCGCAAACCCTCCCTCTTGTGTTCTCCTCGGTACCACCCTTCTCCCATCCCCTCCCCCTCCGGTACCTCTTCCCCCTCCTTCCCCTCCTCCCCTCCCTGCTCCAACTACTCTGTCCATTAGGCTTATCGCAATAGCTTCCCACTCGTGCTGCTGCTGCTGCTGCTCCTCCTGCTGCTGCTGTTGCGGCTGCGGCTGCTGGCGATGCTGCTGCTGAGGTTGCTGCTGCTGCTGCTGAAAAAAAGGAGCACGCATGGTTTGAGGCTCCTCAAAGCCATCCTGTAACAGTAGATGCTGCTGCTGTTGCTGCTGCCACTGTTGCTGCTGCTGCTGCTGTTGCTGCTGCTGCTGTTGTTGCTGCTGCCACTGTTGCTGCTGCTGCTGCCACTGTTGCTGCTGCTGTTGCTGCAGCTGTTGCTGCTGCCGTTGATTCTGCCACTGTTGCTGCTGGTGTTGCTGCTGCCACTGTTGCTGCTGCTGTTGCTGCTGCTGTTGCTGGGGGAGAAGGGGAGCCTGCATAATCTGGGGCGGCTGAAAAACACCCAGCGAGTGCAGCGTTCGCTGCTGCTGCTGCTGCTGCTGCTGCTGCTGCTGGGGGAAAGCAGGCTGCGAAAGCAATACTCGCTCCGAAAAAAACCCTTCTTCATTCAGGTTGGGCATAACAACTATTTCACTGATACTAGATCGGTTTATTTGAGCGCTTCCTAAACCGCAGCTTCCTCCCAGGATGTCTACAAGATCCCCGCCCAGATTGCCGACCATACAGCCGCCCAGATTGCTGACCAAATCGCCTCCCAGATTTCCCTCCAAATCGCCACCCAGATTGCCGACCAGATTCCCACCCATACTGCTCCCTAGCGCTCCCAAATTTCCATCAGTGCCTACTATCTCCTTCCACCACTGCTGCTCATCTAGCATGCTTGGCTCTCGTGACGGGACTGCGTCTAACGCATATGAAACGCCAGGGTCACCGCCAGAGTGACCGCCAAGCTCCTGCTGCTGCTGCTGCTGCTGCTGCTGCTGCTGCTGCTGCTGCTGCTGCTGCTGCTGCTGCTGCTGCTGCTGCTGCTGCTGCTGCTGCTGCTGCTGCTGCTGCTGCTGCTGCTGCTGCTGCTGCTGCTGCTGCTGCTGCTGCTGCTGCTGCTGCTGCTGCTGCTGCTGCTGCTGCTGCTGCTGCTGCTGCTGCTGCTGCTGCTGCTGCTGCTGCTGCTGCTGCTGCTGCTGCTGCTGCTGCTGCTGCTGCTGCTGCTGCTGCTGCTGCTGCTGCTGCTGCTGCTGCTGCTGCTGCTGCTGCTGCTGCTGCTGCTGCTGCTGCTGCTGCTGCTGCTGCTGCTGCTGCTGCTGCTGCTGCTGCTGCTGCTGCTGCTGCTGCTGCTGCTGCTGCTGCTGGTGGTGGTGGTGAGGCGGCGGCTCCAGCAGTCCCATTGAGCCTCGCTCTGCTCCCCTTCCGGCGCTTCCCCCCTGCTTCTCCGTCTCCTGCCTCCCCTTTGCCCCCTCCTTCCCCTCGTCGGCTCTCCTCTCTTCCTTTTTCCCCTCTTCCTTCTCCCCCTCGTCCTCCTCCCATCCCCTCTTGTTGTCGCCGTCGTCTAGGCCAAACCTTGCCGGCCAATGCCGCCGTGTGACTGGACGGCCGTCCTTTGAGTGCTCCATGCCAAAAGGAGACCTAGATTGCGGCTTGGTAGCAGGGGAAGAGCTTAATAGGTCAACGCTGGAGCTATGGCCGCCGCGTGTGCAGAAGGGCTAACTTGTAATAGCGAAGCCGTGAGGTAGAGTATAAACAGCGAGTATGGGAGGGAGCCCTGGAGTTGTGTTGTGCTCGGTTACGTTCACAAACGGTACTGGAGGGGTAAAAGAGGGAGAAAATGAAATTTGAGGGAGGGGGAGGAATCTGAGGGGAAGCGTGAAGCAGGCAGAGCGACAGTCAGAAGACACTTTTTGAAGATAAATAAATATATGTAAAAAAAAAAAAAAAAAAAAAAAAAAGTCTGGTCAAGAAGAGACGGAAAAGTACTAAACAGGGGGGGGGAGAGCTCCGTGAGTGAGATCCATGGGATATGGGATGGAAGGAGACGCCAGGACAATGGGGGACGACTGGATCCTCTTCGTTAAGAAAAATACGACGCCGCGGCAACGCAATTTTGGAAATTCATGATCTGGCTTACTACGCAGCATGATTCAGTAAATCCGAGGCATTCAATGCAAGTTGTGCATGATATACCAAGGCAGCCTCGTTCATAATAAATTCGTTCATGGCGCATAATCGAGGCAAGTAATTTTTTTAATCATACCAACTCCTGCAAACGCAAAAAAATAGTTCTTTTCCCGTGTGTGATCATGTAAATGTGAGATTTTACCGTAGAGAGTGCCGCCGGCAGTTTTTCTCCGGGCCGTGGTTTCGGGGTCAATTTTTTGGCTGCGAAACTTTCTGCTGCTGCTTTCGGTCTCAGAACTGCGCACGCTCGGCAGGGTCGAGAAGGGAAACTTAAACCCACCAAGTGACTGATCTCAAACTGATCAGTGATCAGACCAACTTCACACTGCAAAATCTCCCCAAAATCAGGATGAAATTAGCGAATATAACCGAAAGTCCCACCGCTGACGAAGCATCAGCTGAAGTAACAGCCTTCTAGCCAAGGCTAGCAAAGCAGGCTGCTTGAAGAAGTCTCTGCTGCTGCTAAGGGATTCTGAAACCAACTGCTGCTCGATGAGTTAGAGAGACTGCAGCAGCAACAGTCGTTGCAGCAGAAGGGTCCTTCCCGCAAGGTGAGAGGCTTGGTTTGGCCGGGAAAGGGTTTCCAAATTCTCCACTTACCCGAGCTTCTGCACTGTACCAGATTCAGACCGATCAGTAAATCACCGCATTACCATTTTTAGGATGTTGAGGGGTCGATCAGCCGTGGCATTGAGGTCGAATGTTGAGGTGGCCTCAACATCTGCCCCCCGGCAGAAAAACAAACTCAAAACCCATTCGGCCCCAGATCAGACAGGCAATCCCCATGCCGAACAAAATCCACCAGCATGACCAGGCCAACAACTGCGCCAGCTTTGCGGGGAAGGGGAAAGCTCCTGGCTGGGTCTGGTCTGGTCGCTCGCATCGCACGCAGATGAAAGTTTGCCCACGCACGCAGAAATGAAACACTTGCAGCGAGTTCTCTCCATAAAATCCCAAACTACAGTATGGCATGTGGTGGTTCCTCGGCTGGTTGGCAGCAGCACGCTCCACGCGCCACGTGTCGTGGATGGCTAGAGTTTCAGGGATAGGACTGTAGGAGCACTGTAGATGAATGTTTGGGAAAGGTGAGTGTCGCGTTTGAGCTGCAGTAGTTGGGCGGGGTAATGGTGACAAAGGTGGGTTTGGCCGTGGCCCCTTAAAGTTCAGATCACGCGATCGAAGAATTTTCACTGTGGGCACACATCTACAGTAAACGTGTTGACAGTTACACCCAGTATTTTTACAGGGCGTTCCACCAAGAGGGTATTCACTCCCCGAAAGCAGCTCCTGAAGACCGGATCCGGATACCCTTGAAAAACAAATTAAACTTGATTTTCTAAAACAAACGTTTACTGCTCCATTTAGTTTTTCTCGAGTCAGGAAACTCGACATCAGCTTAGGCAGTGCTCAAAGTTTTCTTCCGCGTGGAGTCGTCCGCGCTTAGGCCGTAGTAACAAGGGCGTACTGTCTACGCACTCAGAAATGGTCAGGGTAGTAACACAACTTGTTTTGCCGCCCAATTTCACGGTATTTGAATACCACGGGCGAAGTGTAGAAGAAACTGTTTTCATGCACACTCAGGCCCTGAACTGAACCTGCGGAACAGTACAGCACTCAACACTGGGCCCTTGAACACACAAGGCAAATCCTCTGCTGCATTTGCGGGCAGAATGTTTTCCAAGGGCGGCATTGAAGTCCAAAGTGACCGTGCTTCATGGCACAGGTCATGCCACGTATAAACCGTTGTATACATTCAGCTGAGACCACCCATCACCATGGCACATGCTGACAGCAGGTTATCAAGTGCCTGTTGTGGTTTTGAAGTGTTGAGAGAGACGCCGATCTCGGGTAGTAGAACATATTGCCTGTGAATTTCAGGGATGTGACTACATATTCAGTGTAAATATTACAAGAATACTGGTGGCAGGAAGGTTAAACAAGACAGCTCCGAAACGAAATTCCTCGAAAGCGTGTTGATGTAGTGGAAAGTGGGCACACGGAGAGAGTGCTGGTATATTGTGCATTCCCTGCGTAGATCTTAGAATTTCGACGAAGCAAAACAAAAAAAATAAAAAAAAAAATCTGTACAGCTGAGCTGTATTGTTCTGTACGCCACACGTGGCCCAAACGCACTGTTGCTGCGCAGATTCTGGGCCCACCTGCACATGGGGGCACGGGTTGTGCTCGTGTGTGTCGTCGAAGTCCAGGTGAGGTGAGGGGGTGTCCCATCCCAAGCGTACAGGATGTGTTCTCGCTCAAACCCTATCCAACCACTTCAGATTGATCCTTCTGGCCCGGAAGGGGTGTCACCCAACCGCAACCAGAGATACGCTTGGTGGGGAGCCGCTCTGATTGAGGGCGTGGTACAACGACCTAAGTTGCGCAACCTATCGACCCAGCTCCCCAAGCCTCGCCTAGCGCGTGAAGGTTGGGTTGGGCTGGTTTGGGTTAGGTTTTTCCGCCTGTCCGGTTGGGGGTATCGTGTTACTAGGTCCTGTACCACGCCCTGAGTGGTGAAGCAGTGGTCACTGCTCCAGTCAGTCACCTACCAAGGAGTACACCTTTGCTTTTTACAGGATTGTGAATATGGAAAACACGGAAGCAAGGGGAACATGCTTTATACAAAGGTTTTCAAGCTATATACTGATCAAAAGGGAGTCAAATTCAGCAATTCCTAAAACAAAGCCCCTTTGTACCCCAAAGGCAAACAGGAAAATTTTCTATAGAGGAATCTTATAAAGCATGGATGCTCTTCAAAAGCTTCTTATGAGTTGGGAAGTGTGCATTTTGAGGAACACAAAAAAAAAGTACGATGCTCCTCAACTCATCGTCACTTGAATATAGGACATGGATCTTGTGCAATGTACAGGTTTGCAATCCATACAACCCACCCTCCTACTCAAAACTGAATGAATGACAAGAGGGGGAGAGTACAGGTGAATATATCTAAGTGTTGTACCCTCTAAGAGATGATCCTATACGGTCTATACAAACATAAGAGATACACATGTTTGACACACCCCCTAGACTGCATAGGGGTAGGTCCTGAACAAGCAGCTCAATGCGGCACTACTAGTCCAGCCACTGAGACAAGGGTCTACAGACGAGTCAGAAGGAGTACAGGCAAGGCAAGAGCAAGACCAGGGCGGCACTACTAGTCCAGCCACTGAGAGAGGACACAAGTCCAGTCTGAGTACATATAGATATATAGGACAGTACAAGGTCAAGGTCCTAGCAAGTGAGAGGCTCCAGGAACTAGACCGAGCTGTGCACAGTGCCGCTGATGATCTTTAGGCGCAAGCGCCTTCGTAAAGATATCAGCCGTGTTGGCACCGGAGGCCAGGTGTACTACGCGAGCCTGGCGGCGCTGCTGTAGCTCGCGCAGGAGGAAGTACCGCAACTGAATATGCTTCGCTCTGCCCTCGAGTCGAGGCTCTTGACACAGGAGGATCATGGCCCTGTTGTCAGCGTACAGGACCAGGGCAGAGCTAGGCCGCTCATCTAAGTCTGTGAGCAAGAAAGTCAGCCAACGGAGCTCCTGTGCCGCCATGGCACCGGCGTAGATCTCGGCCTCACAGCTGGACTTGGCAACAGACGAGGAGCGGGTAGCTCTCCACGAGACGGCACCTGAACCAAGGCTGAAGCAGTAGCCCTGGGAAGACCTGAGTGTCTCGGCGTCGTCTGCCCAAGAAGCGTCTGTGTGTCCAGTAAGGACCACTGGCCTGCGTCCTCCTAGCACTAACCCCATGCCCGATGTACTTGCAAGATAACGCAAAACCCTCTTAGCGGCAGACCAGTGCTGCGGTCGGTGTCGGCCTATGGCCACAAAGCGAGCCAGGATGCTGTGAGGGTATGCGAGATCAGGGCGAGTGCAGTCATCAGGTACATGAGGCAACCCACCAGCTCAGCGTAAGGACCACTGGGCTCTACAGACTCCTCAGGAACTGGAGCAGAGAGTCTGTGGCCTAGAGGCAGAGGGGTGGGCTGTGCAAAGGAGAACTGAAGGCCGAACCTCTGAAGGACCTAACGCACCAAGTGTGACTGAGTCAAGGTGATGGTGCGCACTGCTCTGTCCCTGGAGATCTGCAAGCCAAGGTAGTGGCGCAGTTCTCCAAGGTCAGTGCAAGTGTGTCTCTTCAGCAGCTCTGCCTTCACTGAGGCCAGTGCGTCCCTGTCTGCTATGGCAAAGACTAGATCGTCCACGTACACAAGGATGTAGAGCGGAGTCTGGCCAACACGAACGAAGAGTGAGGGGTCTGCAGAGGACGGAAAGAACTGCAGGTCAGCAAGCGTAGCACGCAGCGTGTCGTGCCACTCACGGGGAGCCTGCCGCAGGCCGTAGACGGGTCGACGCAGGAACCACTGGGTCCAAGGAGGGAAGGTGCCAATAAAGCCCTGGGGGCGACGCAGGTAGACCTGCTCGTGTAGGCTGCCCTGAAGGAAGGCAGTGGAGAAGTTAAGGGAGTAAAGCTCGTAGTCACGCTGAGCTGCTAGGTGTAGCAGAACCCGAAGAGTAGTCATCTTCGGGGTCGGACCGAAGTCCACCCCCTCACGCTGACTGAAACCTCTAGCCACATAGCGCGCCTTGAACACAGGCAGCTCTCCAAGAGGGCGCTTCACCTTGAAGAGCCAGCGGCCATCGACTACGTTCACCCCAAGCGGGGGAACTGCGTCGACGAAGGTGCCGGTGGATCTCCAAGATGCCATCTCCTACTCCATGGCAGCTATCCACTTGGAGGCCCAGGGTCCCGAGGTCGCCTCAGCGTAAGTGCGAGGGGTCGAGATGTCGAAAGCGTCTGGGTCACCCTTAGGGACTAGCAGCATGGAATAGAGATGGGGAGCAGCCTCGGACAGGAAAGCAAGCTCGAACTGGCGGTCCTCCAGGACGTCACTGCCGAGGGCAGAAGCACCCCCGACAGACAGAGGACAGGCAAGGTCAGAGACCAGAGCGGTGGCGTAGTCAAGGTGGCGTGTAGAGGCGAAGTCAGCGACCGCAGGGACAGGAGATTCAAGACACGAGACCGGAAAAGACGGGTCGGTAACGAGAGAGGCGAGGACCCGAGGAACAAGAGGACGAGCGGCACGAAGGTAGTCAGACAGAGGAGAGAGCGAGGGGGAAGACGAGCGGGGGACGAGTCTGGCGGAGGGAACACAGGACCGTAAACGGGTAGAGGAGGAGACGGGGGGAGAGGAAAGGACGCAGGGTCAGGGGACGGAAGGCCGAGCAGGCGAAGGGCAGACACCGGCGGGGACTGTTGCTGTGGCGGAACAACGCCGACACCGGGACCGCACGCTGCTCCTCGGCTACCACCGGCAGACTCCACTCCAGCACCCCTAGAAGGAACACTCCCAGGGCCCGAAACCCCTCGAGCACCGGTACCACCCCCAGGGCCACCGGGGCTAGCACCCAGTCCAACGCCAGCACCCCCAGAGTCAACGACCCGCTGCTGCACCGGCGGCGGCGGCGGCGGCGGCAGCGACAACGACGGGTGCGGCGGCGGCGGCGGCGGAGGTGACGACGGCTGCAGAGGCAGTGGAGGAGGGGACGCCTGGGGAGGGGCAGCCGGCGAGGACTGCGCCGCAGGGCCACCAGAGTCAGAAGACTCCTCAACCGGGACCACCGACGGAAGAGGGGTGACGTGGGATACACCAGAGGGGGCAGGACGGGGAGGGGGAGGGGGGGGGGCAGGGACCACTGGGGAAGGAGGGACCAGGAACGGGGGGGGGTAACCGGGGGACCGCGGTGGGGGAAGCTACGGTAGAAGGAGACGGACTCGTCAAAGGTGACGTCGCGAGAGTGGAAGAAGCGTTGAGACGGCGGGTGGTAGAAGTGCCAGTCGGACGCGTCAAGGGGAATACCTAGGAAGACGCAGGGAAGGGTGCGGGCAGTGAGCTTGTCCGTGCCGGAGGCACGAACGTGAGCAAGGCAGCCCCAGACGTGGAACGCAGTCGCGTCACCAGGGGACCCGGTCCAAAGACTGGTCGGCGAAACCTGCGGCCGCTGGGGGTGCGGCCACAGGTTAAGCTGGTGAGAAGCGTAGTGCACGACGAACGGCCACAGAAAATGGGTTGCACCGGCATGGATCATGGAGGTGCGAGCAACCTCCATGACCAAGCCGATGCGTTGCTCAGCGACCCCATTTTGCTGTGGGGAGTCCGGCAGGGTGAACGTCTGGATGATGCCCTCCGCACGACAGAAGCGACCAAGGACACCTGAGGCAAACTCGCCACTACGGTCGGAGTGAAGACGCAAGACAGGGAGACCGCGGTGGACACGCGCAGAGACAAGCCAGGGAATGAGAGCGTCAGGCACGTCGGCCTTGCGCTCCAGGGGAAAGACTGTGGTGTAGCGAGTGAAGTCGTCGACAAGCACGAGAAAGTAGGGCTCTCGACGCGGCCCATGGACGAGGGCGGGGCCCCAGACGTCCATGTGCAGGGTCTGCAGCGGCGCGGCGGTAGGGGGAAACGAGGACGAGTGAGGGGCACGGCGAAGCCGACCCTCGACGCAAGGCGTGCAAGGTGGGGCGGGGGAGGAGGGAAAAGCGGGGAGAGAACTAGGGAGACCAAGGACGAGACCGTGCTGGGACATGTGACGCAGACGCGGGAGTGCAGGATGGCCTAGGCGGTGGTGCCAAAGGAGAGTCGGGTGAGTGAGGGACCGACAGGAGCAGGCAGCAGCAACCTGGGTAGACGCAGCCACCTGAAGGCGCGCCCCAGCCGGGGGAGTCACGGTGTCCAGGGTGAACAGGCCGGACACCGGGTCCCGGGGGAACGTGGACAGGGGGGCACTTGTGGCGGCCTCGGTACAGACAGCATACCGCTCGTGACCAGGGAACGTAGTGGTGACGCCAAGGTCCTGGAGGCAGCCGACACCAACTAGGTTCCTGGAGAACGAGGGGATATGCAGACCTGTGAGAGAGCCCGAAGCAACCGCCGGACAGGGAAGGGTGGTGGAACTGCGGGCAACTACCGGACCTCCGGAGGGGTCAGCAAGAGAAACGGCAGCAGGAACAGGAAGCGGCGTTAGTGTAGTGAAGTCGCGGAAGAAGCACCGGGAAGCGCCAGAGTCCAAGGTGAAGGAAAGCAAAGCAGTGGCATCCGGCGACGGGGCGACGGCGGAAGCACCTAGGCTAAACAAAGCAGGGGCTCCTACACCTGACGCAGCAGGGGAGGCTAAGCTAGGCACACCTACACTAGACGACAATGAGTAATAAGCAGGAAGCACACTAGAGTCATCAGCATACATCACATGCAGAGCAGAAACAATGGCATCCATGTCCATGTCAAAAATCTGAATCCCACGACTAAACAAACTGTGCCAGTCCGGGAGGTTTGGCGACGGCCCGAAGCGCTGACGAAACAGGTCGTCCAGGCGACGAAAATTGGGGGCAGTAGCGTGACCGATCTTACCGCAAACGAAGCCGCGGCGAGGACCGGTCTTGATCTGGTACAGACAACGCACGCCTCCCGAACCACCACCTGGCACCCCAGTACGCGCACGACCATCTCCAGCGCCAGGCCACCCGGGCGGGAGAACACTCGCCGGCCTCGTCTGCTGCGGCTGCTGCGGTGGCTGCTCAGCTGGACCAGGCAGGGTCCCCTCATCCGCTCTAGCACCAGACGACTCGACTCCACCACGACCCCCACCTGCACCCCCTCCTCCGCCACGCCCGGCCCTGGGGCGGCGGCCCTTCCCCGAACGGAACTGCGCTGCAGCAGCAGTCTTAGCCACAGCGGCAGAACCGTCGGAGAAGGTACACTGAGCGGGGGCACAACCCTGAAAGATGGGGACCGGCACAGTACCGCTCGCCTGGGCGATGGAGCGGTGGTGGGTCTTAATAACAGTCAGGGTGTCTACAAAGTCCGTGAGGGCGAGCTCACCGGGGTGAATGCTAGGGAAGCGGTCGTGGGCGGCGGCAAGGCGGTCAGGGAGGCGAGTGGCAAGCAGGTAGAGGGTAGAGGTAATGGGCGGCTGGTGGGCTCGAAGCTGTGCGTCAGTGCAGGCAGCGCGCTGGTTTCATCTATCGTGCGCAGGTGGGCAGCTAGGTCAGCGACAGTGAGGAAAGACGCAAGGTCATTAAAGAGCATCGAAAGGATCAGACGACCCACCGAGGCAGCAGGAGGGGTGGAATAGCGCTTGATGACAGCATCTAAGTAAGCCTGGGCGGTAGTGATGGACCTAAAACGAGGGCGCTCAGACGGGGGAAGGGCATTACTAATGGCAAGCTATGCGACAGCGTCTCGGGAAAGCCAGACAGAGCGCGCAAGGGTAGCGGCTGCAGTAGACTCGCGCTCAGCGGGTGTGGGGTCAGCGAACAGCACAGCAGGGGTGTCTGGGCAGGGGAGCGTACCGTCTAGGTGTGCGGAAAGCGGGTGGCCATCCTGCCGCTGGCCAGTGAGGTGGCGGCGGAGGTTGGCGAGCCACGCCTCGAACTCCAGAGGCTGGCCTTCAGCGTCGAAGCGAAGCTCCGCAGCCATCAGGATCAGTGCAGGACAGTACAGGTCGGTACAGTGTGGTGCAGTGCGGTGGAGTGCGGTACCGTGCGGTGCAGTGCGGTGCAGTGTGATGCAGTGCGGTGCAGCACGGTGCAGTGCGGTACCGTGCGGTGCAGGTGATGGGGAACCGTACCAGTAAGAGTGCACGGCCGGAGCAGGCACGACGAGCGGGCCGCACACAGCTCGGGGCAGTACGGGCGCGAGGGCCAGGAGCAGCGGGCACCAGGCCGGCGGGATGAGCGCGGGGCCGGCTGGGACGGGCGCAGGGTCGGCGTGGACGGGCGCGGGGCCGGCGTGGACGGGCGCGGGGCCGGCTGGGACGGGCGCGGGGCTGGCTGGGACGGGCGCGGGGTCGGCTGGGACGGGCGCGGAGGTTGCGAGGGCGGGCGCGGGGCCGGCTGGGACGAGCAGAGGGGCCGCTAGGGTGAGCGCGTGGGCCGCTAGAGCGGGCGCTGGGGCGGGCACGAAGGGGCGCTAGGGAGAGCGCGGGGGGCCGCTAGGGCTGGCGCTAGGGCGGGCACGAGGGGCCGCTAGGGCGAGCACGGGGGCCGCTAGGGCGGGCGCTAGGGCGGGCACGAGGGGCCGCGAGGGAGAGCGCGGGGGCCACTAGGGCGGGGCGCTGGGGCCGGCTAGGACGGGCGCTAGGGTGGGCACGGGTGAGGGGCCGCTAGGGCGGGGCACGGGGCCAGCTAGGACGGGCGCTAGGACGGGCACGGGCGTGGGGCGTGAGGGCGGGCACGAGGGGCCGCTAGGGCGGGCACGAGCGTGGGGCCGAGAGGGCGGTCGCTAGGGCCGAGGGGAGGTGGCGCGTGGGGCGCGACTAGGACGGGCGCGACTAGGGTGGGCGTGACTAGGGCGGGTAGGTCCGAGAGCGGAAGCGTGGGTGAGCGGGGACCTACCTACTGCTGATACCAACTCAAAACTGAATGAATGACTAGAGGGAGAGAGTACAGGTGAATATACCTTAGTGTTGTACCTAAGAGATGATCCTATACAGTCTATACAAACATAAGAGATACACATGTTGACACCTCTTGCAAAGTGAGCACGCCATTACAGGGAAAACAAACCAGTTTTCACCCTCACACTTTTTCTAATGTACACATATAAAAACCTTACACTACTGTAATAGCGCCCAAATTAACGTATTCTCAACTTATACATATGCTTATATGTAGAACTTGTAGGCTAGATGGGTTTGTGTTCTTACAGGGTACAACTCCAACCCTATTCAGAGTAGCGAATTAACTAGAATAGCGCCCCTACACGCAATCCACCTTGGTGCCCCTCTGAGCCGGCGCTCTCGCCGGCTGTCTCCTCTCGCACGGCTCCACCACACTCCACCGCACCCGGCTGTTCCCTTCTCCTCCGCCTCCTACGTCCCACAGCTGTTGCTGCTGTGCGCAATGACGAACCCCGTTCTCCACTTGGACGCTGAGGGTCGGGCAGTTGACTTTGAGGCGTGGCTCGCTGACCTGTGCCACCACATGAAGGGTCAGCGCCAGGATGGCCAGTCCTTAGCAGTCCATGTCGACGGTAAGCTTCCCTACCCCGACCCGCCTACTGCCCTCCCTGACTCTCCCACGCTTGCTGAGTGAGAGGCTTTCACAGCTGCTAAGCTCGCCCGCTCTGTTTGGGAGTCGTGTGATGCTGTTGCGCAGCTTGCCATCAGTCACGCCCTCTCCCTGTCTTAGCGCCCCCGCTTTCAGGCCGTAGAGACCGCGTAGGAGTACATAGATGCTGTTATTGCGCACTATTTCATTCCCTCCTCTGCCTCTGCTAGCCTTCTCCTCCTGCCCCTTCTTTTCCCTGATCTCTCTTCCTTCTCCACTGTCGCTGACCTTGCCACTCACCTACCGCACTGTTATCACTGAGGCTCAGCTCACTGTACTACCTCCCCCCCCTCAATGCAACCCTTTATTTCCTTGCCACGCACCTCCCCGACCGCTTAGCCACTGCCCGCGACACCTTCCTTAATCTCCACTACGCTGACCTCACCCTTACTGACTTTGTCACCACCTTGACTGCGATAGAGACCCGCCAGCGCACTATAGCCCAGTCTAGTGGTACTGCGTTGGTCCCTATCTTCTAGGGCTGTGCTCTTTCCTAGTGCACTTACTCTGACGTTCCCGCTGCTGTCGCTTAGACAGTCCTTGTAACTGAGACCGTCGTCGCGACCTTAGCGTAGCCTCGTCAGGGTAAGGGTCGTCGCCCCAGAAGGGGGCGTGTGGGAGGGAGGGATGGCGGGGGTGGCGGAGGCGGTGGAGGTGGTGCTGGCACAAGATGTGCTGACGAGGGGGTGGGCGCTAACGCCCTAGAGCAATAGCAGGAGTAGCAGCAGCAGCAGCAATAACAACAGCAGTAGCAGCAGTGGGGGGCCCTAGTCTTCATGGTGGCCCGGTGGCTTTGGTGGTGGTAGCCGTGGTGGCGGCACGCGGAGCTCAACGTCGGGTGGCGGCTCCAGCTCTGAGAGTTGCCATTACCAGATCCAGTCTGGTCCCCTTCGTGGCAACGTGTGTGGCCGCCGGGTCACACTGCTGCCCGCTGCTATCGCCGCCTCAACGACCTCTTCCATCTCTGCTTCGGACCGACGCCGTCCCTCCCAGACTGGCACAGCCTTGTCTGTCGTCGTGTGCCAGTCTTTGAGTTATACATGGATAAGATTTATTATGCTATGTATGCCATGTATCTTGTTGACTCTAGTGTGACTGGACCCTATCACAATGTGTTGCCTAGCCTAGGTGTGTCTGCTGTGTATAGTCTAGGCTCCCCTGTTGCGT
Organism: Closterium sp. NIES-67; assembly: GCA_027943415.1. Taxonomy (NCBI): domain Eukaryota; kingdom Viridiplantae; phylum Streptophyta; class Zygnematophyceae; order Desmidiales; family Closteriaceae; genus Closterium; species Closterium sp. NIES-67. The sequence goes on from BQMB01002055.1 coordinate 358,792, forward strand.
CATGCGTAAGATCTCCTACCTTGTTTAGCCTAGGCTCTATGCTAGTGCCCCCGCGCTGCCGCTACCGCTACGATCTCATTCACGTTGAACTCTGGTGCGTCCACCTGCTTCTTTCGCGACCACACCATTCTCACGTCGCTTGCCGCCCCAGCAGCTGTCTCCCTTGCTGACCCTTCCTCCGGTCCTTTAGTTGCACGTAGCTCTACCACTTTTTCCTCTCCGACGGTTTCCTCAGGCTCTCTTACGGGTCTGCATGTCCCCTCATTCTCCAGGAACATAGTTGGTGTCGGCTACTTTCAGACCTCGGCGTCACCACTACGTTCTTTGGACACAAGCAGTACGCACACTGTATTGAGGCCAGCAGTAATGCCCCCCTCACCACGTTCCCCTGGGACCCGGTGTCAGGCCTATTCACGATGGACACCACTTCCTCCCCTGGGTTGGAATCCCTCCAGATGGCTGCGTGTACCCAAGCCGTTGCGGCTTGCTCGCGTCAGTCGCTCACTCACCCTTCGCTCCTATGGCACCACCGTTTAGGTCACCCGCACTCCCGCGTCTTTGCCACATATCCCAGCACGGTCTTGTCTTAGGTCTCCCTGCGTCGCTCTCTGCCCTCCCTCCCTCACCCGCGCCTTCGTTCACGCCTTGCGTTGAGGGCCGGCTGCTCCTCCTCATTTCCCCCCACCACTGCGCTACTCCAAACCCTGCACTTGGACGTCTGGGGCCCAGCCCCCGTCCCTGGGCCGCGTCTCGAGCGCTACTTTCTGGTGCTCATCAACGACTACACGCACCACGATGTTTCCCCTGGAGCGAAATGTTGACATGCCTAATGTTCTTATCCCATTGCTTGTAGCTGCGCACTTCCACCGCGCCCTGCCAGTGCTCCACTTCGACCGTGGCGGTGAGTTTGCCTCCGATCGGCTTGGCGAGTTCTGTCGTGCGAAGGGCATCACCCCGTTGCACACCCTGTCGGACTCCCCACAACAGAATTGGGTCGCTGAGCAACGCATCGGCTTGGTCATGGAAGTGGCTCGTACCTCGTGCACCCCATTTTTAATGGCTTTTCGCAGTGCGCTACGATGCTCACCAGCTTAACATATGGCCGCACTCCCAACAACCACATGTTTCGCCGACCCTTCTCTGGATCGGGTCCCCTGGTGACACATCTGTGTTTCATGTCTGGGGCTCCCTTGCTCACATCCATGGTGTTGGTGTGGACAAGCTCATCGCCCGCATCGTCCCTTCTGTGTTTTTTGTGGTTTCCTCCTACACGATTCTGAAAGGCACTTTTACCACCTGTCGTCTCACCGTTTCTTTCCCCGCCCCTGTTACTTGTCCCCACTCCTCCAGTAGCTCCCCCTCCCAGTCCTTCCCTGTCACGTGTCTCTCACGTCACTCCCTTTCCTTCGGTTGGCCCAGAGGAGGAGTCCGCTGACTCCGGGGGTCCGTAGTCTCCGGATGAGCCGCCTGTTTCTGCGGGGCCTGCACCCTCGGCTGGTGTGCCTCCTGCGCCGCCGCATTTACTGCCGCCTGTTTCTGCGGGGCTTGCACCCTCGGCTCTTCAAGGTGAAACGCCCTCCTGGAGAGCCGTCGGTGTTCAAGGCGCGCTACGTTGCTAGAGGCTTTAGTCAGCACGTGGGGGTTGACTTCTTTCAGACCTTCACCCCGACTGTCAGAGGATCGAATGAGGTTTACTCAATGTTGCACTATCAATCAGTACAAGGTGCTTAAATACTTCCATAGTATATTAGGTAACCAGGTTTATCCTATCCAAAGGGAATAGACCCTTCTAAAAATAGAATCACCCTGCGTATAGCTATGCAAGGCTTGGCTTTAAGGGATTACGGCAGGATTACGCTAGATATAGTGCGCCAGTACATCCCAAGCCTGGTTAGTGATATAATCATAATAACATGATTAACCAAAGGATAATGGAAAAGGAAGAATACGAAATCAAATGAGATGAGATAAAGACCAAATGAATCACGAAAAAAGAGGAATGAAATAGTGAGGAAAATGGAAAGGGGAAATTGGTGTAACGGTGTCATACTCTCACACTTCCCCCCCTCAAAGCTAGGTGGTAGAAGTAACAACCTGCTTGACAAGGTAGTCGCGAAGAGGACGACGAGCATTACCCATGTCGAATTCAGAGACGCAGCGTCAAAAGGATCATAACCCTTCCAGCAAATAAAAAGCTCCATAGTGCCATTCTGACGACGACGGTGTCCGAGCACGTAGTTGTCCCATGTTTAGATTCATCGTAGACGAAACGAGCGGTGACGGTGGTTGGCATTCAGTTTAGAGCGTGTTTGATCCCGATAGGGTTTAAGAAGCTGATATGGAAGGCGTTATGGATCTTTTAAGTGGCTGGTAAGCGGAAGTGGAAGGTGATTGAAGTGACATTTGCTTCAACGAGGAGAGACTCGCAGAAGCAAGGTTAAAGCTTGGATGGAAGATGGCTGATGTCGAGATCACGATGGGAAAATGTAGTGATGAGCGGCCACGTACTTCTGCTGCTGTTGGATGTCCAAGAGGCGCTTGTGTGGCCGATCTTCGAGATGGTGGAGGATGGCGATGAAATCGTAAGCGAGTTGGACTGTAGCAAGAACTGTCAATTGCTACGGAGTGAGCGGGCTCCGTCCACAGCAAGGAAGGATGGTGTGTATCGCCGTCAATTATATATGGGCAGGTGCAAGTTGTAGTTGGAGATGTGAATGGTTGGAACAGTGTGCTGTAACGTTCAGATGAATGGCTATGTTGTCTGTTCTGTACATGCCTGAAGATCACTTGCACCTCGTCCACGCCTAAAGATCACCAAGTGTTAGTGGTATGGCAGTCGTGTCGTTGTACTGCTTATGTAGCAGTGTTGTATCCGTTACAGGCAGCTTCTGTTGAATGCTAGTCCATGCCTTAGTTTTGTCGCAAGTCGTACCCTCTCGGCATCGTAGTACTGCGGGATGGAGAGCAGAATCACTAGTAGTAACCCTGTCCACCACGCGGTCTGCTAGTCACACTGCCTTGAGTACAACAGCGCATGTGAAGTGCTGCTCAGTGTATCCCTTGTGTTCAGAACCATGCGAGGGGCTGGTACCATAAACGCGGAGCGGATAACTTCCAGAATCGGCGCCAAAGTATTCCCTCAATGGTTGCTCAAGCAAGGAATCTCAGCTGCTTAATTAGGGCTATTCCCAAATAATCCTCTCCCATTTCCAAATGAGCATTGCTGACAACCAATCCAGTTTAGCATGGAGACCATCGGTAGGCATCGGTGTCTGTGCGCAGATATTGGGATAGGTCTTTTGGTGTTATCATGTGTTGTCTTATTCTGTTACTGTCCTTGAAGTAGCGTTGATGTCGAAGATGTGTCAGCTACTTAGCATCGGTGTTGAAGTCTGCTCCATTTCGGCAAACAGGGGTGTTGTTGGAGATACGCGGAGTCCACTATCTGGAGAGGCGTCGGTGCTCCATTTCACGCCTATTTGCTTCCGTGGAGTTGGTGTTGGTGATGGATAGGTTGCGACGCAGGTTTTATGACTTTAAGGAAAGCCATAGGCCATTAGGACTTGTATACCAGTAGAGTACCGTTGTCCTCCCATCCTCATAAAATCAAATATCTTCAGGGTATATGGCATTGCCAAGTTGTTCCCTCGCATAGTGGTATCTCCTTCCCACTAGCTGGAAATCGATGTTGTGCTTGACCAGGACTTTACGATCCACTGGAATATAATCCAGCATTATTTCCATTGAGCGGAGAATCATCCATCAGGGTTCGGATATGACTATTGTGTCGAGTCTTCTACTGCGGCGGCGGCGGTGGCGGTTGCAACGATGGCGACGGCAGCAGCTGCTGCAGAGAATTCTCAACTCGTAATGGTTGAAGGAGAATCCATCAACTCCCTCATCCCATTAGAGTTTTCCTGATGGGTGTAACAGGCGTAACTACCTGGAACCCGTGCATTTTGGTACACATGAATTGCTTCATTGCTGCCGGTGATTGTTTCATTTGAGGGTATGAAGATCAATTTGCTTCTCCCCTCAATGTATCCACGGGTAGCAATTCCTGGTAGGCTCATCCGTGCCTCCGATGTACGGTCGGTAGAGCACGTGATCGTGTTGTAGTAGTCCGCATCTCCATCACGTGTTGATAGCTCGTGTTGCTTGGCGTTCTCCTGCATCGTCGAAGTTACGCTGATGCTTGTAACACTTCGGCTTCTGGTAGAATCGCCTCCAATGCATGTACCGTAGGGTTGCTAGTGAACGAATACTTGCCGGATTAGAGGTTAATTACTCCTCAATATGTCAAGCATCGTGACATGCACGGAAAAAAATCCACGCAAGTCATTAACACCTGAAATCGCGACGCATCATTGGTATGTCGCCCCGTGAGGTCGATGTTGAGACTGCTCCAATCAATCACTTCGGATGACTGAGATTCCTGATGAAGACGAATCGATCAACTCCTGTTACAAAGTAGTGTCTCGCTGGCCTTGACGAGACGGGTTCACTGCGTCGTCGTTGCGTGCGAAATCTGCTCCTTCGCAGCAACTTGATGTTGGGAATATTGCAAGAGGTAACACCTGCTTCTCCGCAATCCCATAGGTTGTCGATCAAATTTATGAGATGAAGTGTCTCATGGATGGAGAACATGTCTTCACACAGCTTCGTTGTTATTAAGGGGTGAAGATCTCGTTGTGTTGATGTCGATCCTTTTTTAACGAAGATAACTTCGCCAAAATAAATCGATCGTTATCGATACTAGTTAGAAGATGCGTCGATTGTCACGAATATTGTCTTCATGATGATGTTTTTTCCATAGTGTAGTCTCTGCTGCATTCATGCAGTTGATTCCACACCGATCCGACGATCCACGTTCTCCTGTCAGCTTTCAGCTAGCAGCTATTACCAAGTAGGTAATTCTTCGGCAGATTTCTGACTCTGCAGATGATCTGCGCGTCAAAGTCGTGACCAAATGGAGGAATCCGAATTTGGTTGTCCAGATGATGTGAACGGTGTCGAAGGCGGCTGATTTTTAGTTTTGTGCGTCATTCTCCCTCTGTGCAGAGGTCGCTCTCCATCTCGTCCATTGAAGCAGAAGTCGATCTGACGGTCCAAAATCCAAGCGATCTGAAGAAATTCCTGAGTCGCGTTCAGCAACTTTCGGTGCCTGGGTTGACTCGTTTTCTGCAGCAATTCTCGGTCGTCGATGTCGGCTGTCGAACGATCGGACGCTCCGAAGAATTTTGCAGCTTGCGAGGTCCCGTTCCCATTAGTGCTGTAACTTGAACTCGCTCAGAAGGATTTCGTTTTCGCCTCGGTTGATCTGAAGAGTCCGACCTCCATCGGATGGATGTCATCGGTTGCAGCTCCGCATATTTCGGCGCAACTCCTAAGAGTCGTGGCGAACTGCGAACTGACGCGTTCGCGAGGTCGAGGCCATTTGCCCCCGCTAAAAAATCGGCTCCGTCGATGCAGTCCATCGAACGGTTGGCGAGGCATCTCGCCTTCGAAGGGGACCCCAGGTGCAACTGCGCGAGGTTAGTGGAAACTTAATATGAAAGAGCATTGTACTTACAGGAAAAGAAGTTTCGACTCCATCCTTGGCGTGCTCCTGGGGGCCCAGCAGTTAAGCGTTGAGCTGAAACCTTGGCTCTGATTACCAAGTGTCACAGGATCGAATGAGGTTTGCTCTCACAGATACCCTTCCTTCAACTAAGTGACCCTTCGGGTAGAAAACAAGGGTCTCTATGCAGGGCATTGATACCCTTCCTGAAACTAAGTGACCCTTGGGGTAGAAAACAAGGGTCTCTACGCACGGCATTGATACACTTCCTGGAACTAAGTGACCCCTTGGGGTAGAAAACGAAGGTCTCTACCCATGGCATCGATACCCTTCCTAAAACTAAGTGACCCTTGTTGTAGAAAACAAGTGTCTCTACGCACGGCATCCATACCCTTCCTAGAACTAAGTGACCCTTGGGGAAGAAAACAAAGGTCTCTATGCATGGCATCAATACCCTTCCTAAAACTAAGTGATCCTTGTGGTAGAAAACATGGGTCTCTATGCTACGCATCAATACCCTTCCTGAAAATAAGTGACCCTTGGGGTAGACAACATGGGTCTCTACGCAGAGCATTGATACGCTTCCTGAAACTAAGTGACCCTTGTGGTAGAAAACAAGGGTCTCTACGCAGGGCATCGATACCCTTCCTGAAACTAAGTGACCCTTGGGGTACAAAACATGGGTCTCTAGGCACGGCATCGATACCCTTCCTAAAACTAAGTGACCCTTAGGGGTAGAAAACAAAGGTCTCTACGCAGGGCATCGATACCCTTCCTGAAACTAAGTGACCCTTGGGGTAGAAAACAAGCGTCTCTACCCACGGCATCGACACCCTTCCTAAAACGAAGTGACCCTCGGGGTAGAAAACAAGGGTGTCTACGCACGGCATCGATACCCCTCCTGAAACAAAGTGACCCTTGGAGTAGAAATTGAGGGTCTCTACATACAGCATCGATACCTTTCAGACGCAAGGTCAGGGAACAACATGGGGAGGATCAGGCGGCTAGCAGAGGCGGAGACGGGGGTGGAATAGCGTGCGATGACAGCATCTAAGTATTCCTTGGCGTTCGCTACTGCGGTGATGCAGGGACGCTCAAACAAGGGAAGGGCGTGAATAATGGCAAACTGAGCAATGGCGTCGCGAGAATCCCAGACAGCACAGGCAAGCTCAGCAGCGACAAAAGCCTCACGCTCAGCAGATGTGGGGGCGTCAGGGAGGGCAGCTGGCGGAGCGTGGCGAGGGAGCTTACCGTCGACATGGACGGCCAGGGAGTGGCCGTCCTGGTGCTACCAAGTCAGCTGGCGGAGGAGGTCGATGAGCCACGCCTCAAACTCAACGGCCCGACCCTCCGCGTCCAGGCGGAGCAAAGAGTCCGCCATCACCACGGCTGCAGCAGCCGACTGCCGCTGACAAGGGGAGGAGGAAAAGAGGAGGAGGGCAGCGGAAAGTGTTGGAGCACAGTGGAGTGCGGTGGAGAGTGGTGGAGCACGGTGGAGTGCGGTGGAAAGTGGTGGAGTGTGGTGGAGGCAGCCGGCGGGAGCGCCGGCTCAGAGGAAGAGCCAAGGCCCGCTGGCGGCTACAGGCGGGCCAGTGGCGGCGGGCGGTCAGCAGCGGCAGGCGGCTGGCGGCAGCGGGCGGCCAGCGGCGATGAGCAGCGGCTGGTGGCAGCGTGCGGCCAGCGGCGACAGGCAGCGGCTGGCGGCAGCGGGCAGCCAACCGGGACGGGCGGCTGGCGGTGACAGGCGGCCACCGGCTACGGGCGGCTGGTGGCAGCGGGCAGCCAACGGCGATGAGTGGCTGGCGGCAGCGGGTGGCTGGCGGCGACGAGCGTCCAGCGGCGACGGGCGGCCAGCGGCGTCTGGCGGCCAGCGGCGACGGTCGGGCTGGCGGCGATAGGCAGCCAGCAACTGGCGGCCAGCGGGCTACTGGCGACAGGGGGGCAACGTGCTACGCGGGACGGGGGTCCAGCAGGCTACGGGCGACGGGGGCCAAGCGGGCTAAGGGCGACGGGGGGCCAGCGGGCTACGGGCGACGGGGGGCCAGCGGGCTACGGGCGACGGGGGGCCAGCGGGCTACGTGCAACGGGGAGCCAGCGGGCTACGGGCGACTCGGGGCCAGCGGGCTACGGGCGACGGGGGGCCAGCAGGCTACAGGCGACGGGCTACAGTCTTATAGAGAGTGCAACCCCTTCGACAAAACTCCCTTGTTGATGGTATCACGCTAGTAGGTTAGGATCCCGCCCACCCGCACTTCCGCCCTGGGTTGCTCTTGCTTAGTTTGCACTCTTACTGACTGGTCTTCGGACCCCTGCCTCAGAGGTTGGACTAGTAGTGCCACCCTGTTTTGCACGTCTCTTGCTTGCTAGGCACTGCCCCTTATCTAGCCTAGGGGGTGTGTCAACTTATACATATGCTTATATATAGAAGTTATAGGCTAGATGGGTTTGTGTTCTTAGAGGGTACAACTCCAACCCTATATGTTCCTTGTGCTAAGACTAGAAAGAATGATTAGAGGAAGGAAGAACAAGGCAGATATAGCATTTGGATTGTACCCACTAAAAACATACCCTATCTAGCCTATACCTTCTACATAACAATATATGTATAAGTTGAAACACATCCCCTAGGCTAGATAAGGGGTAGTGCTGAGCAAGAAACACGCAGCTCAGGGTGGCACTACTAGTCCAACCTCTGAGGCAGGGGCCCGAAGACCAGTCAGCAAGAGTACAAGCAAGACAGAGCAAACCAGGGCGGCACTACTAGTCCAACCACTGGAGGAAAAGCCACAAGGCCAGTCTGCAAGGTATAAATAGAAAGGAGTACACAATCAAGGGCCTAGCAAGTGCAAGTCATCAGGTACATAAGGCAACCCACCAGCTCTGCGTAAGGACCACTCGGCTCTGCTGACTCCTCGGGAACTGGAGCTGAGAGCCTGTGGTCTACCGGCAGAGGTGTGGGCTGTGCGGAGGAGAACTGAAGACCGAACCTCTGAAGGACCTGGCGCACCAAGTGTGACTATGTAAGAGCGATGGTGCACGCTGCTCTGTCCCTGGAGATCTGCAGGCCAAGGTAGCCGCGCAGCTCTCCCAAGTCAGTGCAGGTGTGTCGCCTCAGCAGCTCAGCCTTCACGGAGGCCAGCGCGTCTTTGTCTGCTGTAGCAAAGACTAGGTCGTCTACGTAGACTAGGATGTAGAACGGAATCTGGCCAGCACAAACGAAGAGCGAAGGGTCAGCAGAGGACGGAAAGAACTGCAGGTCAGCTAGTGTGGCACACAGCGTGTCGTGCCACTCATGGGGCGCCTGTCGCAAGCCGTAGACAGGGCGCCGGAGGAGCCACTGGGTCCCAGGAGGGAAAGTACCGGTGAAGCCCTGAGGGCGGTGCAGGTAGACCTGCTCATGTAGGCTGCCCTGAAGGAAAGCAGTGGAGAAGTCGAGGGAGTGAAGCTCATAGTAACGCTGTGCTGCTACGTGTAGCAGTGCCCGAAGAGTAGTCATCTTCGGGGTCGGGGCGAAGGTCTGAAAGAAGTCCACCCCCTCACGCTGACTGAAGCCTCTAGCCACGTAGCGCGCCTTGAACACACGCGGCTCTCCAAGGGGGCGCTTCACCTTGAAGAGCCACCGGCCATCCACTACGTTCACCCCAGGTGGGGGAACTGCGTCGACGTAGGTGCCGGTAGCCCTCCAAGATGCCATCTCCTGCTCCATGACAGCTATCCACTGAGAGGCCCAAAGTCCCGAGGTCGCCTTAGCATAGGTGCGAGGGGTCGGGATGTTAAAAGCATCAGGGTGACCCTCAGGGACTAGCAGCATGGAACAGAGATGGGGAGCAGCCTCCGACAAGAAAGCAAGCTCGTACTGCCGGTCCTCCAAGACGTCACTGCCGAGGGCAGGAGCACCTCCGACGAATGAAGGACAGACAGGGTCAGAGACCAGAGAGGTAGCGAAGTCAAGGCAACGAGTAGAGGCAAAGTCAGCGACAACAGCTACAAGAGCGTCAAGACTGGAGACAGGAACAGACGGGTCGGTAACGAGGGAGGCAAGGACCCGAGGAACAAGAGGACGAGCGGCACGAAGGTAGTCAGACAGAGAGGGAGGCGCGATAGTGAGCGACGACGGAGGAGGCGAAGGCAAACGGGGAGAACGAGACATGTGGGAAGGAAGCAACATAGGGTGAGAACGCTAAATAAGAGAGACAGGACGAGCACGAGAGGGACGGCGAGACCAGACGTGAGACGGAGGCGTCAGGTCAGGAGACAGAGGAGGAGTAACAGGAGGGAAACGAGAGGGGCAAGGAGCCGGGGACGAGTCCGGCGGAGGAAACACAGGACCGTGAACAGGAAGAAAGGGAGACGGCGAGGGAGGCGTAGGTGAGCGGTCAGGGGAGGGAAGGCCGAGCAGGCGAAGGGCGGACACCGGCGGCGACTACTGCTGCTGCTGCTCAACCCCGACACGTGGACCACCAGCTGCACCGTGCACGCCCAGCATTGAGGGCCGGCTGCGCCGTGCTCCTCACTCCTCCTCACTTTGCCCTGCCCCGCACCCCTTCAGACCCTGCACTTGGACGTCTGGGGCCCAACCTCTGTCCCTGGGCCGCGTCGCAAGTGCTACTTTCTTGTGCTCGTTGACGACTTCACGCGCTACACCACGGTGTTTCCCCTGGAGCGGAAGGCCAACCTGCTTGACGTTCTTATCCCGTGGCTTGTTGCAGCGCGCCTCCACCGCGGTCTCCCTTTGCTGTGTCTCCAATCCGACCGTGGCGGTGAGTTCGCCTCTGGTTGGCTGGGTCAGTTCTGTCATGCGGGGCGCCCAGACGTACACCCTCCCCGGACTCCCCGCAGCAGAATGGGGTCACTGAGCGAGGCATCATTTTGGTCATGGAGGTGGCTCGTACCTCCATGATCCATGCTGGTGCACCCCATTTTTTGTGGTCGTTCGCTGTTCGCTACGCCGCTCACTAGCTTAACCTGTGGCCTCGCTCTCAGGGGCCACAGGTTTCGCCGACCCTCCTTTGGACCGGGTTCCGTGGTGACTCGTCTGCGTTCCCCGCCTGGGGCTGCCTTGCTCACATTCGTGCCTCCGGCGCGGACAAGCTCACTGCCCGCAACGTGACCTGTGTCTTCCTTGGTTTCCCCCTTGACTCGTCTGACTGGCACTTCTACCACTCGCCGTCTCACCGCTTCCTTCACTCCCGTGACGTCACTTTCGACGAGTCTGTCTCCTTTTTCCGCCGCTTTCCTTACCGAGGTCTCCCGGTTTCCCCACCCCTGTTTCTGATTCCCACTCCCCCGGTCACCCCTGCTCCCCTCCCACCTCGTCCTGCTCCGTCTGGTGTGTCTCACGTCACTCCCCTCTCGTCGGTTGTCCCGGTCGAGGAGTCGGCTGACAGGTGAGTAGCTACAGGAACAAGACCAAGCTGTACACAGTGCCGCTGATGATCTTTAGGCGCAAGCGCCTTAGTAAAGATATCAGCTGTGTTGGCACCTGAGGCCAAGTGAACTACGCGGGCCTGGCGGCGCTGCTGTAACTCGCGCAGGAGGAAGTACCGCAGCTGGATATGCTTCGCTCTGCCCTCAAGCCGAGGCTCCTGACATAGGAGTATCATGGCCTTGTTGTCAGGGTACAGGACCGAGGCAGAGCTAGGCCGCTCACCTAAGTCTGTGAGCAAGAAGGTCAGCCAGCGGAGCTCCTGTGCCGCCATGGCGCCAGCGTAGATCTTAGTCTCATAGCTGGACTGAGCAACAAACGACGAGCGAGTGGATCTCCAAGAGATAGCACCCGAACCAAGGCTAAAACAGTAGCCCTGCGACGACCTGAGCGTCTCAGAGTCGTCTGCCCAAGAAGCGTCTGTGTGCCCAGTAAGGACCACTGGCCTGCGTCCTCCTAGCACTAACCCCATGCCCGATGTACTAGCAAGATAACGCAAATCCCTCTTAGCGGCAGACCAAGTCTGAGGTCGGTGTCTGCCTGTAGCCACAAAGCGAGCCAGGATGCTGAGAGGGTATGCGAGATCTGGGCGAGTGCAAGTCATCAGGTACATGAGGCAACCCACCAGCTCTGCGTAGGGGCCACTGGGCTCTACTGGCTCCTCAGGAACGGGAGCGGAGAGCCCATGGTCTACAGGTAGAGGTGTGGGCTGTGCGGAGGAGAACTGAACGACGAACCTCTGAAGGACCTGACGCACCAAGTGTGACTGTGTCAGAGTGATGGTGCGTGCTGCTCTGTCTCTAGAGATCTGCAGGCCAAGATAGCGACACAGCTCTCCAAGATCAGTGCAGGTGTGTCTCTTCAGCAGCTCCGCCTTCACAGAGGCCAGTGCGTCCCTGTCAGCAGTAGCAAAGACCAGGTCGTCTACGTAGACAAGGATGTAGAACGGAGTCTGGCCGGAACGCACAAACAGTGAGGGGTCAGTAGAGGACGGAAAGAACTGCAGGTCTGCTAACGTGGCACGCAGCGTGTCGTACCACTCGCGAGGAGCCTGATGCAGGCCGTAGACCGGGCGCCGGAGAAGCCACTGGGTCCCAGGGGGGAAGGTACCAGTGAAGCCCTGAGGTCGACGCAGGTAGACCTACTCATGTAGGCTGCCCTGAAGAAAGGCAGTAGAGAAGTCGAGGGGGTGAAGCTCGTAGTCGCGCTGTGCTGTTATGTGTAGCGGCGCCCGAAGAGCGGTCATCTTCGGGGTCGGGGCGAAGGTCTGGAAGAAGTCGACCCCCTCGCGCTGGCTGAAGCCTCTGGTAGAGAGGAACAGAAGGGTCGGTAACAAGAGAGGCAAGGACCCGAGGGACAAGGGGACGAGCGGCATGGAGGTAGTCAGAGAACGGAGGAGGTGCAACAGCAAGGGACGAGGGAGGAGGGGACGGGAGGAGGGGAGGACGAGACGAGCGGGAACGGAGCAACATAGGGTGGGAGCGTAGGACAGGAGAGACGGGACGAGCACGGGAGGGACGGCGAGACCAAACGTGGGACGGGGGTGTAGGATCAGGGGACAGCGGAGGGGACACAGGGGGGGAACGAGGAGGAAGACGGGCTGGAGACGAGTCTGGCGGCGGGAACACAGGACCGTAGACAGGAAGGTCAGCAGGCGGTGGGGGAGACACCGGCGAGCGGTCCGAGGAGGGAAGGCCGAGCAGGCGGAGAGCGGAGACTGGCGGCGACGGCTGCTGTGGCTGCTGCGACGGCTGGGCCGGAACCCTCGGTCCGAAGGAGGCAGGACGACCGTTGGCGGAACCCTCAACTGCAGCACCCCCAGAACCAACACCCCCAGAGCGAGAACCCCCTCCAACACCGGCGGCACCCCCAGGAGCCGCAGGACGAACACCCGCCTCCACACCAGCACCCCCAGGGGCCAAGAGTGGCGGCGACGGCAGCGGCGGCGGCAGCAGCGGCGACGGCAGCGGCGGATACGACGGCGGCGGCTGCGGCGGAGGCGGCGACTGCGACAGTGGAGGCGAAGACACCGAGGAAGGGGGACGCGGCAAGGACGGGCCGGGGGTACCACCAGAGTCAGCGGACTCCTCAACGGGGACAACCAACGGGAGGGGAGTGATGTGGGAGACACCAGACGGGGCAGTGCGTGGCGGGAGAGGAGCAGGGGCTACCGGGGGAGAGGGAGCAAGGAACAGAGGCGGGGCAAACGGGAGACCGCGGTGAGGGAAGCGGCGGTAGAAGGAGACAGACTCGTCAAAGGTGACGTCACGAGAGTGGAGGAAACGGTGAGACGGCGGGTGGTAGAAAAGCCAGTCAGACAAGTCCAGGGGGAAACCGAGGAAGACACAGGGGACAGTGCGGGCAATGAGCTTGTCCGTACCAGAGGCACGAACGTGAGCAAGGCAGCCCCAAACGTGGAATGCAGACGCGTCACCTGGGGACCCGGTCCAAAGGAGGGTCGGCAAAACCTGCGGCCGCTGGGAGCGTGGCCACAAGTTAAGCTGGTGAGCAGCGTAGAAAACGGCGAATGGCCACAGAAAATGGGGGGCATCGGCATGAATCATGGAGGTACGGGCGACCTCCATGACCAAGCCGATGCGGCGCTCAGCAACCCCATTCTGCTGTGGCGAGTCCGGCAAGGTGTATGACTGGGTGATGCCCTCCGCACGACAGAACTGTCCAAGCCGACTAGAGGCGAACGCGCCGCCACGGTCATAGTGGAGACACAACACGGGGAGACCGCGGTGAAGACGCGCAGCCACAACCCACGGGAGAAGAACGTCGGGCACGTCGGCCTTCCGCTCCAGGGGAAACACCGTGGTGTAGCGCGTGTAGTCGTCGACGAGCACAAGGAAGTAGCGCTCACCTCGCAGTCCGGAGACGGGGGCAGGGCCCCAAACGTCCAGGTGCAGGGTCTGAAGGGGGGCAGTAGCGGGGCGCAGCGAGGAGGAGTGAGGAGAGCGGCGGAGCCGGCCCTCGACGCAAGGCGTGCACGGTGGCACAGTCGAGGGAGGAAGGGCAGGGAGGGACGGAGGGAGACCTAAGACAAGACCGTGCTGGGACATGTGACGCAGACATGGGAGTGTAGGGTGACCTAGGCGGTGGTGCTAGAGAAGGGACGGGTGAGTGAGGGACCGACACGAGCAAGCTGCAGCGACCTGGGAGGACGCATCAACCGGGGGGGAAGCGGTGTCGAGGGTAAACAGACCGGACACCGGGTCCCGGGGGAACGTCGCAAGGGGGGAACCTGACACAGCCTCAGAACAGACAGCGAACCGCTCGTGCCCGGGGAACGTGGTGGTGACGCCGAGGTCCTGGAGACAGCCGACACCAACCACGTTCCTCGAGAACGAGGGAACGTGGAGGCCTGTAAGGGAGCCCGAGGGAACTGCTGGACAGGGAAGGGACGTAGAGCTGCGAGCGACGACAGGACCCGCAGAGGGGTGAGCGAGAGAGACAACAGCAGGCGTAGCAAGCGGCGTGAGCGCGGAACGGTCGCGGAAGAAGCAGGCAGAAGCACCGGAGTCGAGAGTGCAGGACAGCGAAGCTGTGGCGGAGGCAGGGAACGGAGCCGGTGCAGAGACTAGGCTAGGCAAACTAGGCAGTCCTACGCCTGACACAGCAGGGGAGGCTAAGCTACACAACGGTGCAACACCTAAACTAGAGTACACAGAGTAATAAGACCCAGCAACACTAGAAGCGTCAGAATACAAGGCATGCAAAGCAACACCTATCTGATCCATGTCTAACTCAAAGATCGGCATGCCCTGGCGGAGCAGGCTGTGCCAGTCGGCGAGGTCCGGCCCGGGCCAAAGCGACGACGAAAGAGATCGTCAAGGCGGGGGAAACAGCGGGCGGTCGGGTGCGGGCGGCGGCACAGAGTGCCGCGAAGAGGCCCGGTCTGAAGCTGGTACTGGCAAGTGACAGCACTGGAGCCGCCGATAGACACTGAGCTGCGCGGGCCGCCACCACGGCCACTACCTCCGGAGGTGCGGGGCCAACCAGGCGGGAGACGGGCCCACGGCTGCGGCGACTGCTGCTGGGACGGCGGCTGCTGCTAGGGCTGCTCCTGCTGCGGCTGGGGCTGCCGCTCCTGCCCACCGGTGGTAGTCCCCTCAGGCGGACTACCGTCATCACCACCACGACCACCACCACCTGCGCCACCACCCCTACCTCCCTGGCGACCACGGCCACCGCGGCGCGAGCGCTGCTGCGGGTGGACCGCAGCAGCCGTCTCGGTGAGAGGGGTCGCCGTGGCGACCGCAGCCAAAACGTCAGTGAACGTGCACTGGGAGGGGGCACAACCGTGAAAGATAGAGACTGCCGGCACACCGCTCGACTGAGCGATAGTGCGCTGGCGAGTCTCGATCTCGGTGAGGGTGTCGACAAAGGCGGTGAGGGTGAGGTCACCCAGGTGGTGGCTAAGGAAGTGATCGTGAGCACTAGCGAGGCGGTCTGGCAGGCGCATGGCGATAAAATAGAGCGTCATGCAAAAAGGGGGGGGGAGCGCAGTGAGCTGGGCAGCAGTGCTGGCAGTGCGATAGCGGGTCTCTACGGCACGCAGGTGAGTGGCAAAGTCTGCGACGGTAGGGAAGGCTGCAAGGTCTGGGAACAGCATCGGGAAGAGCAGGAGGCCAGCAGAAGCAGACACAGGTGTGGAATAGCGAGCAATAACGGCGTCTAAGTAGGCTTTGGCCGTCTCAACAGTAGCAAAACGCGAGCGCCCAGACACAGGGAGGGCGTGGCTAATAGCAACCTGAGCGACTGCATCGCGGGAGTCCCAGACCGCACAGGCAAGCGCAGCAGTAGAGAAGGTCTCACGGTCATCAGAGGAGGGGTCAGCAGGGAAGGGAGCAGGTGCGGGGGGGCGGGGGAGCAAGCCATCGACATGAACAACCAAAGAGTGGCCATCCTGGCGCTGACCTGTAAGGTGGCGGCGGAGATCGGAGAGCCAGGCGGCGAAGTCAACCGCATGGCCCTCGGCGTCCAGTCGGAGCACGAAGTCAGCCATCGTGCAGGGTCAGCGGCACAGCTCCACAGCGACGCAGGGACACAGCGACGCAGGGACACTGCGGCAGCACTCTCCAGCACGGCGGCCGCGAGGCGCCCTGGCGCTGGCAAGCAGAGGAGACGGAGCTCGAGGTGGCACGGCAGGCCGAACAGGCACGAAGAGGGGCCGGGCGGGCAGTGGGAGAGGCCAGGCAGACGCGGCGGGGCCAAGCAGGCGCGGCGGGGCCAGGGAGGCGCGGCGGGGCCAGGGAGGCGCAGAGGGGCTAGGCAGGCGCGGCGGGGCCAGGCAGGCGCGGCGGGGCCAGGCAATTGCGGCGGGGCCAGGCAGGCGCGGAGGGGCCAGGCAGGCGCGGCGGGGCCAGGCAGGCGCGGCGGGGCCAGGCAGGCGCGGCAGGGCCAGGCAGGCGCGGAGGGGCCAGGCAGGCGCGGCAAGGCCAGGCAGGTGCGGAGGGGCCAGGCAGGTGCGGAGGGGCCAGGCAGGCGCGACGGGGCCAGGCGGGCGCGACGGGGCCAGGCAGGGCGCGACGGGGCCTAGCGGGTGCGACGAGGCCAGGCAGGGCGCGACGGGGCCGGTGCGGGCGCGACGGGGCCTTGGAGGCACGACGAGGCCCTGGAGGGGCGCGACGGAGCTAGGAGGCGCGGCGGGGCCCAGGAGGGGCGCGACGGGGCTAGGAGGCACGACGGGGCCCAGGAGGGGCGCGACGGGTCTAGGAGGTGCGACGGGTCTAGGAGGTGCGACGGGGCCTAGGAGGAGCACGACGGGGCCAGGCGGGCGCGACGGGGCCAGGCAGGGCGCGACGGGGCCTAGCGGGCGCGACGGGGCCTAGGAGGCACGACGGGGCCCAGGAGGGGCGCGACGGGGCTAGGAGGCGCGGTGGGGCCCAGGAGGGGCGCGACGGGGCTAGGAGGCGCGACGGGGCCCAGGAGGGGCACGACGGGGCTAGGCGGGCGCGACGGGGCCAGGCAGGGCGCGACGGGGCCTAGGAGGCACGATGGGGCCCAGGAGGGGCGCGACGGGGCTAGGAGGCGCGGCAGGGCCCAGAAGGGGCGCGACGGGGCTAGGAGGCGCGACGGGGCCCAGGGGGGATGCGGCGGGGCCTAGCTAGGGTGCGGGCGGAAGCGGTAGGTCGGGGATTCTAACCTACGCGTGATACCATTTTAAAGTAAGAACTGAATAATGAACTAGAAGGAGAAACCTAGAACAAATGCTGGTTGGTTGTACTCATTATAAGCATACCCCAATCTAGCCTATAACTTCTACATAGCTAATATGTATAAGTTGATAGGGAGAACAGAGGAGATATAGCATTTGGGTTGTACCCACTAAGAACATACCATATCTAGCCTATAACTTATACATAACAATATATGTATAAGTTGACACCTTGTACTGGCTTGTTCTAGTTAAAGCGAGGGGCTAAAATAGTGAAGGCGGGTCCAACTTGAAACCAAGGGACCCTCGATTTTTTCTAAGGGGTTGTTAGCCTCACTCGGCAGAACCAGGGCAGTTCCACAACGCAGGCAAGCTGTTCAGAGGGAGCAGGCGCGAGCACACGATTGGCTGGGAGATTTGTAGGACTGGGTTTGCGAGCTGTCACAGGTCGCTGGTTTTTGTGCGACCCCATTGCCGCGTCATTCTCCAAGTGGGCCCAACTTGGTTTTCAAATTGAACCTGGGTTCCCTACTCATGCAAGAACACAACTGCATTTCTGATTGGTCGAAATTTCTCCCCACCCAGAGCTAACAAATCAAGGACTGTTTACTTCGACCACCCACCAACAACACTTTTCCCATTTCGTGTCCAACCTTTTGAGTTTGACTGAACCGCAACCAATCGAGGTCAACAAAATACGGTAACAAACGAGCCCCAACGAGGCGTGCTAGCTAGTATTATGTCTATAAACACACCCGCGTCCACATATTCAAATTTGTCGCGCGGGCAGGTTCTTTTGCTGCTGAGTGACTGCCCGTCCGAAACGACGTTTTCTTCTGCCCGTTCGCTTGTCCCCCCTATATCTGTTCGAGGGTCCCAATCAAGTTGGGCCCAACTAGAAAGATGGGTCACTATTATAACCTCTCGCTTTAATTCGCTACTCTGAGACTTATATCATGCCAAACATGAAATGGACCTGTAACAAATGAATGACTCGGTTGGCACTATGTTTGACCAAACTCAAGACCTCCCTCCTTTACTCCGCCTGGCCACAATATCAGCGGCCACTAACCTTCCCACGTCCGTCTGCCATCGATCTGCCAACAATAAGGCGTAACTCCAGAGGGTAAATGTGGGAGATGTGGATAAAGCTCAATACGATGGATGGTAGACAACCAGTTTATGGTAGCAGTATAAGCGCTTATGCAAAAGAGTCAGTGCACCTTTTGTTGAATCGAAGAATTCTTGAAGCTCCATTCCTTGGGCTAAGTAACAAGACACAGCAGAAACACGAAATAATATTTTCACGAAGCGGAATATGTTTTGGCTAAGTAACACGACACAACAGAAGCATACGAAATAATATTTTCAGGAAGGGGAATATGGTTGGGCTAAGTAACACGACACAACAGAAGCACACAAAATAATATTTTCACGAAGGGGATTACAGTTGGGCTAAGTAACACGACACAACAGAAGCACATGGCCGAATATTTACGATGGGTTAGGGTTGGAAAATGGATACTATAAGCGAATCAAAACCAGGAGGGGTTAAAGGCGCACGGATACGAAGCAGCAGAGGTAGACGGAGAATGTGATACTCGTTATAACCCCCTTCTGTATATGCGTGGCTCACCTTGCTCATACTCGTTATAATCCCTTCTTGTCACACTTAGCTCACCTTGCTCATACTCGTGAGCTTGCAGAATCATTCCAGCTGGTGCAGTTGAGTTGAGAAGGCATTTGGTGTGAGAAAAAGGAGGTTCAGCATGCCATACTCGATATAATACCCTCCTGTATTCGCTTAGCTCACCTTGCTCATACTCGTGCGCTTGCAGAATCATTTCCAGCTGGTGGGGGCGAAGTTGAGGAGGGAGAGACAAAAGGAACACGCCATACTCGTTATAAGCCCCTCTTGTTTCTGCTTAGCTCACCTTGCTCGTACTCTGCAGTATCATCTCCAGCTGGTGGGTTAGGATGGTGGTAGTTATAAGAGGAGGGAAATTTTTTAGGGTGAAGCATGGGGAGAGATGCAGGGAACGACTACGGAAAGAGAGAAGGGAGTGAGGAGGGGAGTGAGGAGGGGAGTGAGGAATGAGCAGAATCATCTCCGTCTGATGGGTTAGGATGGTGATAGTTGTGAGAGGAGGATTGGAGAGGAGTGAGAGGCAGCAGAATTAAAGATGTGTTGACTTTTATGCTGACTCAAATGCCTTAACCAGCTGGTGGGATTAGGAAGGTGATGGTTGGGAGAGAAGGGGAGTTGGTTGAGAAGGGGGGAAGGAGAAGAGGTTGGGGAAGAGACGGAAAGAGAAAGGGAATCAAGCACAGGAAGGGCGATGATGCAATAAAAGGGAGAGAGGAGTGAGAAGTGAGGAGGAAAGAGCAGAGGAGCGAGAGGAGGAAAGAGAGGAGGAAAGAGAGGACATGGCATGGGACACATTGCAAGAAGGAATTAAACATCGTGTAAGAAACTGATTAGTAGAGAAAGGCTGGAGACTACTCAAATGCGCTCAAGAGCTTACCATAAAACTTCAAGAAGAATTAATTAAAAAAAGGCGCACAGAAAATCCGTCGAACGTGTACCGTGTCCTCTCAAGCATCAAGCCAGCTATTAGTGCCAACGGTTTTCTGAAGATTTTCCGAGCGTGTTTTTCTTAAGGTTTCTAAAAAGGGGTTATGGAAGGCCACAGCCACGGCGCCAGAGCCTCAATGGGCATCGCATCGGACATGGGGGCATGGGCATCGGACATGGGGGCATGGGCATCGGACATGGGGGCATGGGCATCGGACATGGGGGCATGGGCAGGGTTAGCATAGCAACCTTATCGAAGTCCTTCACCAGACGAGCCTCGCTGCTCTCAAGCACTCTACGAAACTAACTTTCACAGGTGTCACTACATAGTTGCTGCCACGTATTGACAACATGGCACCTAACTGGTGTTCCATTGGAAGGGTAGGGTGATCAACCTTATCAAAGTCCTTCACCAGACGAGCCTCGCTGCTCTCATTCGCCTCGTACTCCTCCCAGAGAGCCAGCATCTCGCCTGGTGAGGAGATGGATAGGCGGGAGACAGGAAGACGGAGAGGGGGGATTGGGTTGGGTTGGGTTGGGTTGGAATTCACCAGAAGAGAGCATTTACCAGGCGGGCCTCGCTGCTCTCATTCGCCTCGTACTCCTCCCACAGGGCCAGCATCTCGCCTGGTGTGGAGACAAACAAGCAGGAGATGGGGAGACAGGGATAGGGGGGAGTGGGAGAAAAGTTTGCACCACGTGGGCCTCGCTGCTCTCATTCGCCTCGTACTCCTCCCAGAGGGCCAGCATCTCATCTGGTGGTGAGACGGATATGGGGAGACGGATATGGGGAGACGGATATGGGGAGACGGATATGGGGAGACGGATATGGGGAGACGGAGAGGGAGGGATGGGGAGATGGGGAGATGGGGAGATGGGGAGATGGGGAGATGGGGAGATGGGGAGATGGGGAGATGGGGAGATGGGGAGATGGGGAGATGGGGAGATGGGGAGATGGGGAGATGGGGAGATGGGGAGATGGGGAGATGGG
The DNA here is from genome assembly GCA_027943415.1 of Closterium sp. NIES-67. NCBI lineage: Eukaryota > Viridiplantae > Streptophyta > Zygnematophyceae > Desmidiales > Closteriaceae > Closterium > Closterium sp. NIES-67. The sequence goes on from BQMB01002055.1 coordinate 379,506, forward strand.
GAGATGGGGAGATGGGGAGATGGGGAGATGGGGAGATGGGGAGATGGGGAGATGGGGAGATGGGGAGATGGGGAGATGGGGAGATGGGGAGATGGGGAGATGGGGAGATGGGGAGATGGGGAGATGGGGAGATGGGGAGATGGGGAGATGGGGAGATGGGGAGATGGGGAGATGGGGAGATGGGGAGATGGGGAGATGGGGAGATGGGGAGATGGGGAGATGGGGAGATGGGGAGATGGGGAGGTGGGGAGATGGATAAGCTGGAGACAGGGAGACGGAGAGGGAGGAGTGGGAGAAAAGCATTCACCCGGCGGGCAGCGCTGCTCTCGTTCGCCTTGTACTCCTCCCAGAGGGCCAGCATCTCGCCTGGTGAGGAGATGGATAGGCGGGCGACAGGAAGAAAGAGTGGGGGAGACAGGAAGAAAGAGAGGGGGATTGGAAGAGAAGCATTCACCAGACAGGCCTTGCTGCTCTTGTTTACCTCGTACTCCTCCCACAGGGCCAGCATCTCGCCTGGCAGCGAGCAGTGGGTCAGTGAGAGAGGGGAGAGAGAGTGACATGGGGAGAGAGGGGGGACATGGGGAGAGAGGGGGGACATGGGGAGAGAGGGGGGACATGGGGAGAGAGGGGGGACATGCCTCTTGAATTGTTGATCCTGTCTCCAACAGCTGTCACAGGGGGGCCTATGTGAGGCAGTTGTTGGGCCCCAGGGCGTCACACATCCTCCACAGAACCTCAGTCTCCAGCCGGTGCTAATCAGCCAGACCTGAGGCACCTGGTGCTTATGTTCCATGCCACGTGTGCAATTGCTCCTGTCTCCAACCGCTGCCACATGAGACATAAGCACCAGAAGCCCCCCTTGCCACTTAAAGCCACCATGCAAATATAGCCAGCGAGGTTCAATTGTTTATGAGTTGAAGGGCTAGGTTACCCGGTGAGACGGTGCTGGCTAAGTGAGAGCTCGCCAAAAGCCATGCAAAAACCTTAAAGCAGAATCGTGCACTGCAAACCTCGAAAGTTGTCACTCTGCTCCCCGTGTGTTTGATTCCCCTCGCCTTGTTTCCTTCCCCCGAGCCCATTTCGTTTCCCCCCCCCAGCCCCCCATCCCGCCCGTCACTTTCCCACTTCCCCCACTCTCGCCACTGTGTTTTCGAGCTGGAATACACCCAAGCGGCGATTTCGATTCTGCCGCGGGGCTCAATCATTTCCGCCCACAAAACTCCCCCTGCCTCCCCCCGCTATCCCGCAACATCCACCTCGGACCCACTGGCAAGACCAGAATCAAGTTACAGCGTGGCGAAATCACCAGATTCCCAACCAATCATGTGCTTCGTTCTTTCCAAACCAATCATGTGCTTCGTCCTTTCCGAACCAATCACCTGCTTCGTCCTTTCCATACCAATCATGTGCTTCGTTCTTTCCGAACCAATCATGTGCTTCGTTCTTTCCAAACCAATCATGTGATTCGTTCTTTCCAAACCAATCATGTGCTTCGTTCTTTCCAAACCAATCATGTGCTTTGTTCTTCCCAAACCACCTCGTTAAACTCGCCAACACCCAACTACCTCTACGGGTTCAGGGTTTTTTTCAATCTTGCATGGCGGCTTTAAATCAGAGGCACCACATGGGGCTCCTATCTCCACCTGCTGTGACAGTGAGCCCTATCTCTGGTTCGGCCCCAGAGCGTCACACATCTTCCCCAGGGCCTCCTTTTCCAGCTGGTGCTTTTGAGACAAACGCTGCAAAAAAAAAAAAAAAAAAAAAAAAAATCCCCCCTGTTCAACTGCTGATGCTTGCCCAAGCCTCACCTGCTGCCCTGTTGTTCGGCCCCAAGGCATCACACATCTTTCCCAGGGCCTCCTTTTCCAACCGGTACTTCTCGTCCTTATCCACTCCGCATGATGGTGTGATGTCGCCCGCTATGGCTGGACAGAAGGGGGGAGAAGGGGGGGGGAGAGGGGGGGAGAGGGTGGGAGAGGGTGGGAGAGGGGGGAGAGGGGGGAGTGGGGGGGGGAGGGGGGAGAAAGGGGAGAAAGGGGAGAAATGGGAGAAATGGGAGAAAGGGGGGGGGAGAAGGGGAAAGAGGGATAAGAATAATGCATCTTTCCCAGGGCTTCCTTTTCCAACCAGTAATTCTCGTCATTGTCCACTCCACACGACGGGGTGATGTCGCCTGCTTTGGCTGGAAAGGGGGGGGGAGGAGAAGGGGGGAAATGGGAAGGGCGAGGGGGGAAATGGGAAGGGCGAGGGGGAAATGGGAAGGGCGAGGGGGGAAATGGGAAGGGCGAGGGGGGAAATGGGAAGGGCGAGGGGGAAATGGGAAGGGGGAGGGGGAAATGGGAAGGGCGAGGGGGGAAATGGGAAGGGCGAGGGGGGAAATGGGAAGGGCGAGGGGGGAAATGGGAAGGGCGAGGGGGGAAATGGGAAGGGCGAGGGGGGAAGTGGGAAAAGGGGGAGAGCGTCGCACATCTTCCCCGGAGCCTCCTTTTCCAGGCGGTGCTTCTCGTCCTTATCCACTTCGCAAGATGGGGTGATGTCGCCTGGTATGGCTGGTATTGCTGAGAAGGGATGGGTGGGGGGGCGGAAGGAAGGAAGAAAGAGGGGCCTTCTAACATTTCCTCCTATCCTTATCCCGGCCTCCTTTTTAACGCGGTACTTTCCTTCCTTATCCAAGGTGACTTTTGAGTCAACTCAAAAGTCGCCTCCTCATTATCCCCGTCTCCGTCTCCAGGTGGTACTTTTCTTCCTTCTCCACTCCGCACGACGGCGGGGAGAAGGGGAGAGAGGGGGGAGAAGGGGGCGAGAGGGGGGAGAAGGGGGAGACAGGGGGAGGGGGGGTGGCCATCAAGATGCACCTTTGCAAATATCATGCACACATGGTACATGCACCCACATGGTACCTGCACGCACATGGTACATGCACGCACATGGTACATGCACGCACATGGTACATGCACGCACAGGGTGCATGCACGCACAGGGTGCATGCACACATGGTACATGCACACATGATACATACATGCACATGCATGGTAATTGCACAAATGGTACATGCACGCACAAGGTGCATGCACCCACATGGTACCTGCACGCACAGGGTGCATGCACACACATGATACATGCACACACATGGTACATGCACACACATGGTGCATGCACACACATGATACATGCACACACATGATACATGCACACACATGATACATGCACACACATGGTACATGCACACACATGGTACATGCACACACATGATACATGCACACACACATGATACATGCACACACATGATACATGCACACACATGATACATGCACACACATGGTACATGCACACACATGGTACATGCACGCACAGGATGCATGCACACACATGATACATGCACATGCATGGTACATGCACGCACGCACCACCTGTTACATATGAAGGTCTACAAAGGTACCTATGAAGGCCTGCTGACATACCTGCCATGTCATGCATGATGGCACACGCCATGTGGTGCATGTGTTTGCAATCATGTTTGGCCAACAATAAGCCTTCATCAGCGCACCAAGGACCCATGTGGTGCATGTGTTTGCAATCGTGTTTGGCCAACAATAAGCCTTCATCAGCGCACGAAGGACCCATGTGGTGCACTCCAACAGATATACTATTCGGAGGGTTTGACAGCGTACCTTCTGCCACGTCATGCACGATTGCCATCTTGACGCATCTGTGCATATGGTATGCACACATGCAGATACCACATGCACATCCACATCCCACATGCATATGCCACATGCCACATGACACATGCCACATGCACATGCCACATGCCACATGCCACATGCCACATGCCACATGTCAGCCAATGAACCGCCATGAGAATCACTGAATCTAGCCCATGAGGCCATGATGGTTATTGTACAAGAAAATGGCCAGAAACGTCATTCATGCATGATGGTTATCGTTATCTTTTCAGGCAATACAAACAGTCATCGGAGTCGTATGAGACATAAGTAAGGCATACAACATCCACATACAACATACCTTAAAGCGAGGATCTCAAAGAGCAAAAAACCAAACCCAAAGGTTTTGGTTTCGGGGGGTTGCGAAAATTGTGAGGTGTGGTGAGGGGTGTTGGGGAGCCGCTGTTACTGTTTCCCTGGTTTCGTCAACCCAAAACCAAACCTTTTGGATTCGGTTTCGCGTTTCTTGGGATCCTCGCTTTAAGGACATACCACACATACCACGTACCTTAAGGGCATACCACACATACCACATACCTTAAGGGCATACCACACATACCACATCCCTTAAGGGCATACCACACATTCCACATACCTTAAGGGCATACCACACACACCACATACCGCACATACCACATGCCTTAAAGGCATCCCACACATCCCACACATCCCACAAAGCATGGCCTCGCCGATGCACAGGGCCATCAGACGGGCATGCCATACCACATACCACATACCACATACCATACCACATACCACATACCACATATCACATACCACATACCATACCACATACCACATACCACATACCATATACCACAGACCACATACCATATACCACACACCACGATGCAAGGGGGTTTCCGATGCACCCCCACCTACCCTCCACTTCCATCCCCTCCCATCCCTACTCTCACCACCCCTCTCACCACCCCTCTCACCACCCCTCTCACCCACCCCTCTCACCCACCCCTCTCACCCACCCCTCACCCACCCCTCTCACCCACCCCTCTCACCCACCCCTCTCAGCCACTCCTTTTCATTCCCCTGCTCATCCCCTTCCATCCCGCTCCCACTCACCAACCAACCCTCACTCACGTCTCCCTGTCGAAGCCTTTGACATCAGGCAGCACGAACTCCGCCATCGCCATCCGGTGCATGTGATCAGCCTTATCATCTCATACCCCTACCACACCCCCTGCCACACCCCCTGCCACCCCCCTGCCACACCCCTACCACCCCCCTGCCACCCCCCTGCCACCCCCTTTCCATCCGTCCTCAACCCCCCACCCCGCCCCCCCCAGCTCACCTCTCCCTGTCGATGCCTTTGACATCAGCCAGCACAAACGCCATCGTCGCCATGCCATCCAGTCCATTCGCCAACCCCCAAACCCTCGTCCACTCACCTCTCTCTGTCGATTCCCCTCACGTCTGCCAGCACAAACGCCATCATCGCCATCCGGTGCATGTGGTCGCCTATAGACTCCGGCCCCTGCACTCCTCTCTTCACCCATCCTGTGCGCTTCAACGTCTGAAGAGGAAAAGTAGGGGGGGGATGGGGGGGAGGGGGAGGGGGGGGAGGGGATGGGTGGGGGAGGGAAAAGAGGTCCTGTTTGAGTGAGCACAAATGCCATCATCGCCATCCGGTGCATGTGGTCGCCTGTAGACTCGGGCCCGTTTTATCCCCCGCTTCACCCATCCAGTCCGTTTTAGTGTCTGAATTTGAGGGGAGGGAGGTGGGGGAGAGGCAGGTGGTGGAGATGCAGGTGGTGGAGAGGCAGGTGGTGGAGAGGCAGGTGGTGGAGAGGCAGGTGGTGGAGAGGCAGGGAAAGGGCATTCCGATTTTGAGAACTCTAAGAAACAAATCAACCCCCCCCCTTCACCCAGCCAGTCCGCTTTAGCGTCTGATTTGAGGGGAGGGAGGTGGGGGAGAGGCAGGAAAAGGGTATTCCGTTTGAGTCAACACGAACGCCATCACCGCCATTTGGCGCATGTGATCGCCTATTAACTTGGGAGTGGGGATATTAGAGAGGAGGGATACGGGCACGCAACGGTCAGGTCTCCCCATTCGATTCAATGGGGACCGCTCATTGCGGAAGCGACACTTTGAAGAAATTCAGCATGCGCCGATTCGGCGGATCTAACCTTAAGCGGCTGGATCATCATCAGGAAATCCACGGCTGACGACGCATCTGCAGGACCAATCGTGGTTCTCCCTTCGCGAGCATCTGCCGGCCCCGCCGCCGACGTTTCCGGAATTCCCGCTGCTGCCGTCGATTCCGCCATTCTCAACACTGTCGGCGATGCAGCCGAGAAGCTGAAATCGCGACGCGCTTGCTGTGCGAAGGGGGGAAGCGGAGGAGTAGGAAAGAAGAATGCTGACGAAAGCTGCTGCTGCTGATGGGTCCTTTTCGGGTAGCCGTTTCTAGCTAGGGTTTGGGAGAAGCTACAGCTGCCGATTATGCTGGATGCCTCGGTTGTAAAGCTAGTCGTCGCAACAGAGATTCTTAGGAGATTTGTCCGCGATAGTAGGACCCGCGAGAAATGCATTGGTGTCGAAATTGACGCAAGCATGGAATGGAAATGAGTGGACAGGCTTTGGGAACTCCGAACCAAATTTCAGTGCAAAGTTGTGTGCGGGGACTAACAAAGCTGTGGGGAGTCGAACCTGCGTCCCCTGTAAAATCTTCGGGCACTCGCACAGCACTGACAGGCGAAACCCAATCCAGCACCGTCGGAAAAACACGTGGCATTTGTACCCACAGAGTAGAATCTATCAAACTCATTTCCTTGTCTCATAAACCGAAGATCGACATTTGGATGGCATACTTACCTGGGCGGGGTCAATCGGTGATCATGAAGGCCGATGGCCTAGGGGCGGGCCCGCCATTGCACTTCGGCCGGCCCTGTCCCTAGCACGCCGGAACTCCCGGTGATGCACGTCATAATTTGTGGCAGAGGGGGCTCGCGTTCGCGCGGCCCCTACCAAATGAAGCCTGAAAGGGGATGTGAAGCATGGAAAAGAACTTGGAATATATAACCAAAATCTCATCGGCCTGGAGGTTGATATAGCGAATCACCCCATGTGAGTCAAATGGAAATCCCGCTGATACTGATCCGAGGTTGCCCGCATTGGGAATATAGGCTCAGCCATTTCAACAGACAGTTAGTCGGCTCGGCTGGTTTCTCCAATGTGGCGGAGGTAGCTAGGCCAGATTCGTACGTGTGACGATTCCGCACTGGCGAGAGAATCGACTAGCGCTGATCCCTACTTCTAGCCATTCGAGAAACATGGAAGGGTTCACCTCATTCGGTGTCCAAATGCCTACCTTTCTCCGTCTCCGCACGACATTATGTAGACCCACCGATCTCGCCGCGTCGTGCGTTTCTTAGGTTTCCGAGGTTTCCGAGGCTACGGCCTTAGGTTTCTATGGTAACGGAGGAGGGCGAGGGCTGGACCGGAAAAAGGAGGGGGAGAGGGGATCGAATCTGGGAGGGAGACGTGGGAGCCGGAGACACGGGGAAAGATGACTATATCGGGTGTGACAGAAAGTAGCACGTCAGGAGCGATCCGTCTGCGTGACAGTATCGGGAGTCAAGCAAATCGTTTCCTTTCAGATGCAGAAGTGACACTATCGGAGGAAATGTCGAGGGGATTATTAGCGGAAGAGATACCAACAGAGGAGCATCAAAGGGAGGCGACAGAGGAGATAGTAACGGAGGAGATACTAACGGTGGATGGCGTGTTGCAGAAATACGTGGGAGAGTTGGGTCCGTGTCAGGTGCGGCATGCCGCGCTGGTGGCGTGCGCATGGTCGTTGGAAGCGCTGTTCACCTTCATAATCATCTTCACAGGTACGAGCATGCTATGGGGCTTGTCCCATGCTCATATGTAGATCGTGATTAATGCAGTCTATTTTTTAGGCGCCTCAAAAATAGACTCCTCACGCATGGCTCATAGGTAGATCGTGATTAATGCAGCGTGTGGGAGAGTTGGGTCCGTGTCAGGTGCGGCATGCTGTGCTGGTCGCATGTGCATGGTCGCTGGAAGCACTGTTCACCTTCATAATCATCTTCACTGGTGCGAGCATCCGTCACGCTTGCCCCTTGCTCATTGGTAGACCACGGTTAGAGCTGCAGTGAGCGAGCTGGGTCCGTGTCAGATGCGGCATGCCGCGCTGGTGGCGTGCGCATGGTCGCTGGAAGTGCTTTTCACATTCATCATCATCTTCGCACGTGCGAGAGTATGATTCAATCATGGTTGGCACATGCCGTGCTGGTCGCACGTCACATGCCGTGCTGGTCGCATGTCACATGCCGTGCTGCTCGCACGTCACATGCCGTGCTGCTCGCACGTCACATGCCGTGCTGCTCGCATGTGCATGCATGGTCGTTGAAGGCTCGTTTCACCTGCTTCTTTTCGCATGAATGGGTCACCTGCTGCGCCATTCCCCTTGCTCTGCCCCGCCTCTCTCCCATCACTAAGAGCCGGAAGAGAAAGCGAATGACCGTGCATCCCCCTTCCTTTGAATCCCTTGTTTCCCCCCATGCCTCCCCCTCTCCCCTCCCCCCCTCCCCCCCCCCTGCTCTCCCCCTCCGCCTCCCCCTTGCCATCTCTCTACCAATCAGAGCGTATGCCAGCCTGGCACTGCACCGCTGCCTCCTGCTTCGGAAAGTCTCTCTGCCAGGTGGCAGACGAGCAGCGTGCCATGTGGCAGCAGCAGGCTGGCGAACAGGCGAACGCCACGTGGCAGTGGTCAGAGCCTACCAGCGTCTCGGTGGTATCTGAATGGGGCCTCATCTGCGGCAGGCAGACTCTGCTAGGGTGGATCGACTCTCTCTACTTCATGGGCTACTGCACTGGTGAGTGGATATGGTTGCTGGGGTGGTGTCTTGTGTGTGCTATGCGTGGAATCAGTACCCCTGTAACCAACAGGTGTCTGGGTGGTATCTGAGTGGGGCCTTATCTGCAGCAGGCAGTCGCTGCTCGGGTGGATCGACTGCCTCTACTTCATCAGCTACTGCGCTGGTGGGTTCTGTCGTGTGTATTGGTACCTGCGGTGCATCTCCGTATGTCTCGGTGGTATCTGAGTGGTGTCTGAGTGGGGTCTGAGTGGGGTCTGAGTGGTGTCTGAGTGGTGTCTGAGTGGTGTCTGAGTGGGGTCTGATCTGTAACAGGCAGTCGCTGCGAGGGTGGATCGACTTGGGTACTGCGCTGCGCTGGTGAGTGGGTAGGGCAGCTGGGGTGGTGTCTTGTGTGTGCTAAGCGTGGAATCAGTACCCCTGCTACCAGCAGGTGTCTGGGTGGTAGGTATCTGATGGGGGGTCGGATCTGCGGCAGGCAGGCGCACTTCAGAGGCGCACTTCGGATCTGTGGATAGACTCGGGCTACTTCCGAGGTCGCAAGCGCAGGCGCACTCTGCTTTTGAGTCGACTCAAAAGCTGCTGGGGGGTGGATAGACTCGGGCTACTTCCGAGGTCGCAAGCGCAGGCGCACTCTGCTTTTGAGTCGACTCAAAAGCTGCTGGGGGGTGGATAGACTCGGGCTACTTCCGAGGTCGCAAGCGCTGGCGCACTCTGCTTTTGAGTCGACTCAAAAGCTGCTGGGGGGTGGATAGACTCGGGCTACTTCCGAGGTCGCAAGCGCTGGCGCACTCTGCTTTTGAGTCGACTCAAAAGCTGCTGGGGGGTGGATAGACTCGGGCTACTTCCGAGGTCGCAAGCGCTGGCGCACTCTCCTCATTGCCCTGACCTGACATGCTCCCATCCCTTCCTACCTGCCCTGCCCTGCCCATCGCAGGTTCCTTTTGAGTCGACTCAAAATGCATCTCAAAAACACCCTGCAAAGTCCTTGATTTTGCAGGGTGTTTTTGAAAACTCTAAAAAAAACACCCTGCAAAGTCACCTTCCTCCCCGTCCTGCCGATCACAGGTTCCTGCTTCTTCGCTTCCTGTCCGACGGTCCATTGGGCCGCAAGCGCACGCTCCTCCTCTCCGCCCTCCTCACCTCCCTCCCCTCCTCCCCTCTCTCCTCCACCTCTTTACCGGAATTGCCTCATCTGGCCTCGGCAACGCCTGCTATTTTATCTTTGCCATCACCTGTTCTCTTCCCTCTCTTCTCCCCCTCCCTTCTCCCCCTCCCTTCTCCCCCTCCCTTCTCCCCCTCCCTTCTCCCCCTCCCTTCTCCCCCTCCCTTCTCCCCTCCCTTCTCCCCCTCCCTTCTCCCCCTCCCTTCTCCCCCTCCCTTCTCCCCCTCCCTTCTCCCCCTCCCTTCTCCCCCTCCCTTCTCCCCCTCCCTTCTCCCCCTCCCTTCTCCCCCTCTCTTCTCCCCCTCCCTTCTCCCCCTCCCTTCTCCCCCTCCCTTCTCCCCCTCCCTTCTCCCCCTCCTTCCTCGCTCTCCACCCAGGTTCATGTTTCTTCGCCTTCCTCTCAGACGGACCTCTAGGCCGCAAGCGCACGCTCCTCCTCTCCGCCCTCCTCTCCTCCCTCCTCACATCCCTCACCTCCCTCGCCTCCTCCCCTCTCTCCTACGCCCTCCTCCGCCTCCTCACCGGCATCGCCTCATCTGGTCTTGGCAACACATGCTACGTGTTGGCGTCTGAAGTCATAGGGCCGAAGCACCGAGGTCCGGTTTCTATGCTAGTGAACCTGGCGTATCCGCTGGGGCAGATGCTCCTGCCTGTACTTGCTGCTTTTGCCTCTGCATCAGCTCCTACTACTGCGTCTGAGTCTCCTCATTCCACTTCTGACTCGACTCAAAAGCAGATGCTCCTGCCTGTTCTTGCTGCTTTTGCCACTGCATCAGCCCCTACCACTGCGTCTGCCTCCCCTCGGTCGGCCGTCACTGCTGCTGTTGCTGCTGCGTCTGAATCTGCCACTGGTTTCGCAACTGGGTGTTTTCAGACACGGCTTCTACGAAACGCCCCTGCTGCTGCTGTCACTGCTTCTGCTTTCGGTGTTCCTTCTGATTCTGAATCACCAGCTGCTGTTGTTGCCGCTACTCCTGTGCCTCCTGCACCATCTTGGCGCCGCCTGTATTTCCTTGCAGGAGCAGCAATCGGCGGCATGTACTGCGCCCTCCTCCTCCTCCCCCCTCTGCTGATCACCATCCTGCCAATCATCTCCCGCCACGTGGCTTCATTCCTTAGACCCTCAGTTGAGGTAGGGGATCCGATAACTGCTGCCGACCCTCCTGCCGAAGCACCTAGGAGTCGTTTACGGAACGGCGGGGGGACAAGTACCCATGGATCAAGCATGGGGAGTCTATTTTTGAGGCGCCTCAAATATGGTACCCATGAATCCAGCATGGGTGGGAGAGGTGATCGCCCTTTAAACTTGGGGGGGCGTTGGGACACCAGGACAGAAGGGAGATCACTGGGTTTTGAAGGGGCCATAGTATGGTTGAAGGCGGTACCAATGGCACAAGCGGAGGCACAGGCTGTGGCATGGGTGTGTGAGTCACCGCGGTGGTTGCTCGAGAGGGGAAGGGGTGCGAGAGCACTGCAGGTGTTGCAGTGTTTGGCAGAGGGGAATGGCCATGTGATACCTACAGGGGTGGTGCTGGTTACTGATCTTCGGGCAGTTGAACAGTATTCTTCTTATCTCAGGGCTGGTGAAAGTTATACTGATCCCTGGGAAGTTGAGAAATGTACCGATCTCCAGGCAGCTGAAAATTATGTGGGTCTTCGGGCAGGTGAAAGCAGGGCAGTGGTGAGCCGAGGGGTGCAAGAGATAATGGAGGATGGGGAGGGGTTGGGAGCAGGAGCAGAGATGGGTACGAGTGGGGGAGGTGAAGTGGAAAGCAAGGGAGGTTTGGGCTGTGGGGGAATGGATGGTGGAGGTTCAACTAGTGGAGGTTCAACCAGTAGAGGTTTTGGTGTTGGAAACAGTGGGGGTACGGCTGGTAGGGATGAAGGTGTCAATCAAGGCACATCGACGGGGGGGGTGGGGGAGCTGCTCTCGTCAAGGAATCACCTACACCGCCTATCTATCGTGGCTGGTGGGGGTGCGGCTGTTGGGGGTGCAGCTGGTGGGGGTGCGGCTGGTGGGGGTGCGGCTGGTGGGGGTGCGGCTGGTGAGGGTGCAGCTGGTGGGGGTGCAGCTGGTGGGGATGCGGCTGGTGAACGCTTAACTAATGGAGGTACAGCGGGCAATCAAGGCACATCAAAGGGGGGGGTGGGGGAGCTGCTCTCGTCCAAGACTCACCTGCACCGCCTATCTCTCATGATCCTCCTCTTCCTCACCTCCTCTTCCCTCTACAACGGCCTCACTCTTAATACCGCTAACCTGGCCACTGCTCTGGCTGAGACAATATCACTAGGTAGACAGAGCAGCAAATCAGCGCCCAAGCCCCCTACTTTTCTCTATGTCAGAAGGAGAGTTGTCAACAGCAGCAACAAGAGCAGCAACAGCCCAACAAACAAGAGCACCAGCAGCCCTATCAGCAGTATTGCTGCAGCAACCTACCTGGTGGCCCTAATTCAGGTCCCCTCCATCCTCCTTTCAGGCTTCCTCATTAACCGCTTGGGGTGCCGGCGGCTTGTGGGCTTATCCCTCATACTTGGCAGCTCGTTTTGCGTTTTAGGAGGGGTGGTGCTGCTGGTGCAGGGGCGAGGAGGAGAGGGTGGTAGCAACATTGGGAGCAACATTGGAAGCAACATTGGGAGCAACATTGGGAGCAACATTGGGAGCAACATTGGGAGCAACATTGGGAGCAACATTGGGAGCAACATTGGGAGCAACATTGGGAGCAACATTGGGAGCAACATTGGGAGCAACATTGGGAGCAACAGGGGGAGCAACAGTGTGATTCGGGTGCAGGGGGGAGAGGGAGGGGGGGCATTACCGCAGAGGGGAGAACGAGGGGTGATGCTGATGGTGCAGGGGAGGGGGGGAGGGCGTGGTAGCAACGGTGGGAGCAGCAATGAGAGCAGCAGAGGATGCAGCAGGGTGATGCTGGTGCAGGGGGTGGTGGAAGGGATTGGAAGGAGAGGGAGCAGGAGTGGGAGGGGGAGGAGGAGTGCGAGTGCGAGTAGGAGCAGTAATCAAAGGAGTGTGGGAAGCAGTACCGAGCGCATGCATGGGCGGTTACTGTTGCTGCCACACATACAGTCACACACGCATGTACAGTCACAACCACACATACAGTCACAATCACATGTACAGTCACAATCACATGTACAGTCACAATCACATGTACAGTCACAACCCCATGTACTGTCACAACCACATACACCGTCACACACACATGTACAGTCACACTCCCTCCTCCCCTTCATCCCTCCTCTCTGCTCTCTCCTCGCCCTCTTTTGTATCACGTCCTCTTTCTCCTCGGCATACGTGCTTCAAGTAGAGCTCTTCCCCACCTCCATCCGCCACCTGTCCCTCGCTATAGTCACACAGGCAGGCCAGCTCGCTACAGTGCTTGTACCCCATATAGTGCTCCTCGGTCGAACCTCCCCCAGTTACCCCCTGCTGATTTTCGGGTTACAGGGGATGGTTACAGGTGTGCTGTGCCTGCTACTGCTGCCTGAACCCGGGAAAAGGGAGATAGTAAGTGAGAGTTATGATAACAATGTGTGATAAGTGTACTATTCAGATGTCTGTGTGTAATTACATTGTTGAGAGACAACATTGCATGAAGTGGGTTGGCCATCCCGGGTAATGAGATGCTTGAGCTCCAAGGAAACACGAACACCAATCAAAACAGAGAAGGAGGTCAGCATGCAGCACAACCGTAGATAGGAGCAACCAACTAACTACAAGTCCATGAGCCCACGGCCCTGTATTCTCTTGTGTTGGGCTGAGAAAAAGCCCTTAGGATCTTTCCAGAGATTAAGTCCCAGTTGTAGAGTGAGACTTGAGTAGTGCAGCGGAAGTTGAGGCAGTTGATGTCAAACATGTTTAGTTATCATGCTTGTATAGACTGTATAGGGTCATCTTCTAGAGAGTACAACAGTTAGGTATATGTTTGTGTACTCTCTCTCTCTATTGATCAATTTCACTGTTTGATATGGTATCACGCGTAGGTAGGATCCCCCCCCCCCCCCCCTCACGCTTCCACTCGCCCCCTAGCTGGGCCCCGTCGTGCTCCTAGCCCCGTCGCGACCCTCCCTAGCCCCGTCGCGACCCTCCCTAGCCCCGTCGCGCCCCTTCCTGGGCCCCGTTGCGCCCCTTTCTGGGCCCCGTCGCGCTCCTCCCAGGCCTTGTAGCGCCCCTCCAGGCCCCGTCGCGCCCCTTTCAGGGCTTCGTAGCGCCCCTCCAGGCCCCGTCGCGCCCCTTCCAGGGCCTGGTAGCGCCCCTCCAGGGCCCCGTCGCGCTCCTCCCAGGCCCCGTAGCGCCCCTCCTGGGCCCCATTGCGCTCCTCCCAGGCCCCGTCGCGCCCCTCCCTAGCCCAGTCGCGCTCCTCCCAGGCCCCGTAGCGCCCCTCCTGGGCCCCTTTGCGCTCCTCCCAGGCCCCGTCGCGCCCCTTCCCGGGCTTCGTAGCGCCCCTCCAGGCCCCGTCGCGCCCCTTTCAGGGCTTCGTAGCGCCCCTCCAGGCCCCGTCGCGCCCCTTCCAGGGCCTGGTAGCGCCCCTCCAGGGCCCCGTCGCGCTCCTCCCAGGCCCCGTAGCGCCCCTCCTGGGCCCCATTGCGCTCCTCCCAGGCCCCGTCGCGCCCCTCCCTAGCCCAGTCGCGCTCCTCCCAGGCCCCGTAGCGCCCCTCCTGGGACCCATTGCGCTCCCCCCAGGCCCCGTCGCGCCCCTACCTGGACTTGGTAACGCCCCTCCAGGCCCCGTCGCGCCCCTACCCATCCCCGTCGCCCCTGCTCGGCCCCGTCGCCCCTGCTCGGCCCCGTCGCCCCTGCTCGGCCCCGTCGCGGCCTATCGGCCGCGTGGCGCCCGCCCGGCCCCTGTCGCGGCTGCCCGGCCCCTGTCGCACCTGCCCGGCCCCTGCTCGCCCGCCCGGCCCCGTCGCCCCTGCCCGGCCCTGCTGTGGCCTGCCCGGGCCCCGTCCCTGCCGCCCGGCCCCGTCGCAGCCGCCCGGCCCCGTCGCAGCCGCCCGGCCACGTCGCAGCCGCCCGGCCACGTCGCAGCCGCCCGGCCCCGTCGCCCCTGCCCGGCCCTGCTGTGTCCGGCCCGGCCTCGTCCCTGCCGCCCGGCCCCGTCGCAGCCGCCCGGCCCCGTCGCAGCCGCCCGGCCACGTCGCAGCCGCCCGGCCTTGTCGCTGCCGCCCGGCCCCGTCGCCGCCGCCCGGCCCCGTCGCATCCGCCCGGCCCCGTCGCCGCCGCCCGGCCTTGTCGTGCCTGCCCGGCCCCGACGCACCTGCCCCGGCCCTCCATACTTCCTGGTACTGTCCCCCGTTCCCCGCACCACTTTGCACCCTCCTGCACTTTCCTGCCCCGCCTTGCATCGCATTGCACCTCCCTGCACCGCACTGGACCGCACTGCACCGCTCTGCATCGCACTGCACCGCACTGCACTGTCCTCCACTGCCCCTCATGGCTGCTGAGCTTCGTTTTGATGTTGAGGGTCAGCCTCTGGAGTTCGAGGCGTGGTTGGCTGACCTTCGCCGCCACCTCACTGGCCAGCGGCAGGACGGCCACCCGCTTTCTGCACACCTAGACGGTATGCTCCCCTGCCCTGACCCCCCTGCTGTGCTGCCCGCTGATCCCACGCCCGCTGAGCGCGAGTCCACTGCCGCTGCTGCCCTTGCCCGCTCTGTCTGGCTTTCCCGCGATGCCCTTGCTCAGCTCGCCATTAGCAATGCCCTCCCCCCCACTGAGCGCCCTCGCTTTAGAACCATTCCTACCGCCCAGGCCTACCTCGATGCTGTCATCAAGCGCTATTCTACCCCTCCTGCTGCCTCAGTGGGTCGCCTGATCCTTCCCCTGCTCTTTCCTGACCTGACGTCTTTCCCCACTGTCTCTGACCTCGCTGCCCACCTGCGCTCGATAGATGAGGCCTGGCGCGCTGCCTGCACTGATGCTCAGCTTAGAGTCCACCAGCCTCCCATGACCTCTACCCTCTACCTCCTTGCCACCCGCCTACCTGACCGCCTTGCCGCCGCCCGCGACCAGTTCCTTAGCATCCACCCTGCTGCTCTCACCCTCACCGACTTTGTTGACACCCTGACTGCCATAGAGACTCGTCACCGCTCCATAGCCCTGGCGAGCGGTACAGTACCGGTCCCTATCTTTCAGGGTTGTGCCCCCGCTCAGTGTACCTTCTCCGACGGCTCTGTCGCTGTGGCTGAGACTGCTGCTGCAGTGCAGTCCCGCTCGGCGAAGGGCCGCCGCCCCAAGGTTGGGAGCGGCGGAGGCGGCGGGGGTGCGGGTGGGGGTAGTGGTGGAGGCGGGTCGTCCGGTGCCGGTGCGGACGTGGGGACCCTGCCCGGTCCAGCTGCCCCGCTGCCTCCACAGTTGCAGCAGCCGCAGCAGCAGCAGTCGCCGCAGCCGCAGCCTTCGCAGCAGCCGCAGCAGCCGCCGCAGACGAGGCAGGCGAGTACTCTCCCACCTGGGTGGCCTGGAGCTGGTGGTGGTCGTGCGCGTGGTGGTGCACCGGGTGGTGGTTCTGGAGGCGGGCCCTGTCAGTACCAGATCCAGACCGGTCCTCGCCGCGGCTTCGTTTGCGGTAAGATCGGTCATTCTACTCCTCGCTGTTTTCGTCGCCTGGACGACCTGTTCCGCCAGCGCTTTGGCCCGGCGCCCGACCTCCCGGACTGGCACAGCTTGCTTAGGCGTAGCATTAGGATTTTTGACTTGGACATGGATGCCATTGTAGCGGCCTTGCATGTGATGTATGCTGATGACTCTAGTGTGCTTCCCTCTTATTACCCCGTGTTGCCTAGTGTAGCGGTGCCTAGCGTAGACTCCCCTGCTGCGTCAGGCGTAGGATCTCCTGCTTTGCTTAGCCTTGGTGCTTCCACCGCTTCACTGCTGCCTCGCGCGACTACTGCGCTTTCCTTCACCTTGGACTCTGGCGCCTCCCGGTGTTTCTTCCGCGACTCCACGACGCTGACGCCGCTGCCTGTTCCCGCTGCAGTTACTCTTGCTGACCCCTCCGGTGGTCCCGTCGTTGCCCGCAGTTCCACCTCCCTTCCCTGTCCGGCGGTTCCTTCGGGCACTCTCACAGGTCTGCATATCCCCTCGTTCTCCAGGAACCTAGTTGGTGTCGGCTGCCTCCAGGACCTTGGCGTCACCACTACGTTCCCTGGTCACGAGCGGTATGCTGTCTGTACCGAGGCCGCCACTGGTGCCCCCCTGTCCACGTTCCCCCGGGACCCAGTGTCCGGCCTGTTCACTCTGGACACCGTGACCCCCCCGGCTGGAGCGCTCCCTCAGGTGGCTGCGTCTACCCAGGTTGCTGCTGCCTGCTCCTGTCGGTCCCTCACTCACCCGACTCTCCTTTGGCACCACCGCCTAGGTCACCCTGCGCTCCCGCGTCTGCGTCACATGTCCCAGCACGGTCTCGTCCTTGGTCTCCCCGGTTCGTTCCCCGAGTTTCCCTCCTCCCCCGCCCCACCGTGCACGCCTTGTGTCGAGGGCCGGCTCCGCCGTGCCCCTCACTCCTCCTCTTTTCCCCCTACCACCGCACCACTGCAGACTCTGCACATGGACGTCTGGGGCCCAGCCCCGGTCCATGGGCCGCGTCGCGAGCGCTTCTTCCTAGTGCTTGTCGACGACTTCACGCGCTACACCACCGTCTTCCCCCTGGAGCGGAAGGCCGACGTGCCTGACCTTCTCATCCCCTGGCTTGTCTCTGCTCGTGTCCACCGCGGTCTCCCTGCCTTGCGCCTTCACTCCGACCGGGGTGGCGAGTTTGCCTCAGGTGTCCTTGGTCGCTTCTGTCGTGCGGAGGGCATCACCCAGACGTTTACCCTGCCGGACTCCCCGCAGCAGAATGGGGTCGCTGAGCGACGCATCGGTTTGGTCATGGAGGTGGCTCGCACCTCCATGATCCACGCCGGTGCACCCCATTTTCTGTGGCCGTTCGCCGTGCGCTACGCCGCTCACCAGCTTAACCTGTGGCCGCACCCCCAGCGGCCGCAGGTTTCGCCGACCCTTCTGTGGACCGGGTCCCCTGGTGACGCGTCTGCGTTCCACGTCTGGGGCTGCCTTGCTCACGTTCGTGCCTCTGGCACGGACAAGCTCACTGCCCGCACCCTCCCCTGCGTCTTCCTCGGTTTCCCCCTTGACGCGTCCGACTGGCACTTCTACCACCCGCCGTCTCACCGTTTCTTTCACTCTCGCGACGTCACCTTTGACGAGTCCGTCTCCTTCTTCCGCCGCTTTCCCCACCGTGGTCCCCCGGTTACTCCCCCCCTGTTCCTGGTTCCTCCCTCCCTGGTGGCCCCTGCCCCTCCCCCCCCCCGCCCCCCCGTCCGGCCCCCTCTGGTGTGTCTCACGTCACCCCCCTCCCGTCGGTCGTTCCGGTCGACGAGTCTTCTGACTCTGGTAGTCCTTTGGCGCAGTCCTCGCCGTCTGTCCCTCCCCCGGTGTCTCCTCCTCCACCGCCTCCGCAGCCGCCGTCGCCGCAGCTGCTGCAGCCGTCGTCTCCGCCGCCGCCGCCGTCGATGCCGTCGCTGCAGCCGCCGCCGCCGCCGCCGCCGTCGTCGCTGCCGCTGTTTGTGGACTCTGGGGGTGCTGGCGTTGAGGTGGGTACTAGTCCCGGGGCTCCTGTCGGGGCTTGTCCCGGCGGGCCTGGGGGTGGTACCGGTGCTGGCGGTGTTTCGGGCTCTGGGGGTGTCCCTTCTGGGGGTGCCGGTGTGGAGGGTTCGGGAGGTAGCCGTCGCGCAGCTTGTGGCCCTGGCGTTGGTGTTGTGTCGCCGCAGCAGCAGTCCCCGCCGGTGTCCGCCCTCCGTCTGCTCGGCCTTCCGTCCCCTGACCCTGCGCCTGTTCCTCTCCGGCCGTCTCCCCCTCTTCCCGTCTACGGCCCCGTGTTCCCTCTGCCAGACTCGTCCCCGGCTCGTCTTCCCCCTCGTTCCCCTCCTGTGTCCCCTCCTCTGTCTCCTGACCCGACGCCGCCCTCACACGTCTGGTCTCGCCGCCCCTCTCGTGCTCGTCCTGTCTCCCCTGTCCCGCGCTCTCACCCTATGTTGCTCCGTTCCCACGCGTCTCGACCTCCCCTCCTCCCGTCTCCTCCTCCGTCTTCTCTTGTCGTTGCGTCTCCTCCTCTGTCCGACTCCTTTCGTGCCGCTCGTCCTCTTGTTCCTCGGGTCCTTGCCTCTCTCGTTACCGACCCGTCTGTTCCCGTGTCGAGTCTTGACGCCCTCGTCGCTGCGGTCGCTGACTTCGCCTCTACCCGCCGCCTTGACTACGCCACCGCTCTGGTCTCTCACCCTGCCTGTCCTCCGTCTGTCGGGGGTGCTCCTGCCCTCGGCAGTGACGTCCTGGAGGACCGCCAGTTTGAGCTTGCTTTCCTGTCCGAGGCTGCTCCCCATCTCTGTTCCATGCTGCTAGTCCCTGAGGGTGACCCAGACGCTTTCGACATCCCGACCCCTCGTACTTACGCTGAGGCGGTTTCGGGACCCTGGGCCTCTCAGTGGATAGCTGCCATGGAGCAGGAGATGGCATCTTGGAGATCCACCGGCACCTTCGTCGACGCAGTTCCCCCACCTGGGGTGAACGTGGTCGATGGCCGTTGGCTCTTCAAGGTGAAGCGCCCTCCTGGAGAGCCGCCTGTGTTCAAGGCGCGCTACGTGGCTAGAGGCTTCAGTCAGCGCGAGGGGGTGGACTTCTTTCAGACTTTCGCTCCTACCCCGAAGATGACTACTCTTCGGGTGCTGCTACACGTAGCGGCTCAGCGTGACTACGAGCTTCACTCCCTCGACTTCTCCACTGCCTTTCTTCAGGGCAGCCTTCACGAGCAGGTCTACCTGCGTCGCCCTCAGGGCTTTACTGGCACCTTCCCCCCTGGGACCCAGTGGCTTCTGCGGCGGCCAGTCTACGGCCTGCGCCAGGCGCCTCGTGAGTGGCACGACACTTTGCGTGCTACCCTTGCTGACCTGCAGTTCTTTCCGTCCTCTGCAGACCCCTCGCTCTTCGTTCGTGCTGGCTCGACTCCGTTCTACATCCTCGTCTACGTAGACGACCTGGTCTTTGCCACTGCTGACAGGGACGCACTGGCCTCCGTGAAGGCAGAGCTGCTGAAGAGACACACCTGCACTGACCTTGGAGAGCTGCGCCGTTACCTTGGCTTGCAGATCTCCAGGGACAGAGCCGCGCGCACCATCACCCTGACTCAGTCACACTTGGTGCGCCAGGTCCTTCAGAGGTTCGGCCTTCAGTTCTCCTCCGCACAGCCCACCCCTCTTCCTCTGGACCACAGACTCTCCGCTCCAGTTCCTGAGGAGTCGGTAGATCCCAGTGGTCCTTACGCTGAGCTAGTGGGTTGCCTCATGTACCTGATGACTTGCACTCGCCCAGATCTCGCATACCCTCTCAGCATCCTGGCTCGTTTCGTGGCCACAGGCAGACACCGACCTCAGCACTGGTCTGCCGCTAAGAGGGTTTTGCGTTATCTTGCAAGTACATCGGGCATGGGGTTAGTGCTAGGCGGACGCAGGCCAGTGGTCCTTACTGGACACACAGACGCTTCTTGGGCAGACGACGCCGAGACGCTCAGGTCTTCCCAGGGCTACTGCTTTAGCCTTGGCTCAGGTGCTGTCTCGTGGAGAGCTACCCGCTCCTCGTCTGTTGCCCAGTCCAGCTGTGAGGCTGAGATCTACGCCGGTGCCATGGCGGCACAGGAGCTCCGCTGGCTGACCTTCTTGCTCACTGACTTAGGTGAGCGGCCTAGCTCTGCCCCGGTCCTGTACGCTGACAACAGGGCCATGATCCTCCTGTGTCAGGAGCCTCGACTCGAGGGCAGAGCGAAGCACATCCAGCTGCGGTACTTCCTCCTGCGTGAGCTACAGCAGCGTCGCCAGGCTCGCGTAGTACACTTAGCCTCCGGTGCCAACACAGCTGATATCTTTACGAAGGCGCTTGCGCCTAAAGATCATCAGCGGCACTGTGTACAGCTTGGTCTGGTTCCTGTAGTCTCTCACTTACTCGGGCCTTGACTTTGTACTGCCCTATATATATCTGTGTGTACACTCAGACTGGACTTGTGTCCTCTTACAGTGGTTGGACTAGTAGTGCCGCCCTGTACTAGTTCTTGCCTTGCCTGTACTCCTTCTGACTGGTCTTTTAGACCCTTGTCTCAGAGGCTGGACTAGTAGTGCCACCCTGAGCTGCTTGTCTAGAACATTCCCCTATGCAGTCCAGGGGGTGTGTCAAACATGTTTAGTTATCATGCTTGTATAGACTGTATAGGGTCATCTTCTAGAGAGTACAACTGTTAGGTATATGTTTGTGTACTCTCTCTCTCTATTGATCAATTTCACTGTTTGATAATTGAACCCTTGTACTAGTATATGAGAACAAGTGATTGATTAAAGAAACAAGCATACAGCAATATATAGAAAATAAGAAAGCATTTGTAGAATACAGTTGCAGGAACGGTTATCGAGTCGCACAGCGACTCGATTGTCGTTTCGGTTACCATCCGCGCTGTTGTAACGGTCAGTCGCAACCTCCAGTTGCGACCCTTCGAGTCCCTTCGTGTTCTTTGTTCGCCCCCTCGTGTAACCTCCGTTGACTCGCGTACCCGTTGCGGTCTTCCTCGAGTGTAGTGTTACACTTCAGAAACGCTTAAGTCCTTTGAGATATTTCCAACACTCCCCTTCGTTTCTGGAGTGCTGACGTGTTCAGATCCGGTGACGTTTGTCTGCCCGGTCAGCAGCGTACAGTTATCGAACTTCGCCTTCGCCAGTTTCTTCGTCAGGTAGTCTGCGGCCATTTCTGTTGTAGGGCAGTAACTGAGTTGAAGTCTCCCCTTCGCGATTTCATCTTTGACGAAAAAGTACCGCAGGGCAATGTGTTTGGTTCGGTTGGCGAAGCCGTCCTTGTTCGCGATTTTGATCGCAGATTGGTTGTCGCAGAGGAGTGAGAAGACGGGCAGGGTCGCGATCTTCGCTTCCTCGAGCAACTCTCGTAGGTAGAGTCCTTCTTTGGTCGCAGTGCAGAGGGCGATATATTCTGCTTCAGCCGAAGATAGTGCGATTAGTTCCTGCTTGCTCGACTGCCAGGAGATAGTCCCGATAGGTTCTAGTCGGTAGATGTAGCCCGTTCTCGATCGTCGATTTTCCCTGTCTCCCGCGTGATCGGCGTCGACGTATCCGAGTAGTCGTACGGACGGTGTTGTTACTTTGCTGTAGGTAAGCCCGGTCGTCGGCGTGGAGACGAAGTAGAGTAGTGCCCGGTTGAGCTCCTCGAGATCTTCTTGTTCCGGCTGCTTCAGATGCGTCGCCAGTTGGCTCGCGCTATAAGAGAGATCGGGTCGGCAGGTTACTGCTGCGAATAGTAGGCAGCCGAGCTTCTGTTGATACTCCTGGATTTGCTTCGCGGGGAGTTTTGCAGAGGTGATGTTGTTGTTCCCGTAGCGGTAGGGAGTTGGGACCGTAGTCGGCGTTAGACCGAATTTCTTCGCGACGGTGCCTGCGTACTCTCCAGCGTGTAGGTAGAACGCCGAGTTGTCTTCGACTACATTCAGTCCCAGGTACTGGGTCACTGCGTCGGACACCGTGAGTGTCAAGTCTTCTTTCAGCTCCCCTTCGAACCAGGTGGCGATGTCGGTAGTGGAGCCGATGTAGAGCAGGTCGTCGACGTAGACGATGAGAAGGATAAAGGCTTCTTTCTTCTGTAGTCGATACATGCCTTGGTCGTGCGGCAGCTGTAGGAAGCCGATTTTTGCGAGGCGACTGTGAAGATGCTGCTGCCAGAGCCGCGGGGCTTGCTTGATCCCGTAAAGGGATTTTATCAGCTGGCATACTTTTGTAGGGTCGTCGATGAATCCGTGGGGCTGCTCGACGAAGATTTCGGCGTCCACAGGTGCGTACAGAAAAGCATTTGCGACGTCGATTTGGCGCAGTGGTAGTTTCTTCGTGGCCGCGACGGCGAGTAGGATGTGCAGGGAGGTGTGACGGGAGACTGGGGCAAAGGTTTCTGTGTAGTCGGTTCCGTATCGTTGATCGAAGCCTCGTACGACCCATCGAGCTTTGAATCGTTCGATGGTGCCGTCCGCGTTGGTCTTGATGCGGTACACCCATTTTCCCGAGATGACGTTCTTCCCGTTGATGCTTGTTGCAGGTACCAGCTTCCATGTATCTCGGTCTTGCAGAGCCTTTAGTTCCCTTTCCATCGCTTCCTTCCATTTTGCCTTGTGCTCCCCCCCAGAGCCTGCGACAGAGTCGAGGGCTCGCGCGGAGATGGCGGCGGCGGAAGCTGGACGGAGACCCAGAGGCCGAGGATCTGCAGTCCCGTGGGTGTGTGTCGAGGGGAATTTTCATTCCCGGAATAAGCTGCTTCGTCACCATCTTCTGGATCAGGTAAGAAGTTTGGGCCGATGCGTTCTGAAACATTCGTGTCGACGGGGTGGGGTGTAACGTAACCTTGGTCAGCGAAGTGGTAAAAGGTGTCGAGGTTGTTACTCTCGAGGGGATTGGCTTCATCGAGTGGAACAGGTACGGAGCAGAAAGGGAGTGGTCCGGCAGCTTCCGAGGCTCCAGGTACGTTTTCTTCTGCTGCGTCAGCCTCGGCAGCACGGTCGGCGAAGGAACGAAGGCCCGCGAAACCGTCGGTGGGGTCATGTGTGTTGGCAATGTTGTCCAGGTAATGCTGCAGCGTCAGTCGCTCGTAGAAGATAACATCACGTGATGCCACGGTAGTTTTGTCTTGGATGTCGAGGATTTTCCATGCGTGAAAATGTTGTGCGATGCCGAGGTGTAGCCCCCATCGTGCTCGTTGGGTGAAACGTCCTGCTCTGGCTGTGTGTGGTCTGTACTGTACCATGCAGCCAAAAACTCGAAGTAATTTTGTGCTGCCCCTTTTTCGTGTCCACAGCAGGTGCGGTGATGCGTTGTTGGGGAGCGATGACGAGGATAGCAAATTGTGCAGGTGGACTACATGGGTCATCGCGTCTGGCCACAGTGCGTTGGGCAGTCTCATCCCCAGGAGTAGCTTCCGCATCGTCGTCTGCAAGGTCCAGTTCATTCTTTCTTCGACCCCCTGTTGCTGGTGAGCGTAGGGTAGAGAAACCAGGCGTCTGATTCCTCTTTCCGCCAGATAGGTCCTGAAGCGTTGTGACTGGTATTCCAGTGCACCGTCTGACTGAAAGCTCTTGAGTTTGGTTCCTGATTCTCGTTCGGCGATGGGGAGCCATGTCGTGAAGGCGTCGAAGGCTTGATCGCGCGTCTTGAGGTTGTAGTGCCAAACATATCTTGTTGCTGCATCGATAAAAGTGATGACGTAGTTGAAGTCGGCCTCCGTGTCGTCTCGAGGCATGTTTAAGATGTCGCTGTAAACTTTTTCCATCGGTGCGTATGCAGGTGCGCTTGGGTTGTGATGAGATGGGAAAGGCTGGTGGGGAAGATCGGCTTCGGGGCACGTAAAGCACCGTTCGCGTGGTCGTCGAAGTTCTTGGCCGCTTGTTGTTAGGAGGGCGTTGCGTTCTAACACTTCGGCTTGGATAGTTTGCAGTATTGTACTGTTTGCAGGGTGCCCGAGTCGTTGGTGCCAGATGTCGTCGGGAGCGCGATGTCCGGGCGAGCGGTGGTATATGTCGGTGTTGGAGAAGAACGCGACGACCGTGGCGGGACTTCGACAGACTTCTCGTGTGATGGGCATAAGTTGATCTGCTTCGGTTGGCGGTCCTCGGATCGCTGGTGGTTGTACTCGGCTGGGTCCTGCTGCTGCTACTGCAGGTGATGGTTGGGAAGGGATGCTTGCTGGTACTTGTCTTTCTTGTCTGATGACTGCTAATGCTCGTATTCTTTCTGCTGCAGGTATTGTGTTGGAGTGCCAGAACCCATCAGGGTCGAAGTCGGGGTCAAGATCCAGTGGGTGTGTCCAGGCGGCGAACGACACGATTCCATCGCTGTCGGCAGTACCGCGGTCGGGGACGAAGTCCAACACGAAGACGCCGGATTTCAGGAGAGCACGACCGATGAAGAGACCGCCCTTCCCGTGGTAAAGGCGAAACTCGTTAGAGTAGGAGTCGCACTCCAGGTGAATCCCTTTTGCCACTAGTTGGCTGACGCTTAGCAGGTTGTAACCCAGGTTGTCGACGATGAGGACCTTGTTGAGTTGAAGTATAACATTTGTCTCCTTGGATTGTAACTGAACCACGCCTTGTCTGTTTGTTTTCAGGTTTTCGTTGTTGGCGACGGTGATGATGACGTCGCGGTTGAGACGTCGCTCTCGTTGCACGAAGCGTCCGGAAGAACACATGTGTTGGCCGCAGCAGCTGTCCAAGAACCAGGTATTTCGCCCGGTGGGTTCGGCGTTGGCGACCGCAGCGTATGTCGGGTTGACCTCAAGTCCTTGTGAGCGCGGCGGCGGAAGTTCTTCTTCATCTGGTGCGTAGGTGGGTGGTGATCCGGGTGCGCAGTTGTCGATGTGTACCATGCAGTTAATGATGTTCGGTGTCCCTTGTGCAGGTGTGGAGGAGCGCCTTGGAGGGCTTTCTTGAGTGGAGGCGACGTGTGGGTCTACTGGACGATAAACACGAGGACGTGTGCAGTTGACTTTGGAATGTCCGGAAGTCTGACAGTTGTGGCAGAACGGCGGCACGAGGGTAAGTCCTCTGTTGTCGCGTTGATCTTGTTTGCCACGTCGATTGTAGGTGTTGTCGTTCCTTCGGTGAGTGTAGAAAACTAACTGCTGCTGCTTCCTTGGTTGTCTTTCTTCGAACAGGTCCATCTCCTGTTGTTCGGCGTGAAGCTCGGCGCAGAGATGCATCTCTGAGATCCGTCCGTGGGCGCGAAGAAGCGAGCGTGTGGTTCTCCATTCTGGTCCGAGCCCGGCGAGGACAAGCGTCACGAAGCTTTCCTAAGTGATTGTTCCTCCGCACCGAAGCAGGCGGTCGCGGAGGGTCTGGCAGCGACTCATATACTGCATCGCCTTTTCCCCTGTCTTCATCTGTATTGTTGTCAGTTGTTGCATGAGTCTGCTTTGTGTCACGCTGTCGTTTGCTTGATAGAGACACTTGAGATGATGCCATGCGAGTTCCGCGGAGTTTCCATAGCTCCGATATGTTCTGATGCTCTGCTGTTCTTGTGGTGACAGGTTCCGCAGGAGAACTGTGTACGCCAGCAGCGACTGATAAGTAAATATTTTATGCTCCTTTGCAGTGCTGTTGCTTGGGAAT
The DNA here is from genome assembly GCA_027943415.1 of Closterium sp. NIES-67. Classification (NCBI taxonomy): domain Eukaryota; kingdom Viridiplantae; phylum Streptophyta; class Zygnematophyceae; order Desmidiales; family Closteriaceae; genus Closterium; species Closterium sp. NIES-67. The sequence goes on from BQMB01002055.1 coordinate 405,458, forward strand.
GGCAGGGACCCATTGAAGTATCCCAGGAGATGCGCAGCCTCCATCAGCAGCTCGAACTCAAAACTCCAGGTAAAGAAATCGTGTCCGTTGAATGGTAATGATGTCTGCAGTTTAATCACGTGTGAAAACTGCGCCTGGAGACTTAAAATCTCGTTTGGTGTTTGTTGTGATGCAGCTGCTGTTGGTTGGGCACGGGGCAGCATGAACTCGAACGTCCCCGGTGAAGAGTGATAAGGCGCAAAGGTAGGCGCTTGATTGTGTCGCCCGAACGATAAATTGTCGAGGCTCATCGGTGCTAATCCCATGTTTCCTCCGTTGCTCTGTGTTGAATGCGCAGGTGTCCTTGTCTGCTGCTGCTGATCGAAGTGCGACATGAAGCTGAAGAACCTTTCCATAAGGTTCGGATCCACGCTTGAAGAGGGTGATGGGGTCACCATTTCCGGTGCTCTTCCTGTTGTTTCTTGAGCAGCGCCGGTCTCGGTTTGCAGTCCTGAAGTATGCAATCCAGAGTTGCCGGGTTGAATGTCTTGGGCGCTGGGTGAGCCCGTAGAGGTCTTCTTGCCCTTGCTGTCCATGGCTTGTAATTAATGAAGTCGTTGAATTGCAGATTGTAGGTAGATCGTAGTTGCTGGGAGTTTGGTCTCTGACCAGCTCTGATACCATATTGGGCTGAGAAAAAGCCCTTAGGATCTTTCCAGAGACTAAGTCCCAGTTGTAGAGTGAGACTTGAGTAGTGCAGCGGAAGTTGAGGCAGTTGAACCCTTGTACTAGTATATGAGAACAAGTGATTGATTAAAGAAACAAGCATACAGCAATATATAGAAAATAAGAAAGCATTTGTAGAATACAGTTGCAGGAACGGTTATCGAGTCGCACAGCGACTCGATTGTCGTTTCGGTTACCATCCGCGCTGTTGTAACGGTCAGTCGCAACCTCCAGTTGCGACCCTTCGAGTCCCTTCGTGTTCTTTGTTCGCCCCCTCGTGTAACCTCCGTTGACTCGCGTACCCGTTGCGGTCTTCCTCGAGTGTAGTGTTACACTTCAGAAACGCTGAAGTCCTTTGAGATATTTCCAACATCTTGCAATTGGCACATGCACGAAGGCACCAAACCAAACATTGAGCGAGCCCACGAGCCCATGGCTGTGTGCTCTTCTCTAAGCAAAACGTAGGTCTAAAGGCTCTAAAGTGCACACGTGAGAATCAGCACCCAGGTCCGCCTGTCATCTGTGTGTCAGCAGCAGCCTTGCAAGCACCTGATGAGCCAACTGCTGTTGCTGCTGCTGGCGATGCTGAGGCGGTATTGCCACGCCTCACTATCTGCAGCATCTGCTTGTCTTTGTAGCAACCAGCCCCGCGTGACATCGGTGCATCAGCAGCGGCCCTGCGAGCACCAGACGACAAGTGCCTCTGCGGCTTCTGCTGCTGCTGGTGATGCGGGTGGGGCTTCAGCACCCAGGCCCGCCTGTCATCTGTGTGTCAGCAGCAGCCTCGCTAGAACTTGAAGAGCCAACTGCTGCTGCTGCTGCTGCTGCTGCTCCTGCTGCTGCTGCTCCTGCTGGTGCTGCTCCTGCTGCCTCTGCCCAATTGGATTGTTGTGAACACAACAAAGCATCTCCTTCTCTCTCTTCCACTGCTCCTCCCGCCGCTGCAGCCTCGCCCGTTTCTCCAACAGCCACTGCTCTTCCACCCCCATCCTCTCACCATCTACCACTTGCCCCCCTGCCACTTGCCCCCCTGCCACTTGCCCCCCTGCCACTGGCGACCCATCCGTTCCCAACTGGTCTCCCTGGAGCCTCGCCCGGTTCTCCAACAGCCACTGCTCTTCCACCCCCACCCTACCATCCTTCGCTACTTGCAACCCATCGAATACCAGCTGACCTGCACCACTCCCCCGAGCTGAGACTTGGCTTGTGTCCAACCGACAACCTGACAGCAAGTGCCTTTCCGGCAGTTGCATGCCATACCGTCCATCACCCCCCCCAGACATCCCAGCCAGATAATGAGGCGCCTCAAGTGTTGTTTCCGGCAGTTGATTGCAATGCCCTCCGTCGCCCCCCCCGCCGGCTGCTGCGTTGCTGCACGTGCTGCTGCTGCCACTTGCAGAGCGGGGGATTGCAGGCGCAGAAGCAGCAGCAGCAGATGCAATTTGTGAGTCCAGGACCCCAAGCGTAGACGTGCGATAACCCCCGTCACTCCCTGCACCAGCTGCTGCTGCTACTGCGTTGCTGCACGTGCTGCTGCCGCCACTCCAGGAGCGGGGGATGGCAGGCGCAGAACCAGCAGCAGCAGCAGCAGCGGCAGAAGCAGCAGCACGTGCTGATTGGAAATCGAGGACCCCAAGAGGAGTCGTCGTGCGATGAGCGACCTCCAAGGATAGCACGCCCTTGGGATGATCGACAACCTCCTGCCCACGGAAAGATGGCCCATTCCATGCACCATCCCAAGGGCTTGCTACCGCTGGCTCTGTCTTGGTTTTTTTTGCCATCCTGTCGCCACATCCCAAGGGGTTCCATCCCAAGGGGTTGCATCCCAAGGGGTTACATCCCAAGGGGTTACATCCCAAGGAGTTACATCCCAAGGGGTTACATCCCAAGGAGTTACATCCCAAGGGGCTACATTTATGGTCCTTTTCAGCCGAATCAGGCGCATCCTGCTCAGCAGCATCGGCAATAAGAACCTCGTTATAAGCGCGCTTCATTACCCATCTGTTGCCGCTGTCAGATCGGACCAGCACGTCAGCCCCTTGAGGCACCAACGCAGCAGCAGCAGCGGCGTTGCTAACAGGAGCAGCAGCAGCAGCACCAGCAGCAGCAGCACCAGCAGCAGCAGCAGTGGCAGCAGCAGCAGCGGCGGCAGCAGGAGCGGCAGGAGCAAGAGCGTTGAAAGCAGGTGCAGGCGGGTGGGGATGAGAGGGCCTCAGTGACAGGTCGAGGGTAAGGCTGGGGCCCATCAGTGGCCTGGCAGCGCTGCTGCTGCTGCTGTCAGCCGATGGAGGGGAAACAGGAAACAGAGGCAGCTCCACTGCTGCTGCTGCTGCTGCTGCTGCTGCGGTTGACACTGCAGCTGGTGCTGCTGGCGCTGATGCGGGTGCTGGTGCGAGTGCCGACGCTGCTGCTGGCGCTGCTGCCGCAGATGAGATTACCACTGATGCAGATGCTGACGCTTGGGCTTGGGCTTGGGCTTGGGCTTGGCTACCACTGATGCAGATGCCGACGCCAGCAAAAATAGATTCTGAGTCTTGGCGGGGCGGGCATGTCGCCTCGTCACCCACCCTGTTGGGGGCGCTTGCTCTTGCAAGTGAAGCAGCAGCCGCGCTGTTTATGAGGCGCCTCAACAACGAACTCTCGGGATCTTGGAGGGTAGGCCATGTCGCTCCGCCACCCATCCCGTTCGCCATGGATACTCTTGCACGTGCAGAATCTGCAGGAGCAGTGCTGGGTCGGAGCAGGGTGCTTCGGAGGAGGGTGGCACTGGGGCAGGGCTGGCTGTTGGACGGATCGTTGGCACTTAGTCGTTGAGTTGAGATGCAGAGAGCAGTGCTGGGGCGCAGCAGGGTGGCACTGGGGCGGGGCAGGGCGCTGCTGGGGGATGCCTGACTGTTGGACGGGTCGTTGGCAGCTAACCGTTGTGCTGAGAAGCATAGAGCAGTGCTTGGGCGCAGCAGGGTGGCACTGGGGCAAGGTTGGCTGTTGGGTGACGGATTGACGGCCAACTGTTGCGCTGAGAAGCTCATAGGGAAGGATGGTGTTAAATTCGGTTGAGTGCGGTGGCCAGGCTGGCTGCTGGGTGACGGGTTGGCGGCTAACTGTTGCGCTGAGAAGCACCTAGGGATGATAGTGTGGGGATGGGTGGTGAAAAATCGATGGACGATTGCGTCTGAATGGATGGTTGAGTCCAAATGGGTGGTTGAAGTGGGGGATCGAGGAGAGCCGTTGATTGCGGATTGGAGGGTCCGGATGAAAGCAGCAACGGCTGAGGGGTTGGCTGAAGCAAGGAGTGCAGCAGCACCTGGCGAAGCACCAGGAGAATCACCTGGGGTACCACCTGAGAAAACACCTGAGACAGCACCTGCAGTAGCACCTGAGAAAACACATGGGCTAGCATCCAGGCATGCGGGGTTGGCGCTTCTCACACAACCAGATCGCGCTGCTTCCGCAGCGGCTGATCCCGCCACTGCGCCAGTTTCCAGAAAGTGGCCGTGTGCGAGTGGGCCACCAGCACGAGCCGATTCTGCTCGTCTTTTGAATCGGGAGTTCGCGCGTCCCGCACACACGGGTTGCGCTGCCTCCGCAGTGGCTAATTCCGCCACCGCGCCAGTTTCCGGAAAGGGGGGTGCCGGCGGGTCATCACCACTTCCCTCACAAGCGGATTGCACTGCTTCCACAATTGCTGATTCCGCCACTGCGCCAATTCCTGTCGCTTCGCTTCGCCCAGGTATCGCGATTGCATTTTCCCCCTCCCTGGCGCCTTCCCCCGCCCTTGCGCCTTCCCCCTGCGCCTGGGCGGCGGGCGCGTTCATCCAGCAGCGCTGGCAGTTCATGGGCTGGTAACCCGTCATTGCTCCTTCCCCCGCCACTGCTGTTTCCCCCGCAGCCCTTCCCCCTCCCGCAGCCCTTTCCCCCGCCACTCTTTCTCCCGCCGTTCCGTCTTCCCCCGCCCCTGCGCCTTCCCCCTGCGCCTGGGCGGCGGGCGGGTTCATCCAGCGGCGCTGGCGGTTCATGAGGCTGTGCCAACGGCTCTGGATCTGGTAACCCGTTCGCGAGGGGAATTTCGCCGCGGCGATCGCCGCCCACTTCGTTTCGCCGTCCCACGAGACGCTCGCGAGCAGCAGGGCGTCCTCCGCCGCCGTGAACGGCGCGCGGTTGACCTGCATTACCGGGGAAGGGGAGGGGGGGGGGGGAGAGGGAGAGGGGGAGGGGGAGGGAATCTGAGCGATTGGTCGCCCACTTGGTCTCGCCGTCTCACGACACGCTCGCGAGCAGGAGGGCGTCTCCCGCCGCCGTGAACGGCGCTCCATTGACCTGCGCACAATGTGGGGGGGTGGGGGGGGGTTGGGGGGGGAGAGAACGAAGCGTTCCGCGGCATTGCTTCCGCTGCAATGTGGGGGCTGGGGAAGGGGGAGGAGATCCGCGCACGTCGCGCACGAACCATTGGCGGAGGGGCGGCGAATGGCGCACATGCTCCCAGCAGTGCGGGCCACATTTCCCTTTCCCCCCGAGGAATGGGGGCCGTGTTCCGCCACCGTTTCCCCCCCTCCCCCTTCAAACCCGCCCCGCATCCTCCCCCTCTCTCCCTCCTTTCTCCCCTTTGCCGCCTACCATCCCAAAATTGATGGGCTCGAAAAAGTCACTTTTAGAAAAGTAACAAGTTGGAAGTAACTTCATCGGGGCATTTGTATCAGGCGCGGCTCCGAAATGTATCATTCGCGATTCGGGAATTTAGCCTCAGCTTCGTCAAAGGCTCGGTACTTCTTTTGCAGGTGCGGAACCAATGACAGCGAAGCGCGGAAACCGATGAAACGAAAAGTGAGCGTCAACACATCGGTTCGCGCACTTTGGTTACGCTTCGCATACCTTCCCAGCTTTCGCGCATGCACCCCCTGAAATTCAAGTGGCGTTTGACTCGCTAGTGTCGCTTTTGAAATTTCACTTTATGGAACACAGCGGTAATGAACTTCTACTACGTACTTTATAGAGCCTTGTGGTTGTTTAATATATCTACTTAACGTATGCTCGAAGGGTGAAGAACATAGCGGCTGTAATTAATTCAAAAGGTAGCGAACACTTTTGCTTGTAAAATGGATCTACTTCAATCAAACTATTAGTACAACGTACTTAATAGTGGCCTGCGATTGTTTTTATGGATCTATTTAAATTATGCTCCAATGGTGAAGTCATATGAGAACCATACAGCAAGCATAGCATTATGAGGTGTTCATTCACCCATGTAAAGAAAAGTTGCACATACAGCCAAAGAACGACGTGGATGCAATGGTCTCGTACGGTAACTATATCGTCTCAAAATGGTTTAGAAAGTACAGTGAATGGCGATCGTACGAGCGGACCACATGCACGGCTCGTACGATCGATCTAGCATCAACCAAGTAATATCTAGAGTCCAGGGGGGGGTCTGCAAGAAGTTGGCATGAGGTTTTTACGTCGACGCCCTCCATGTCATAGAAACGCACGAACGCAAAACTCTTCTTCTCGCCGTCCTCGCGTGCCTCGTCTATATGGAACAGCATCAGGACCTGTACATACCATATGACAGGGGTTCTTCTGCCATCTGCACCCACTGCGTTCCCTATCATAGCTGCATGAGAGAACGCCGGTGTGCCATGGAAACTGGGATTTGCGCGTGCATAATGGCTCTCCCTCTCTCCAGTGGTTGGTAGAGCCAGCGCCGTGTGTACCTGCGACAAAGTTGTTTGGAAACATGGACAAATGCCAGTGGTTTGAGTGTGGCTTCAAAATCGATGCATGTACAAGTTTGGTTGTAAATGATGCATGCACCTGTGCAATTTTGGGCATGCAAAGAATGGACTAGTCTCACATAAAGCTTCTGGAATGTATGATCAGCGTCTACAATGATTCCCTCCAGGCGCAACATGCCCTCCTTGTTGCACTGGACATGTGCTTCTGTACCGAACAGTAATTTGTTAGCTGGTCACCTGAGGTGGTGTGCTGGTGGTGACTGGGGGGTTTGCAGTGAAGTGGATGCAACGATATGCCATGCCACTCATGAAGGCACTGCTCGGCTGACATTCTGAGCAGTGGATGTGGAAGTGACTGACTTCATGGTGGCGTGGCAGGCATGCTGCTGACTTCAGTGACTGGAAATGGCCGAGATGCGTGAAGTGGCGGAAATGGCTGGCTGAGAGGGAGGGGGGAAGGGGGGCAAACAAAGTCAAGTGTCGCTGACTCCACCTGAAGTAAATTTTCATGTTCACAAAAAAAGGTGTGGTTCACTTCGTATCACTCCCAAAAAATTTCCCACCCGTGTTTTCTGTGATGCAGAGGTGTTGGAAGCTGTTGGTTGTGGTGGCGTGGTGTGAACCCACCGTCGCTTGTTTGTTGGGTCTGGATTCCGGCCAGGAGTTCCTACGAACAAAGCCGTCGAGACTAATTCCCAAGAAAGCTGCTCACGGATGAACATATCACTGTTTAGTAATGCTCGAATCCAGGACGGTCGCCCTGGACGGTACATTTTTTTTTTTCCGACGGGGATTTTACAGACTGGACTACGAGCACAGTGCAGAACCCCCCACACTATCTTCTCCTGATTTTGTAGGTTGTCGTTAAAGTCAATGCAGATTGTCGTTAGCGATTCCATAGCTTGTCGTTAAGGTCACTGAATCTTGTCGTTAGCTAACAGCTGTAGGGAGGTAAGGACATCTGTACAGAAGAATGAACAGACTGGGTGGCGAGCAGCGCCTTGTTGACAATTCAGTTTACGGTTCACTATGGTTCACCAGCATCGGAGGTGGTTTCCGTAATGTACGATTTAGTGAACGTTTAGAAGGTTACAGAAAGTCTCTAGATCTGTAAACTTAACCATAGCCATAGTGAACCGGAATTGTGAACGACATTTGTTGTGTCGACATCCCACATTTGGACAGCCTAACGGACGCGCTGGTGGGGTGGGGAGCCAGTTTTCCAGGCCTCACCTGAGGTTCTTGGGGGCAAAACCAGCTCCCAAACTGAAACCATCTCAAGTCAACAAGGGAAGGCGCGTTTGGAGGGCTTCATCGATGTTGCGGTTCCGAACCAGAAAAGACAGCCAACGGCCAATGGAATCTCATAGCCCCCTCCCTTGGATTGGGTTCATCTTTCGGTTTGCTCCACACATTTCGTCATGCATCGTAGCGCGCCGATTATCCTCCAAGCCAGAGCCCGTACCTCACCTTGACCCAAACCTCCCACAATCTCCTCAACAGTACTGTATAGATCCTTATGTTCGGTGGTGTTGGGTTCGTTTGCTCCTGGTGTTGAGGTCGGTCGTTCATGTGGGGGTCAAACGAAACCTGATTCAAACCAAAGCATTCCCACAGCCGAACCCGTTACGGGATAGTTTACTGTTCACGTGGTATTTATCATGACAGCACTGTTCATTCCATCCCAACCTTATCGCCTCACAATCCAACTCAGATTTCCAACTGCCACGTGGCTCTCTGGTTTGCCACGTAATCCCATTCTGTGCCACAAACCATTTTCCCACAACCGTTCTTGCATGCTACATAATCCTTGTTTGTATTCGTCAATATCATCAATCATTACCCGATTACTTCTTCGCATTCTTCGCCAACAACTACTTCGTCAAAGTCTTCCGCTACGCTTTTTCCTCGATTTCACCAACTCCGCTATTCTCTAGCGATTTAGGCCAAACAGCCTAACACTTGGTATCAGAGCTTGGTGGGGAGCGACTTCCAACGAGCGACCGTCAATAACGAGACTACACTGTCATCGTTCCGCGGCGCCGACTTGCAGACTTGGAGGCGTCGAGCCGGCCATGGACACCGTCATGGCAACTCAACCCCAAGACATGGGCAACGCGCTTGCCACCCTCATGCAACAACTCGAGGCGCTGACGCTTAAAAATCGTCAGGTACGTGTTGAAATGCAGCAACTTCGTGAATTGGCTTCTTCTAACCCCCATGGCCATGCTACACCAGCTCATGCACCCAACACGTCAACTGCTACAGAAGGGCTGTCGGAATGCTGAACGACGCTGAAACCCAAAAGCGAGTTCGACCGGAACCGTTCGACCCAAGTCATCGCGACGCGAACGTGCGGACGTGGATCTTCATGTTCAACAACTACTTCAACGCGAACAGGATGCAAAGGCGGACACGCGACAGTGAGTCGAGTACTCCGTGACGCTGCTGAGGGGCCCGGCTTTCGAGTGGTGGCACCAACTCACACAAACAGCTGTAAGAAGGGCTCAAGTAGACAGGCATCAGCAGGGCGAGGGGTATGCAGCTGCAACGTTGAGCTTAGGTAGTGTAGCTTTGGGTGTGACCACGATTCCAACCACATGGGGAGGATTTGACGCAGCGCTGAAAGCTAGATTCGATTTGATGAATGCCTCTGAAGCTGCTAGGAAGCGTCTGCGTTATTTTCGTCAGATAGGAATGCCCACGAGTACACACAACTGTTGTTCAGCCTCTGCAACGAAATAGATGGCATCACGGTTGCAGATATGCGCAATTGCTACCTCGAGGGGTTAAGGTCGGACATAGCAAAAGTCATAGCGATTCACGGATTGTCCACCTTCGAGGCAGTAGTTGCAGCAGTAAAACGCGTCGACGCAGTACGAAGCCGACGAGGTCCTGACGATCGTGATAGGAGTTACAAGAATCCGATGAACAATACTCGCTCGAGGGACGGACCATCGCCCATAGAGATTGGTGCAATTAACAATGACGACTCACAGAGACCAAGATTTAGAGGAAACTGTCACTACTGCAAAAAGCTAGGACACATGAAGCGGGACTATCCTCAGCTTAAAGAGCGGCAACAGGGAAACGGAAACTGCTAGTAGATAGCGGGTCGCTAGCTTATGTGCAGGCTTCCGTATCCGCCCAGTTTACCCACATAGAGGAGACGCCCCTAGAGGTGTCATCTATGCGGAATGAGGTAGACAGTGTTAATTAGTCGGTCGTGCTTCTTGGGAAGCTTCGTGGAGTTCCAGTCAAAATTCTCATAGATAGTGGACATAGTCACTTATTCGTCTCGTCTTCGTTAGTTAGCCGTCTCCATCTCAAAGCGGATTCTTTATACGACTTCAAGGACGCTTGCATGGTAGATGGAACGCATCTCCATTTAGGTCCAGTAATCCACAAGTTGCGCATAGTACTATGAGCGATTACTATTAGAAGAGACTTCGATTTTGCGATGCTAGACGATTACGACTTCATCTTCGGTAGAGATTGGTTGCGGACGGTAATGACTCAGTTCGATTGGGCTCAGGGCATCTGCAGCATCAAGGTGGATGGGGAGTTCCGAGACCTGCCAAAGTGGAGCGATGCGGCCACATCCTCTGCAAGTATCATCAATGTTGTTCATGTGCGATAGCTGGTGAAGCGAGCGGCACGGATCTTCACAGTCTTCGTTGAGGAGGTTGAGGCTGAGGAGGAGGAGAAAGGAGGGAGTGCAAGAGTTGGAGAGAAGACGAATCTTCCTGCTGAAGTGAGTGCACTTTTAGCGGAGTTTGTAGACATCTTTCCCGACGGATTGCCCCCAAGGTTACCTCCTAGCCGAGCAATAGACCATTGAATAGAGTTGGAGCCGGGGAGCAGACCAGTAGCGAAGTCGTAGTGGAGGTAGTCCAGCAGAAACAGCGGAGATGACGAAGCTGGTTAAGCATTTCCTAGCGCAGTGTTTCATCAAGTCGTCTAGATCTCCTTGGGAATCATCGATCTTATTCGCGCCTAATAAGGATGGGGGGTTTAATATGTGTATTGATGATCGTGCCTTGAACGCCGCCACCGTCAAGAATAGGTTTCCAGTGCCGAGGGTAGATGATCTTCTAGATACAGTACAGGGCGTTAGAATCTTCTCCAAAATTTATCTTCGTTCAGGATATCACCAGATTCGAGTAGTTCCAAAGGATCCGGATAAGACAACATTCCGTATGAAGCACGGGTTGTACGAGTTCAGGGTCTTGCCATTCGGATTAACCAACGCCCCATCAATGTTTCAAATGCTTATGAATAGCATGCTAGTAGAGTTCATTGGGTCCTTCGTCGTAGACTACTTAGACGACATCCTAGTCTACTCCAAGACGCCATAAGTGCACGTAGAGCACCTGCAGAAAAACTTCGAGGTCTTGCAAAAGGAGCAGCTGTACCCTAAGTAGTAGAAGTGTGAGTTCTTCCTTCCTGAGGTCGAGTTTCTAGGCCATATCTTATCCGCTAGTGGCGTTCGAACTGACCCGAAGAAGAACGCTTCAATACAGCAGTGGACAACTCCTACCTTGGTCAAAAAATTGCAGAGCTTTCTTGAGTTCGCCAACTACTACTGCTGATTCGTTCAGGGTTATGCATCCATCGCTAGTCCACTCACTGACCTACTTCATAAGGGTGTCGAGTTTTGTTGGGGTCCAGCGCAGCAGTAGACGTACCAGCACATAAAGGAGTCTCTTACATCCTAACCGACTCTTTCATACCCCGATCCAACTCGCCCATACGTGGTTACTGTATGTCCGACGCATCAGATCGGCCCATTGGAGCAGTACTTCTTCAGGACCAAGAATGCGGGTTGAAGCCAATCGCGTATGAGTCACGAAAGCTTAGAGTAGCGGAGCTTAACTATCTGATCCATGACAAGGAAGCACTAGCAATCATCCATGCGTACAAGGTATGGAGGTATTACCTAGAGGGGGCAAATCGTGTTGTATGCACGGACCATTGCTCGCTAAGGTTTCTTAAGTCACAACCGCAGCTGAGTCGCCACCAGACTAGATGGATGGAGTCCATGGAGGGGAGTTTCCACTATAGTATTGAGTACAAGCCAAGTGTGCGCAACCCAGCAGACCCACTTACTCGCCCTAGATGCCAGGTCGCTAGTCTCATAGTAATTGCCGGCCACTTCTCACAATACTGATACACAATAGATCCAGACTTCACGCCACAGCCGCCCGCAGGAGCAGAGCTGTAGGGTAGTGTCTACATTTGGAAGGGTACCTTACGGATTTGGGTTCCCGCCTACCGCTGTGAGAGTACGATTCCGTTACACCACTTGTCCCTTTTCTTATTTCCTTCCTCTTCCATTTCTCTTTTTATCCCATCTCATTTGATTTCCTATTCTCTGTTTTCCATTCACCTTTGGTTTATCCTGCTACTATAATTATATCACCGACCAGGCTTGGGATGTACTGGTGCGCTATATCTAGCGTAATCCTGCCGTAATCCCTTAAAACCAATAGCCTCGCGTGGCTATACGTAGGGTGATTCTATCTTCTAGAAGGGTCTATTCCCTTAGGATAAGATAAACCTGGTTACCTGATGTACTCTGGAAGTATAAAAGTGCCTTGTACTGATCGATAAGTGCAATCTTTCCTCGAGTCATTCGATCCTGTGCCACTTGGTAATCAGAGATTTTCTCACTCGGCCGCACTCAGCTAAGCAGTAGCAGCGGGGATCCTGCCTCGAAAAACCGTTGGGGGCGACCAATTCGCGAAAAAAGATGCGAGCGGATCGCGAAGCATGGCGAAACGAGTTCGAGTGAGTAACTCGACTCGCCGGAGCGCAGCATGACTCGACAACGGCGACGACGCAGCAGTCGCAGCAGTTTCTCGAGGCTCCGAAACCGCACCCACCTGAGCCATTCGATCCGAGCGATCGAAACTCCGACGTCCGCAGATGGATCGCGGGATGGAGATCTACTTCGCAGCTGTCGGATGGAGCTCGCCAGTCTGGGACGGTCAACGCGTACGACTCGCGGCGACAGTGATGCGAGGGCCGGCACTCGACTGGATTGGCGGCAACAGTACCTTCATCCACGGTGAAGCCACGTGGCAGCAATTCCGCACCGACCTGCTGAAACGGTTCGAGCCGATAAATTCGGGTTTCCTTGCCCTGGAAAAAATCATCACCATCGACAGTTTGGGAGTGTAGCGCAGTACACGCAGCATATGGAGGAATTTTATAACCGAATTCCCAATCTGACCGAAGGGGAAAAAGTACACTCGTACCTCGCCGGGCTGAAGACCTAAGTCAAACGACAAGTGGCAGCGTCAAACTACACGAGCTATAGTGACGTCGTTTCGGCAGCGGAGCGCTTCGACATGGTCAACGCCGGGACACGACGGATGCACGTCGTCAGTACGCAACAGGGCGACCGCTCGGCTCACCCCACGTTTGCCGACCCGATGGAAGTCGACAGATTCGAGGGGCGGCCACGTCCGAAAAACACCAACTACACGTGTGATTTTTGCGGGGTGCCGGGTCATCGAATCTTCGACTGCAACAAAATGAAAGCCGCACGCGCTGAGTATCGAGCACGCAATAGTGGCGGAAATCCTTCGGCCAATCAGAAGCCAAAAAACGGGAGTCGCCTGTGATTGCAGATCTAGCTGGCGAAAATAAAAAGATCCGGAATCGGACGCAGGATTCTGGGAAAATCAACTTCGACGAAGCTGATTCGACGCGAACAGGAGAAAATGATGGGGAAAAATCTCCACCCCACGACCAGTCTTTGCTAGAGAAAATCGCTGAGGAAAAATCTAACTCCGCGAACAAAGACTCTGCCGAGACGGGGAAACTCCTTGAAGACCCAAGAAATTATAAGAATTCGTTAAAGTTATCTTACAAAGATACTTTAATGAAAACTTGTAATTCTCGAGGGACTAGAGCCTTGGAGAAATTTCAGGAAGGACTCCAAAAGAAGCAGAAAATTATGGAGATCGTACCGGTACCGGAGAACTTGGGGACCAAATTAAGGAGGGTGGAAAGAAGCCGACCTTTCCACGGAGTCAACGTCCTCTCCCGACACCAGCCCACAACGACCACCCGTTCCCTACGGAAGACGTCGGTGGAGCTGAAGCAGCTCAAGAGGAAGCTGGGGGTCTACAAGAAGCTGCAAAAACCCCGAAATCCTTCTTCGTCTCCGGATGCATCCAGTTCTTCGGCATCAATGACGCGCACAGTCGTCAAGGAAACTCCGGGCCCTGGAGAAGAGCCGTTCTCCAAGCAGCCTCGGCCAGCTGCCAGCTCAGGAGTAGAAAGCAACACAAAGGTGTGTACGGAATATTGGGATGTACCCTACGACCCAATCAATGAGACTATCTTTGGGTACTCCGAGCAATGCCTGCCCCTCGTGCTCGAGGTCATCTGCAAAGGACGACGCCTCCAAGCACTCGTGGACAGCGGAGCATCGCACACAGTTTGCGACAAGGCAACCATCGACCGACTTCGAGAAGAGTACAAGCCTTCAGGATTTTTTGCAACGATGGTGGACGGCAGCAAGTTACCACTACACGCCGATGCAGTGCTACACCTACAAATCGGGCCACTGCGCTGGAGACCTGCACTCCCCATCACCAACATCAAAGGGCTTGACTTGATCTTCAGGCAAGACTTCCTGAAAAGATTCAACCCCGAGATCAACTGGGTGAACCGCACTGCAAGCATCTACAATAATGGACAGAGAGTACAGCTACCCAACTAGGACGATACAGGAGATATCCCAGTGGAGACACTCGCACGATTCGAGAAGGACGTGAAGCGAACCGGAACCGGGTTCCTGGCGATAGCAACAGAGGTAGAGAACGACAGAGTGAAGACCTCGGAACCTCCGGGAAAGATCAAGGAATTATTGAAGGAGTTCCAAGACATTCTTCCTGATGATCTTCCGAACGAGCTACCGCCATACCGCACACATCAACACGAGATCGTGGAGGAACCGGGTTCGAAGCCGACCTTCCGAGCACCATATCGGCTCAGCCCTACGGAGCTGACCGACATGAAAAAACAGATCGAGTACCTCCTAGCCAAAAGACTCATCCGACCATCTACTTCGCCATACGGTGCCCCAGTACTCTTCACACCGAAACCGGACGGAAGCCTGCGCATGTGCATCGACTACCGAGCTCTTAACAAGCAGAACATCAAGAATAAATATCCGATACCGCGAATCGATGACCTGCTTGACCAACTTCAGGGATCTACGGTATTTTCCAAACTGGATCTGCGGTCCGGATACTGGCAAATACGGATGGCAGACAACTCTATCCACAAAACTGCTTTCTGAACTCGGTATGGATCGTATGAGTATCTGGTAATGCCGTTCGGACTCACCAACGCACCGGCAACGTTCCAAGCCGAAATGAACCACATTCTATGACCACTTTTGGACGAGTGCGTGGTGGTGTACCTGGACGACATTCTCATCTACTCGCACGACATGAAGCAGCACGTCGAACACCTGCGACGCGTCTTCAAAATTCTTCGACGCGAACGGTTCTACGTCAAACTGTCCAAGAGAAAATTCGCCCTTGAGAAGGTCCAGTTCCTAGGACACATAGTGAGCGCTCAAGGAGTTCACGTCGACCCCAAGAAAATCGAAGCCGTACGTACGTGGAAGACACCCGAGAATGTGAAGGAGTTGCAGCAGTTCCTAGGCTTCGCGAATTATTACAACAGGTTCGTGTCACTGTATGCGAAACTCGCAGCACCACTCACGAATCTACTAAAGAAGAACACGCCCTACAAATGGGAACCGAAGCACCAGGAAGCTGTGGAGCAGCTGAAGCAAGCACTCACGTCCGCACCGGTACTCGTCTTGCCAGATCCCGAACGCGACTACGTCATCGAAGCTGACGCCAGCGACCAGGCAGTGGGAGCAGTCTTGATGCAAGACCAAGGAAATGGACTGCAACCAATCGCCTACCTCAGCAAGAAACTGCACGGGGCAGAACTAAAATACCCGATACACGACAAAGAGGCCCTTGCCATCATCATCGCCTTCAAAGCGTGGAGATGTTATCTCAAAGGACGAAGAACAACCGTCTACACTGACCACTGCAGCCTGAAATACTTGAAGACACAACCCAACCTTTCCAGGCGGCAGGTCCGGTGGATCGACTTCCTCGAGACACACTTCCACTACGACATCGTTTACAAGCCCGGCCACAAAAACAAAGCAGACACCCTCAGCCGGCCTACAGACGTTGCCGTTATTCAGATCGAAGGGATGAATCCACTCCTCAAGGGACTCTTCACACACGGGTACGCCATCGACCCCGAAATCCCCTTGGCTGAAAAGCGACATCTGCTACAGTGGGACAGTGACATCTCGTACCGGAAAGGATCAAGAAAAATCTGGGTACCCAATTACCCTCCTTTGCATCGGTTACTACTCGAATAATACCACGATGTCCTATACGCCGGACACTTCGGTAGCAACAAGACACTGACCGGTATCGCAAAACACTACTACTGGCCCCACTTGGCAGCCGACGTCCATCAATTTGTCACCTCGTGTGATACATGTCAGCGGATGAAGAGCAGCAAGCAGAAAAAGGCGGGACTACTACAGCCTCTTCCTGTCCCAGAACCACCATGGCAAGTGGTTAGCTTGGACTTCATCACCGGGTTACCGCGTACCACCAGCGGTCATGACGCAATCCTTGTCGTCATCGACAAGTTCTCCAAAATGGGACACTTCATCCCGACACACACAACGGCATGCACCGAGGAGACAGCACAACTCTTCGTTCGTTACATCATCTCACAGCATGGCATTCCAACCACACTCATCTCCAACGGAGACCCCAAGTTCACCAGCAAGTTCTGGAAGGAACTTATGTCTCTACTCGGGACCAAACTCGCCATGTCATCCGCCTACCATCCGCAGACAGACGGACAGACCGAGCGCCTCAACCAAATTGTTGAGCAACTCCTCCGAGCAGCCTGCAAGGACGAGATCTCCAAATGGGACCTGCACCTTCTCGTTCTAGAGTTTGCTTACAACAACGCTACATATGCCGCTACTGGACAGACGCCGTTCTTCCTCTGCTACGGACGCCACCCACTCACACCACAAAAACCGACCACATCCGCTACAGTCCTACCTGCTCATGATTTCATCACAACCATGCATCAGCTTTGGGATCGGACCCACAAGCGCCTCCTCAACATTCAGCAGCAACAAAAGCGCCAGGCCGATCGCCATCGCAACGACCACACCATCACGGCGGGAGACCAGGTGCTTCTTGACACCCGCAACCTGGACATCAGCCACCTCCCATCTAAACTTCGACCTCGCTTCTGCGGGCCTTTTCTCGTCGAAGCACAGGTTACTCCTGTTACCTTCCGCTTGCGCCTGCCAGCCACCTGGAAGATTCACAACGCCTTCCATGTCCAACGTCTGAAGCCCTATCGGGATCCGAACACGATCTTCGTCGGACGCCAACCACCGCCGCCGCTGCCCGTCCTCGTCCAGAATGAACACGAGTACGAGGTCGAGTCCGTGCTTGCACACCGCCGCCGTCAGAATGGCGCCGTGGAGCTTCTCATCCGTTGGAAGGGTTATTATCCTTCTGAGGACAGCTGGGTCCCTGAGTCCGACATGGGTAACGCCCGTCGTCCTCTGCATGACTACCTTGTCAAGCAGGGTGTTATTTCTACCACCCAGCTTTGAGGGGAGGAAGTGTGAGAGTACAATCCCGTTACACCACGTGTCCCTTTTCTTATTTCCTTCCTCTTCCATTTCTCTTTTTATCCCATCTCATTTGATTTCATATTCTCCATTTTCCATTAACCTTTGGTTTATCCTGCTATTATATTTATATCACCGACCATGCTTGGGATGTACTGGTGCGCTATATCTAGCGTAATCCTGCCGTAATCCCTTAAAACCAATAGCCTCGCGTGGCTATACGAAGGGTGATTCTCTCTTCTAGAAGGACCTATTCCCTTAGGATAAGATAAACCTGGTTACCTAATGTACTCTGGAAGTATAAAAGCGCCTTAAACTGATCGATAAGTGCAATCTTTCCTCGAGTCATTCGATCCTGTGACAACCGCCCTCTTCGCCAACTCCTACGCTCAGAGGCGCACGACGTAGTAAGTGCCGGTCATTTCGGGGCAGATAAGACAATTGAGTCACTTTGGCTCACATACTTCTCGCCAGGGCTCGCAAGCGACGTAGAGGATTACATGCACTCTTGTGACACTTGTCAGCGCACTAAGTCCTCTCGCCAGCGTAAAGCCGTACTTCTCCAACCGATTCCAACACCCGACCCTCCTTGGCAAGTAGTTACGATGGATTTCATCATGGCCTTACCACGGACGGTTAGGGGTCATGACGCCATCTTCGTCGTAGTGGATAAGTTATCTCGAGCAGCGCACTTCATCCCCACGCACGGCAAGGTTACAGCAGAGGAAGCCGCAATGCTGTTCGTAGATAACGTAGTTCGACTTCACAGAGTTCCAGATTCCATCATCTCAGACCGCGATCCTCGTTTCACCTCTAAGTTTTGGAAGCAGCTCTTCGCTCTCTTTGGGACTCGCTTAGCTATGTCATCAACTTACCACCCAGAGACAAATGGGCAAACTGAGCATGTCAACCAGACCTTGGAGCAGATCCTTTGCATCATCACCCTGCACGATACAGCAGCTTGGGACAAGAAGCTGAGCATGACGGAGTTTGCCTACAATAGCACGCATCACTCGTCCACAGACATGTCACCGTTCTTCGCACTGTGCGGTCAGCACCCCAATGTCCCCACTCGTGTCGACATCACACCCACAGTCCGACGTGCTGACAACTTCCATCAGCATCTCACCTTCATCCATGATCACGTGAGGAAGCACCTTCAGCTCGCTAATGCACGCATGACACGCACCACCAACTGTAGTCGTCGAGACGTGTCTTTTTCCGTCAAAGATCGAGTGCTTCTCGATAGTCGGAACCTTCGTCTCCCGCGGGATAGCAAGCTCCGCCCTCGTTTCATTGGTCCATTCGTCATTGAGCGAGTCATACGTTCAGTTGCATGTCGCCTTCGCCTTCCTGAACACTTTTGCATGCATCTCACCTTTTACGTGTCACTCCTTTGTCCTTACACTGATCCCAACACCGCCTTCTCGGGTCGTGATCGCACTCCACTGCCGGTAGCCATTGACACCGACGAGCTTGACTACCATATCCAGCGCATCCTTCGTCACCGTCGCCGTCTTCAGGGGGGTGTCTCCTTCATCGGCTTCTTGGTCCGTTGGCGTGGTTACAACGCAGCCGATGACAGTTGGGTTTCTTCGGCTTCGCTGTCTCCTGACAACTCGTGCCTCCAGGCGTATCTTAAGGCTGCAGGCGCCGCAGACGTCGCCTTATTGGGGAGGGGGTACTGTTACGGAATAGTTTACTGTTCACAAGGTATTTGCCCTAATAGCAATGTTCATCCCATCCCAACCTCATCGCCTCACAATCCAACTCAGATCTCCAACTGCCACGTTGCTCTCTAGTTTCGCCACGTAATCCCATTCTGTCCCACAAACCATTTCCCCACCACCGTTATTGCATGCTATATAAATCTTGCTTGTATTCGCCAATATCATTAATCATTACCCAATTACTTCTTCGCATACGATGCCAACAACTTCTTCGCCAAAGTCTTCCGCCGCGCTTTTTCCTCGATTTATCCAACTGCGCTATTCTCTAGCGGATTTAGGCCAAGTGTCCTAACAGAACCTGTCTCTTCTATTGTACAGTATTCTACATTCAGTAACCTTCAAACTGGATTGTAAGGAATTTTCCATTCCTTACCGAGCGGTACTGCTACCGCGTACGCTCGAACACACCCGAAGCCTCGGGACTGTTCCGGACCTTTCTGACAGAACCGCCTCGGCCTCTCCAGTCCAACTAGTTCGACCTTCGGGAGTTCTCCGAGCCTCGCTTCGTCACTTCCAGACCCTTTGATCTCTTTCCCGAACCTTACCATCGCATGGTTAGACTAGCTCTGGTGTTCCTATATCTTGGCTTGCCATTCCTTGTATCGTCATTCAGTGATTGAACACTTCGTTATTCATTTCCGCGCTACTCTGCTTGTTCATTCATAACACCTGGTATTCAGAGCCACTTTCCTCGCTCACCCGTTTTCGTGAGTTGATTTTTTTGGGGGGGGGGAAGTCCCTCGCGTAAGTTGCAAAGCAGTTGCTCGCGAATTAGACTGATTAATTTTCCCAACTACAATAGCGTTTGCGTTTACCTTATGACAGGCACATTACGGATTTCCCCTTGCCCCGGCGGAGCATTCGCCAAATGGACCAAGCTCAGTTATGCCAATAACATGAACACACGCATGGCTACAGTACTGGAGGACAACGAGCTGCTTCGTGCAGAAGTTGCCAAGTTACGCCATGCGCGAGAGGATTTGCGTCAGAAAACTGCTGCCCAAGAGGAGGTCGCCAGCACCGGACGTGTCGAAACCGTTTTGGACGAAATCGCACGAGAGGTGTCACAATTTTTTTTATTTTTTTTTTGGGGCTTTAAGGAGAGAGGTGTCACAAGAGCGCAAGGACAGTGAAGTCGCCGCAGCAGCTGACGTGGCAGCATGAGCAGTAGCCGAAGCAGCAGCAGCAGCAGCAGCAGCAACAGCCGCAGCCGCTTGATCACAAGCAGCTGCTACTGTAGCCGCACTGGTGTTTATGCCAATAATGACGACAGCGACGATCAAACCGACAATGCCGCCCCCGTTCAACCCCACAGATAAGAATACAACTGTTACGGGCTGGTTAGTTTCGGCGGAGCTGTATTTTAATGTGGCTGGAATCACTGCTGACGAATTAAAAATACGGTTGGCTGTATCATTACTGCGGGGACCTGCGCTAGATTGGTGGCGATATACACTACAGGAGGGGGAGTTTTCGGCACGCGACACACAGGGGTTTTCAGAAACTTTCGGTTTGCGGCCCAAGGGTCAACCGCGATTTTCGGATTGACCAAGATTCGCACGTGGAAGGCGTGGGGTACAACTCTGCGTGAACGGTTCGAGCCAATATCCGCCTCGGACAATGCACATACGAAGTAGGACAACTGGCGCCAGTGGAGTTCTGTCCAAGATTACGCGTCGGTCTTCATGGCGTTATGCGATCAAATCACCGACATGCATGACAACGAGAAGAAAGCTCGATTCATCTCGGGCTTGAAGCTTTCTTCTTGGAGCTTCAAGCTCGATTCATCTCCGCTGGCTGTATCATTACTGCGGGGACCTGCGGGGACCTGCGCCGGATCGCAGACAACTTCGACGCACATCGGACGTATGCGAGAGCGGGTTCCCGGGAGGGAAATCGTTTTCGTGGACAGGATCCATGGCCCACGATTCATGGCGTAGTGGCAAGGGAGCACATGGAAGATTTTCGCAAGGGACAATGTTTCAACTGCCACCAGCCGGGTCACCAATCTCACGATTGCCCCCGAAGGAAGCAAAAAAAAAAGGACGACGAAGGCAGGTCGGGAAACGCCAAGCGTCAGTAGCGGTCGGGCCCCCTACTGACCCTGCCTCATCGCCCGAAAAACACCATCCCCACCGAGTAGTGGTTCCGATACACGCTATCAACCGCTCTCGGCTGAATAAGGGGGATGACCCAGTGGACCACCCTGTACTGGCGGAGGGGCGACTCAACGGAAGAAAAACAAAAATATTCATCGACGGAGGTGCGAGAAACAGCCTGATAAATCGAGAGACAGCACGACGACTACACCTGACGCTGGAGAGGTGTCTGCCCGAAATCGACGCGCGATTGGTGGATGGCACCCCACTGGCGATACGCGACAAAGTACCCGTCGTTCGAATGAAGTGTGGCGAAGATTTCGGTTTCAGCGCGCTGATGCTGGCGACAACACTCGACGGCTACGATGTGCTATTGGGACGCGATTGGCTGCGAAGATTCAACCCGCAGATCGATTGGACAACAGGCGAGTGCACAGTGAAATGCGACAAGGGCTGGCGAAAATTACCCACGTGGCCGGAAGCAGAGACAACATCGACACGGGTCAACGCTGTGTGCCTCAACCGAGCGGTCAAGAATGGAGCGGATTTATACGCCGTCCATCTAACCGAATCGACGGAGCAGAACGAGGCGGCCGACATCAACAAACTCTGCGCTTCGGTTCCGGATGACTTGGCGAAAATCATTCGGGAATATCCTGAAATTTTCCTGGACGACCTGCCATGTGGACTGCCACCCGAACGACCCCAGGACCACAAAATTGAGCTGGAGCCCGGCACGCAGCCTACTGTACGCACGCAATGGCGCCTGACTCAGCCGTAGCTACACGAATTACGAAACCAGCTGGACTACCTGCTGGCAATGGGGTTTATTCGGCCAAGCACGTCCCCGTTCGCAACACCGATCCTGTTCACCCCTAAAAAGGACGGCGGACTTCGCATGTGTACGGATTATCGAGCTCTTAATCGGGTAACGATAAAATCGCACTACCCAATTCCACGCACAGACGAGCTGATTGACAACCTTCGCGGAGCTCGCTATTTTTCGAAGATCGCCCTTCGCGGCGGTTACCATCAAATTCGGGTGTTCGCTGACGATTGCCACAAGACCGCGTTTCGTACTCGCTACGGGAGTTACGAATGCACGGTGATGCCGTTTGGATTAACGAACGCCCCCACGGCGTTCCAACTCACCATGAACGGGGTGTTCCGCGATCTACTCGACAAATGTGTGATCATTTACCTGTACGACATCCTGATCTACAGCACGACCCGGGAGCAACATTTAAAGGACCTGGAAGCGGTTTTTCAGTGGCTGCAGCAGCATCGTCTCATCACCAAAGGCTCCAAGTGCGAGTTTTTAAAACAATAACTAGAGTTCCTGGGGCACGTGATCTCCACAGAGGGGATTCAAAGAGACCCGAAAAAACTTCGGGCTATTCAGTAGTGGAGACCGCCAACAAATCTGCAGCAGCTGCAATCATTTTTAGGTTTCGTGAATTACGTGCGGCGATTTATACCCAACATGGCGGGGTTAACTGGACCTCTAACCGACCTACTTCAGAAGGGGAATTTTTATGAGTGGGGGGAGAAGTAGCAAGATGCGTTCGAGGCATTAAAAATCTTTTAATGTCACCACCGGTACTTCGCATCGCTGACCCAGACCGGCCCTTCGAAGTCATCACCGACGCAAGTGACATCGCCATGGGAGCAGTGCTCATGCAAGATTTCGGCAATGGTCTTCAACCAATCGCGTACGAGTCTCGCAAAATGCAATCTGCCGAGCGCAACTACCCGATACACGACAAGGAGATGCTGGCGATTGTCCACGCGTTCAAAATCTGGAGGTGCTACCTGACTGGAGCAGACGTGACGGTGCGAACCGATCATAAATATCTACAGTACTTGAGAGCACAGCCGAATCTCAACCCACGGCAGATACGCTGGTTGGACTATCTGGAGTCCAACTTCACGTACAAGATCCCGGATAAAAAGGGCGCCAACAATATTGCCGACGCTCTCTCCAGACCATCTGCCCAACTCGCAGCAGTACTAATCGCCCAGAGCAATCCGCTACTGAGTGGACTATTTATCCACGGGTATTCAACTGACCTCTTCTTCGTAAATGACGGCCATCTCCCAATCACTACACGGAAAGGCGCCTCCTACGTACGAAGCGGGGCGGATCGAATTTGGGTCCCAGGCTATCGTCTACTTCGCGAATTACTAATTCAAGAAGTCCACGATTCAAATTTATAGGGGTTGATAAAACTCTGAAGGCATTGCAGCGGTTTTATTACTGGCCAGATATGGTGACGGGCGTGTAGCGTTATGTGGCAGCGTATCCAATATGCCAGCAAATGAAGTCATCACACCAGTGACCTACAGGACTATT
Source organism: Closterium sp. NIES-67 (assembly GCA_027943415.1). Lineage (NCBI taxonomy): Eukaryota > Viridiplantae > Streptophyta > Zygnematophyceae > Desmidiales > Closteriaceae > Closterium > Closterium sp. NIES-67. The sequence goes on from BQMB01002055.1 coordinate 428,800, forward strand.
GCAGCCCCTCGAGCCACCTCAACGCCCATGACAACACGTGACGATGGATTTCGTTACAGGTCTACCGGCCGGACCCAGCGGAAACGACACAGTTCTGGTTATCGTCGACCGTTTGACGAAAATGGCGCATTTCGCACCGTGTCGTACAACCATCACAGCCGAAGAAACCGCGCGCCTGTTCATCTCGACCGTTGTTCGCCTACACGGGATACCAGCAGCAATCATTAGTGATCGAGACCCGAAGTTCACGTCGAAATTCTGGCAAGACACGTGGGCTCGGTACGGTACGCGTCTGCAGTTCTCATCCGCGTATCATCCCCAAACGGACGGCCAGACTGAAAGGACAAATCAAATGATGGAGCAGCTGATTCGGACAAACTGCCCCGACCGAAAAAATGGGAGGACGTGCTTCTGATGTTGGAATTTTCCTACAACAACGGGCCCTCAGCTACGACTAATCACTCCCCGTTTTACCTCAATTACGGGATAGACCCTACAGTACAAGTCTCCACCAACGTTGAGAGTTAAGTACCACGATCGCAGCAGTTCGTCGAAGAATTACAGACTGCTCGAGACAAAGCTGTCGAACTTATTCGCAAGGCGAACGCTACGGCCCGACGGTATGCAGATTTACATCGACGGGATATTACGATGGCAGCAGGGCAACTAGTCCTGTTGGACACAAAGAATTTACGACTGCCACTTCCGACGAAATTACGACAACGTTTCAGTGGCCCATTCAAGATCATGAAGATGGTGACACCGGTGACCGCCCAGTTGCGCCTACCTGATGACTGGCGTATTCACAACAAGTTCCATGTGAGCCTGTTGCGACCCTTTGTTCCGGACACGTCGGACATCGCCCGATAGCGATTGGCCCCAGATGTACGGCCACCAGCCGAGACGACCATCGAGCCTTCGAAGATTTTGAGCCATCGGATTGGTATCGACGGCCAAGGACGACACGTTGATTTTCTGATACGATGGACCAATCGTACCAGTGAGGACGACACGTGGGTGCCTTCGGACCAGATACAGTCACCTTCGATACTTGCGAATTATTTGGCCCGCAAGCACGTGGCTGATATAGACCACCTTCGCTAAGGGGGGGGGTGGTGTAAGGAATTTTCCATTCCTTACCGAGCGGTACTGCTACCGCGTACGCTCGAACACACCCGAAGCCTCGGGACTGTTCCGGACCTTACTGACAGAACCGCCTCGGCCTCTCCAGACCTGCTAGTTCGACCTTCGGGAGTTCTCCGGGCCTCGCTTCGTCACTTCGAGACCCTTCGATCTCTTTCCCGAACCTTACGATCGCATGGTTAGACTAGCTCTGGTGTTCCTATATCTTGGATTGCCATTCCTTGTATCGTCATTCAGTGATTGAACACTTCGTTATTCATTTCCGCGCTACTCTGCTTGTTCATTCATAACATGTATACTTATTACAACGCATGCAACAACTTATAACGGGTCACTCGACCAGGATACAGTAATCGTGACGCGAGAATTCACCGTGCTTGTGTTATTCTTAGATTCTTGTTCGCGGCTTGATCATGGTGGCCTCTACCCACGCAACCACTTCCATCTCATCCCCGTTAGTAGCCAATTATTCCAATATCTTTCAAGCATCATGTGATTTCCGGATAACAATTCCGCAGCGAGCCGCGTCAGTACCCTGCCGCCGATCCCGCCCACAACCGGTTCACCCCCTGATCGTGCGGTCACTGCCTGCGCGGAAAACGCGCATTCGATCCCCGGATCCCCCGCCGTGGATTGGCTGGCGGTGCGAAGCGCGTTCCGCGGACCGCGGGGAGAAAGTCCCGGCGGACGCGAACAGGGGAAGAAGCGGGCGAGGGGGGGAGCGACTCGCGGAGGGACGACTGGGGGGGGGACGACTCGGGGGGGGAAAGGGCGGAGAGCCTGCGACTACGGAGGTGGATTGGTCCATGGGTCGGAAGCTTCCACGAAAGGGATCCGACGACTGGACTGATCTAACCGATTCGTTACTCCTGGCCACGTGGCTGGCTACCGTAGCTCCTCCTGCTGACGACCGACCCTTGATGTTGTCCGATTCTTCGCTACTGTCACCCCACGCTACAGTCAACTACTTCGCGTACGGATCGAATCTCAATCTGGAGCTGCTACAGAGGCGGTCAGCGGGGGTCGACAAGGTTGTAGCAGACGTCTCGGTTGTAGCGGAGCCGGCGGTGGTGTACCACCATCGCCTGGCGTTCAACGTGCGCGTGATGCCGCCCTTCGAGCCAGCTGTAGCAGCAATCGAACCAGTTGTAGCGGGGATTCGACCAGCTGTGGCGGGAAATGGACCAGCTGTAGCGGGGATTAGAACGGGTGTGGCGGGAAGTGGAGGGGCTGTGTTGAGAACAGAGGCGGCTGTAGCAGGAAGCGAAACGGCTGTTGCTGGGGCAGCGGCGGATAGAAACGGAGCTGCTGTAGCGGGGATGGGGAGCAGCAGGGAGGGGATGGGGAGTCCGAGTGTGCATGGGTTGGTAGTGCAGATGCGACGGATTGACTACGAGCGGCTCATGTGGTGAGATGCATGTGGTGAGATGCATGTGGTGAGACGGGTTGATTATGAGCGGCTCATGTGGTAAGATTAGTCACCCCCCACTCGCCCCCTCTCCCCCTCCCCCCCACTTCCCCCCTCCCCCCCCTCCCCCCCCTCCTCGTGAGCTGAGAAAATTTTTGAGGCGCCTAAAAAAACCTCCCCCTCCTCCAGTTTCTCGTTTCCCCCCTCTCCGTGTTTTGAGGCTGCTTTAATGTTTTGAGGCTGCTTTAATGTTTGAGGCTGCTTTAATGTTTGAGGCTTCTTTAATGTTTTGAGGCTGCTTTAATGTTTTGAGGCCCGCTCTTCCCTGCTTTCTCTATCATTCCCACTCCCCTGTGTCTCTCACTCCCTGTCTCCTCCCCTTCCTATCAGGCCAGAAGGCATTTCCCGCTCTAAGCAGGCTCTCATGCACATATACATACCAACGCCCCTCCTAATCCCCTATGTCGCTCAATCCTAATCTTCTAGCAGGCATCTCCTATGTCTTCCCAATGCCCTATGCCTTTTCTTCTCCCCTTATCAGGTCAGAAGGCATTTCCTGCTCTGAGCAGAGACCCTATATAGAGCACCTCGTTACAGCGCACACTTATTCTGGCAGTACTGTACAGGTATTTGCAGTCACTCATTTGGGTCATGCTTAATATCCCTGTCAAGGTGAAGAAAAATGTCCGTGATTGCTGTAGTAGACCTTGATTGTAACAATTACACATCTTCCTAATTGCTGATCATTGTTCCAGAGATCCCCCCCCCCCCCCCCCCCCCGCCCGCCCCCGTCTTCCCCTGAGAGCCCCTCATTCCTCGTTCCACATCACGAGCTCTCCTCCTGGTGCTCGGTACCGGGAAATTCAAAAAATGCTAACCAAGCCTTACCCTCGCTTGCCGCCTTCCACATTAATCCCCCCATTTTTCCCCAAGAGCCCCTCATTCCTCCTGCCACATCACCAGCTGTACTCCTTGTGTCAAGGTGAATCAATCACGTTACACTTTTCTTCTTCTTCTTCTTCTTGATTGCTGATTATTGGAGCAGAATTCGAAATCCCCCAATCTTCCCCCAAGAGCCCCTCATTCCTACTACCACGTCACGAGCTGTATTCCTGGTGCTCGGTCTTGGGATTTGTTGTAGGCGCGCCAAGAATATTGTCGAGTCTATTTTTCAGGGGCTTTTTAAATATTGTCGAATCTGTGTTTTAGGCGCCTCAAAAATAGACGCGTCACGAGCTACGCTCCTTGTGCACAGTACCGGCAATTCTTAAAGTTAGTTAACCAAGCCTTTACCCTCCATCCCCCCTCTCTCTCCCCTCCCCATCCCCCCTCCCCGCCCATCCCCCTGCCTCCCGCCTTTATCAGGCCCTAACCCTCCGCGCCAATACCAAGAGCTCATCCTTCCTCCCTCCCCGTAAGGAGCTACCCCCCTCGGCTCGATACCGGGACCTGCTGCTTAAAGGGGCTAAGGCGGCAGGGCTGAGGAGGGAGTATGTAGCGGAGATGACGAGAATTATGGATGGAAATACGCTGGATGGGTGGTGGCAGTGGTGGTGATGCTGGTGCTGCTGTTGTGCAAACAATCCAGTCGTCGCACCGTTTTGTTGACTTGAACGGAATGTAACCAAGTGTTTATATGTACCGCAGATTCATCAACGTGCACCATAACAGAATAAACATGAAAGTATTCTCAACCTTCTTTTTGCCTTCTTTTTCCTACCGTAGCTCCATGCTCGCAACCGTAGCAACTTAGCAGCACCCTTGGCTGCACGTTTGATGAAAGCCCAAAACGATAGGTGATGCTGCATGCACCTGCACCTTTCCCCAACTTACTGCCCTTGCAAAGCCGCATTGCTCACTAGAACCTGGTCAGTCGTCCTTGCAGGGTAGCAGGCGGCATCAGCCCACACAACAGGCACCCTTCCTGGTAAGCAGAAGTGCAGGCAGTCCCTCCCCCCTTCGTGGGGCCCACTGGACGACTTGAAAGCGCGTCTCCTCGGAACAGGGACAGGCAGTTAATCGCTGCACCCTTATTCAACTACTACTATCCGCTTGCAACCTCTATTTAGCGGCATTGTTAAACCAGGGATTGGTCAGTCTTCATGGTGGTATTGAGGGCATCAGCCCACACATCAGGCACCTCTGGCAGGCAGACGTGCAGGCAGTCCCTCCCCCCATCGTGGGCCCCACTGGATGACATCAAGGCGTCTCCTCAGAACAGGGAGAGGTGGGTGGGTGATCGCTGCACCCATACCGGCTAGCCCCCCCCCTCTATTTGGCAGCATTATTCACCAGAAACTGGTCACTCTTCATCGTCGTATAAAGGGCGTCCGCCCAGGTGTCAGGCACGCCAGGTAAGCAGAAGTGCAGGCAGTCTCTCCCCCCGTCATGCGCCCCGCTGGATGACATAAACGCATCCCCTCGGAACAGGGAGAGGTACGTGATCGGGAGGAAGCGGAACGGCCGCCGGTTCTGGAAGACCTTTTGCTGAATGGGGAGGAAGCTCTTGGAGGCTTTGTTGTCGTTGAAGAGAGATGTCACCTGGTGTGGGGAGGAAAGGAGGGAGAGGCGTAGGGAACAGGTGACTTTTGAGTCGACTCAAAAGTCACCTTGAGAGGCGTAGGGAACAGAAAGAGGTGGGTGATTGGGAGGAATCGGAATGGGCGCCGGTTCTGGAAGACCTTCTGCTGAATGGGGAGGAAGCTTCTGGATGCTTTGTTGTCGTTGAGGGGAGGGGTTACGTGGTGTGGGGAGTAGAGTGAGAGGCACAACAGGGAGAGAGGTAGGTGATTGGCAGGAAGCGGAAGGGCCAGCGATTCTGGAAGACCTTCTGCTGAATGGGGAGGAAGCTCTTGGAAGCTTTATTGTCGTTGAAGAAGGAGGTCACCTGGTGTGTGTGAGGGGTGGAGAACGTGGGAGGGGCATTGAGAGGTGGGTGATTGGGAGCAAGAGGAAGGGGCGGCGGTTCTGGAAAGCCTTCTGCTGTATGGGGAGGAGGCTCTTGGGTGCCTTGTTGTTGCTGAAGAGCGATGTCACCTGCAGGGAGTGAAAGAAAGGAGAAAAGGAGATAGAAAAAGGTGGCACGGGGAAGGGGGAGGAAGCCGTTCTGCTGGGGACTGCTGAGGGAATGGTCGTTCTGGCAGCCGTTGAGGCGAGGAGGGGCGCGGAGAGGAAGAGAGGACACTGGGAGTACACTTCAGCCGACCTACCTTTTGTGCATTGCGGTGTTGAGCCCACCTGCTGGAGGCTGCTGAGGGACGAGACGTTCTGGCAGCCGTTGAGGCGAGGAGGGCCCGAGAGGAACAAGGGGAGGTGGCAAGGAGTGCTGAGGCCACGTGCAGTCATGGGGTGCCATCAAGCCTGCTTACCTGCTGTGGAGAGCTGAGGGACGAGACGTTCTGGCAGCCGTTGAGGCGAGGGGGGGCAGAGAGGAAGAAGGGCACGGGGAAGGGCTTGCCCCTCGTGCTCCGCCCTGCAAAGGCGTTGAACACTGTGCGCATGGCGATTCTATCATAGAAGGAAGGGGAAGCAAGGGCGAAGAGAGGGAGAAGGAGAAGACGTGGTGAGTTGACGGAAAGGGGCACCGGGAAGGGCGTTCCACTCTTGCTTCGCCTAGCAAATGCGTTGAACACCGTTCTCTTGTGCCGATCCTGCGGCAGGGGGGAGAGGGAGAGAGGGAGAATGGGCGGAGAGGAAAATGGGCACAGGGAAGGGTGTGGCCCTCCTGCTCCGCCCTGCCAAAGGAGTCTATTTTTGAGGCGCCTCAAAAATAGACTCCTCACGCATGGCGCCTCAAAAATAGACTCCTCACGCATGGCGCCTCAAAAATAGACTCCTCAAAATTGGGACCGGAAAGGGCTTGCCCCTCCTGCCCCGCCCGGCAAATGCGTTGAACACCGTTCTCATGCCGATCCTGTGGCAGGAGGGAGATTGAAGGGGGGAGGCAGTGAAATTTGTTGGGTCCATTGTTTTGGAGGGGCAGCAGTAGCAGCAGCGTGACAGAAGCTTTATTCTGAGACCTCTCAAGTAAACCTCAACAAAGCAACCGCTGAGAGAAGGTAGTGAAAGTTGCTGGGCCAGTTGCCATGGAAGAGCAGCAGTAGCAGCAGCGTAGGAGGTTGCTGCTGCTGAACAAACTAGTGAGAGACTGTTTTGCAGAGCAATTAGGCTGCGTCACTCACTCATAAGCTCCATAGGTTGATGGCTTGGGCATAATCGCATTCCAGTTCGCGTCGGTATAGCACCACCCCATGGCGCCCCAAGTCGACTTCGAACTTGAATCAGGCACTCAATCGTTAGCTCCAGAAGTATAGGCTGCAGCACTCACTCGTAAGCCCCATAGGTAGATGGCTTGGGCGTAATCGCGTTCCAATTCGCATCCGTATAGTACCGCCGCATAAGGTCGCGCCCTGCCGGCCAGTCTGCGGCAGTCTGCAACACGATGACGTGGACTTTGTCCAGATGTGCCGCCCAGGCGGGGTCGAGCTTGTGGAGGTTCACCACCGTGTCTTGGAGGGCAGGCTTGGTGTTGCCGAACCTGGCCAGGGTCTGGTTCGGAAGAGAGGGGAGGAATGGATTGTATGTTGAGGCTTTTTTATGAGAGCAACCTGGTGGTCTCTTGACAGCAATCAGGACGAGGCCTCTTGACTTTTGAGTCGAATCAAAAGACCTGGACATTTATCCAATGGTGGGATTCTATCCTTCTCTATTCCTCGATCTCACTCACTGTCTCTGTCCCCTACGCTTTCTCTTCCTCCCCCCCCCGTTTCTCCCCCCACTCCCTTCCCCCCCCCAATTCTCTCCCCCCCCCCTTTCCCTCCCACCCCCTTCCCCCACCCCCTCCTCCCTCCCCCTCTCACCTCCTTGCTCGTGTCAATGGCGACAAGAAACGCCGCCCAGAAGTTGACAAGTGTCACGTTGTGACTGGGCACGTAGTACACCTCCGTGTTGCCGAACTTGTTTGGCTTAGCCAGCATCTTCACTTCGGTGTATTTAGCGACCTGTGGTAGGGGGTTGAGGGGAGGGGGAGGCGTGCGGGATGGGAGGAGGGAGGGGTGGCTCAACACATGCTACAACTCTCTGTGTGCTGCCGAACTTGTTTGGCTTAGCCAGCATCTTCACTTCGGTGTATTTAGCGACCTGAGTCGAGGCAGTAAAAAGGGGAGCGGAAGGGGAGGGAGAGGAGCGGGTGGGGTGATTGGGCACGTGACACACCTCTCTGTGTTTCCAAACTAACTTGGTTTCAGAGGGGGGGGTGGGAAGAGGGTGGCTCAATACACCATTCACCTTTCCGTGTTGCCATGCCTGTTCGGCTTAGCCAACATATTCACTTCTGTGCACTTGGCTATCTGTAGCAGACATGCCAGTGGATGGTTATGTGGGGCGAAGAGAGAGAAAGGAAGTTGAGTAGTGTCACGTTGGCCGGGGAGGTGGGAGGGGTTTACAGGGGCACATCACGCCACACCTCCCTGGTTCCCAAAATTGTTCGGTTTAGCCACCAGCATCTGCACTTTTGTGCACATAGCCTGGTGCAGTTCGGTGAACTTGACTATCTGTCTGTAGGAGGGATGTGAGCGGATGGTTATGTGGGGCGAAGAGAGAGAAAGGAAGTTGAGTAGTGTCACGTTGGCTGTGGGGTTGGGAGGGGTGTACTGGGGCACATCACGCCACACCTCCCTGGTTTCCCAACCTTTGTTGGGCTTACCAGCGACTTTAGTTCGATGTACTAGGCGATCTGTACCAGGGGGGTGGTGCAGGGTACGAAACAGGAGGGGAGTTGATGGGAGGAAAGTGGGATATCGAGGGCCACAGGGCACATAATACACCTCCGCGCTCCCAAACTCGTTGGGTATGCCCGGCATCTTGACGTCAGTGTACTTGGCGATCTGTGCTAGAGGTGGCAGTTGGTGCAGGGGAGCAGAGGGGGGATACCTGGACTCATGGCACAACTGTCCGTGCTCCCACACTTGTTGGGTTTACCCAGCATCGTCACCTAAGTAGTGTGCTTGCCTCTATTGTGCTAGGGGGGATGGGATGGGGGCGCACCTCGGTGTTGTGGAACCCATTCATCCTACACCCAGCACCTTTACCAAACGAAGATTGATTACAGAGAAGTCATTCTTACATTGCAGACGACAGCAAGGAGGAAGCCTCTAACGGAGATAGACTCCCCCACACTGGCAAACACCCTGTTGAGAAGCAAACGGTCAAGGGGGGGGGGAGAGGGGAGGGTGGGAGGGAGGGAGGCGGTGCAGGGATGGAAAGAAGAGTCAGCGACAGGAAGAGGGGGAGGAAGAGTCAAACAGAGATAGACTCTTCCCCCCCACACTGGCAAACTCCCTGTTGAGACGCAAACGGTCAATGGGGGGATGGAGGGAGGAGGAATAGGGATGGAAAGAAGGGTCAGGGATAGCAAGGAGGAAAGCTATAACGGGGATAGACTCGCCCACCCTGTTGCGAAGCAAACAGTCAAGGGGGGGAGGGAGGGAGGGAGGAGGAACAGGGGTAGACTTAACGAGGGAGGAGGGAAAGAAGGGTCAACGGCAGGAAGAGGAGGAAGCCTCTGACGGAGATGAGGGTATTTGACGGAAGCCTCAGCGGGACTCGCCCCGCTGACAAACACCCTAATGCACACTTTGACGGATGCGGAGGGACGGGGGGGGATGGGGAAACGTGCTTTGTGACTCACGCCTCGCTCCTCCTCTCCGCCCTCACTCATCTCCCCCTCATCCCCCCAAACCTTCTGCCCTATCTTCCACCAATGGCCCCTGACTCACTTGCTTTTCATAAGCTTCAAGAATCTCGGTGCATCAAACCGCATGCCGTTAGCGCATGCACACAACACCCTCTTTTCTCCTCACACTCGCTCCGTCACTCACGACTCACTTGTTTTTCATCAGCTTCAAGAATCCCAGAGCATCAAACCGCATGCCGTTGGCAGGACAACCATTGGGCTTCCAAGACCAGTACTGGAGAGGAAGAGCGGAGGGGGTCAAATAGGGATCTAATGAAAGCGCCAGTAATCAAACACTCATTCAGCTTCGGCATTGTACGCACTTTCAGTTAATCCACACTTAACTCACTGCACACTCCATCAATGCACACTCCATCAATGCACACGCACTCGATGCCCGCTCACTGTTCAGTCGTTGCCACATGCCAATAGGACCCGAAAGCCAGTCACAACCAACAAAGCAACTAATTTCACAAACTACAATGCAGTCTTTGTGTCGAGCCAACACTCACCAGGCGAACTCTTTATTGCCCGGCTTGATTCCTGCGTCGACTCAAAAGTCATCTGAGGCATTAGCACTCACCAGCCAGTCTTTTGATCTCCCGGTTTGCCTGAGGCAGTTGCTCACTCCCTGAGAGGAGGGACGAGGCGGGCGAGAGAAGGAGAAGGGAGGGTGAGGGATCCCACAACAGCCTTTCCTGACGCAGTTGCTCTGCGTGAGGTGGACGTATAGACAACGCATGGCATACTACATGCGCTACGCGCCACAGGTAGCACATGCGTGCGCTGCTTTCGATCACAAGCACGCACTGATGTAACTCAGTATCGCGTGCGTCTGCAGAGGCAGCTGAGGACACATTAGTACATGCACAACTGCGTACGCGCTATGTGGCGATTCCATTACAGTAGCGCGTACATGTACTGAGGCAACTGATGATAGCACTCTACATTACGTGTGCAAGCATCACATGCACATGTATGCGCATGCACGTACACTCTATACGCGATACGTGGCCATGCATTTGCTGCATTCCATCAGGTGTACCCACTACACTACCCTGAGCATACACCCAACAAGAATAGTCTCGAGCCAGGTTGTACCATGAACTTGCATGTGTTGGAGTCGTAAGCGGGGCGGCTGTTATCGCGTACCCACGTTCCCTTGCCGTAGTTCGTGCACCCACCTGACCCGGCGGGGAAAGGGCACAGCCCGGTAAGGACTAGGGAACGGCGAGGGTAGGCGGCGGTCAAGGTTGCTACGGAAAGGGATAAACAAGAGATGATGAGAGTAGGCGGCGGTCTGGCATTGCCTTCCCTACTTATACGCAAGGTATTATATGCGGTTTATTGCTGTGAGAGTGGGAGTGAGAGCACTGAGCCACCAGCGTACAACTCCAGCACACGTAAATTCACAAGGTAAGAGTGGGTGAGAGTGGGTAAGAGTGGGTGAGAGATGAAGGGACGTGCGAGTAACTCGGCAGGGCTTCAGGCTCGAAAGCCGCTAGCCTGCATCGTTAAACTACAACCCTTGCCATACCCGTGGTTCGATTATCCTCTGTGAGAAATACCTGCGGTTCTAGCGGGTTGCGCGCTGCTACAACTGCCTAGCCGATACCTGCGGTTCTAGCGGGTTGCGCGCTGCTAGAACTGCCTAGCCGATACCTGCGGTTTTAGCGGGTTGCGCGCTGCTAGAACTGCCTAGCCAATACCTGCGGTTCTAGCGGGTTGCGCGCTGCTAGAAATGCCTAGCCGATACCTGCGGTTCTAGCGGGTTGCGCGCTGCTACAACTGCCTAGCCGATACCTGCGGTTCTAGCAGCTCGCACGTTGCCATACCTGAGGTTCGATTATCCTCTGGGAGCAATACCAGCTGGTTTCAGCGGGTTACGCGTGACTTTTGAGTCGACTCAAAAGTAAACCCTTGCCATACCCGTGGTTCGAACATCCTCTGTGTTTTTTCAGAATTTTCCAATTCCAGCAGCTCTTGCGTTGCTATAACTTCCTCGCCAATACCTGCGGTTTTAGCGGGTTGCGCGTGGCCCGGCACAGCCGCAAGCAGCGCGACGGCGATTGCTGCTGCGGCGACGCGTGCGACGATGAGTGAGGGAGAGAGCGACCGGCTGTGGCGAGCTGGCGACATGATTGACACAACGCTGTGCGAAGCCGTTGCGACACTGGTCGCGTGGTCTCCCAGCGACTACGGCTGGAAGATGGAAGACGGAAGGTGGTATCAAAACTACGGCTTCCTACAGAATCGCATGTAACGCAACAAAACCGGATACTGACAGCATGAAAGCAAGGAAGTAACGGCGCGAATCAGCTCTAACAGGCCAACTAGCCGGTGATCTCAGGGTATGAAAAAATCAATGGACGCGATAGCTCCAGTCGTGCGTACTAGTACATGAACTTATAGTCCACTCATGCGTAGCTCAAGCTCACATGCTCAGGCAGCTAACGCCTCTCTCGCTCTCTCTCTCTGCAGCTTTGCACGCGTAATCCGTACTTAGTCCTGTAATTAGGGTCTTCGTCCTGTCTATAGCACTTCCGTGCCATGTGATCCTTCCTGGACCCTTACATCCTCCATGATTCTGCCCGGGCTGTCGGTGGAGCACAGCCGCTCCACGATACCGTAAACGACCGTCCACTGACTGATTCAGTCAGTGCAATGGCACGTTCCGCTGTCAAAAATAAAATGACGGAATGGTAAAAAATAATCCCACCAATTTTTCACACCGAACCGCTCCTCCTGCTTGACCGATCGCTGTCGACACCTTCGTGTAATCAAATTTGCTTGTTGCGAAATCGAGCCGATCTGGTCGTCCATTTAGCTCCCGTGCAATCTGCACCGTTTGTCGGCTCCCTCTTTACGAGCCGCTGACATTTCTCCGTCTCAGAAAGTGCGATGCCGGCGCGGCTGATGGCAAAGCACCCTTCTGACAAAACATCGAGGTTACCGTTGGGCGCTCCATGCGTAAACTCGTTCGTAGCTGAAAGGAGTGTACCAGCTTGCTCAAAATGAAAATCAGTCTTGTATAACTCTCAAAATCCTAGTTCTACGTGCGATAAATTGAGCAAGCCTGGCAATGTGGATGGCATGAATTTTCGTGCGAAAAGGAAGCAGTGTCTATGCTCCGAACCCAATGAACAGTATCCATTGTCGTAATCCTGCGCGACAACATGATTCGGGGAGCAGTAGGATGTAACACAGTGATCGAGATGAAATACAGTGTGGTGGGAAACTGACTCACCATTGCATAAATGCATACGACAGTAATATATGTTAACCGGAAACGACAAACACACCTTCACAGGTTTTCCTGTGCTTGGGTCTCGCACCTGCAAAAAGCCGAAAGTGGCGGAAGACAGGGAAGAACACACTTGCTGATGATCCAGACAGCAAAGTAGGGTTTAAGGAAAAGACAGCAGCAGTAATAGACTGCCAAATTCTGGAAAAGCGGCACACAAAATCGCAGCAACACGACAAAATCCAGCACTGAAGCTCTCACCAGGTGACTCTTGTATGTCTTGCGGATCTGATGCCAGTAGCTCTGCAGTCTACAGCACTCGACACTATGGCATGCATCACAACAGATGCAACACCATGCATGCAACACAAGAGAACTCTACACTACAGCACTGACCAGGTGACTCTTGTACGACTTGCGGATCCGATGCCAGTATGGCCTCCATGCAATATACCGATCCTCACTCTGCGATGGCGAGTGCATGTATGGGGATAGAGAGCACAGGAGGACAGATAAGTCAACTAGGAGCATGACCACCAATGCCAGTTGGGCCTCCATGCAATGTACCGATTCCTCACTCTGCGTTGGTGATGGAGGAAAAAAAGGTAAAAATGAGAGAAATTTGGAGGTGCTTTTGTAATAACAGTTACCAAATCACAGACTAGCACAGTAACGTGTATCGTAATTCACCCCATCACCAGAAAAAAAAAAAAGTTACGACTGATAGCGAGTACCTTGATTTGCCTTATAAGCAGAGCGGTGGTGTTCTCAGCAGAGTATGCCATGGGGTGCCACTTGCGTTCTGTCCAGTCGGCAAAGGTCACAGTGTAGTTGGACACACCTCCTGGGTCCTTCTTCTGCATGCAAGAGAGGCAAGAGTTAGGGAGGAGAGATCGACAAAGAGAGAGAAAAGAAGAGGAGCGGCGAAGAGGAGAGATGAAAAGGAGAGAGCCAGGATTGTGTGAAGAAGCTGGCAGCAGCAAATTCTGTAAGTCGTGGTGGCGCTGCTGGTGGTGGCGCTGCTGGTGGTGGTGGTGGTGGTGCTGCTGCTGCTGTTGGTGCTGGTGCTGGTGCCGGTGCTAGTGGTGCTGGTGCTGGTGCTGGTGCTGGTGGTAAGGTGGTGGTGTTCACCTGAGAGCATACCTGAAAGATTACCTGACCACACTGTGAAATCACCTGGGCACAGCTGATATAATTATGGATATACCTCAATGATTCTCTGAGCATATACCTGAGATATCACCTGAGTAATCCTGGAGGAGTGTTTGCAGGTGGTGCTCATCCGAATAGCAATTCATACCTGAGATGTCGATGCATGAATGAACATCTGACGTGTACCTGAGATATCACCTGAGCATACCTGGAAGAGTGTCTGCAGGTAGTTTCCATCCAAGTAACAGTTCATACCCGAGATGTTGATGGCTATACCTACATGAACATCTCACATGTACCTGAGATATCACCTGAGTATACCTGGAAGAGCGTTTGCAGGTAGTGCTCATCCGAATAGCAATTCTTGAACTCCCTTCTTGGCTGAAACGATACGGGAAGGAGGGGGAGAGTAAACAAGAGTAAGAGGAACGGAGGCCTTCTAATGGTCGAAGTAAAAACACCACTAGGATGTTTTGTGCGCCGCATAAATATGTGTATTCACACGAGACGAAATTCCTTACACACAGCACATGTTTCACTGTTTAAACGGCTAACTTTAAACAGCATTGCTTTTATTAAGCAGCAGAGGTGAAAAAACTGGAAGAGGGCTTACTTTGCAGTGCTTTTGGAATTTGAAGTAGACTTTTCTGTCATCAATAACCATCATGGCGTGCCTCCTTTGAAGCACAAACCACTACAGTCACACGCACAGTGACATGGCGCACAGGGGGAAACAGAGGCAGGGAAGATTCTTTAGGCGCCTAAAAATTTGGCATGATGCAGAAGGGAGATCAGAGGCACAGACACACGCATCGATTAAGGAGCCAGAAACCACATTCAACTGAGCCCTAAAATTCCTGTGAATCGACACATGCTCCAAACCCTTTGAATTTCTTATGCCAATTCCATTACGACCAGCTACTGAAGCGTCTTGTAGCGAATACAATACCTGGGAGCCCATTTTAAAGTCTTTCTTCTTTAACTCAGGCCCCATTCCTTCCATGTAACGACCAAAGCCGGTGTTGAAGGACAATGGAACATGCCATCTCTTAGCGAAGCAACTTATTACGAATACAATACCTGGGAGCCCTTCTTGAAGTCTTTCTTCTTTATCTCAGGCCCCATTCCTTCCATGTAACGACCAAAGCCAATGTTCAGTGGACAATCAAACCTAAGGGGGCGTGGGGATGGGGACGGGGATGGGGATGGGGGTGGGGATGGGGATGGGAATGGGGATGGCGATAGGCATGAGTATGGGCACCCCTTTCATCAGGCCCCATTCCTTCCATGTAGCGACCAAAGCCAATGTTCAGTGGACAATCGAAACTAAGGGGGCGTGGGGATGGGGATGGGAATAGGCTTGAGTGCGGCCACGTATTTCATCAGGCCCCTATTTCTTTTAAAAGGGTGGTGGCGTGGCGACGAAGTTATAGATAATACTGATGTATATTGAGTCGACTCAAAGAATGACCAGGAGGGTATGGAGCAAAGAGGGGGAGTCTATTTTTTAGGCGCCTGAAAAATATATGAAATTTTAGATATGTTGCGTACTGGAACGACCAGGAGGGTATGTAGCTGGTGGGGCAAAGAAGGGGAGGAAGTGTAAAGTGCATACCTCTCTTGGAAGCCAACTGGAGTGGTGGCGGCACCTTTTAGCTAAGCAAGTCTCTTAAGCTCACCTCTCTAGGAAGCTGACTGGAGTGGTGGCGACGTAATTATAAATATACTGGAACGACCAGAGGGGTATGCAACTGGTTTGGGCATGGAAGTGGAAGCGGGGGGGGGGGTGGGGGGACGAGAAATCATAGGAAAAAAAAACAAATACGGACGAAACTAAGAAGGGAGAAGTAAGGGATTGTTAAAAAGGAGGAGAAGCTGATTACAGTGAACAGGTGTATGTATGGGAAAGGACAAGACGCTAACCCCTTCTCTTAAAATGAGGATCTATGAGGAGGGCAGGCCGACCAGGAAGCAAGTTGACAAGGCCATGTGTGACGATATGGCCTTGCATGGCGTTATTCTCTCATGCAACTCACCTGTGTGAAACAAGGGCGAAACATAGAATGCCTAGGTCCAGCAGAGAGAGCTCAAGCAGCCTAGCCTTCCCCATACTAATCTCCCCACACTGATTTCCCCACACTAATTTTCCCACACTAATTTCCCCGCACTTATTTCCCCACACTAATATCCCCACACTATTTTCCCCGTACTAATTTCCCCACAGTAATTTCCCACACTGATTTCCCCACACTGATTTCCCAACACTGGTCTCCAGACACGATGGCAAGCAACCCACTGTGCAGCGTATTTTCCTCACAAGGACACTCACACACACCCCTCAGACACTAGGGCCAAACAGAGAGCAGCAGAGAGAGCCAGAGCAGAGAGAGCCTGAGCAGCCTTCACCACACTCGGACACAAGGGCGAAGCACGCAATCCAGCAGGGAGAGCTTGAGCAGCCGTTAACACGCTGACCCCTTCACATTCCACACTCCGGCGTGCCCCTCACACCCCTGCACGCTCCTCGCAACCTTACGTCTCAGACACGAGGGCGAAGTAGAGATTGTCTGGGTCCAGCAGGGAGAGCTCCTTAGCCTTCAGCACTCTGACTCTCCCTCGCACTCCACACACCAGCATACCTCTCCACGCCCCTGCATACCCGTCCACGCCCCTGCAAACCCCCCCACGCCCCTGCACACTCCTCTCGACCTTACGTCTCAGACACGAGGGCGAAGTAGAGATTGTCTGGGTCCAGCAGGGAGAGCTCCAGCAGCCGTCGCTCCGCGTCCACCATGGTGATGTCGCCCCACAGCACCTGGAAGTGGGGGATCGGCGCGGGGGGTGGTTGGGGTGAAGCGGGTGGGGGGGATGAGTGAGTGCGACACGCTAGCAGGGAGAGCTCCAGCAGCCGTCGTTCCGCGTCCACCATGGTGATGTCCCCATGGTGATGTCCCCATGGTGATGTCCCCATGGTGATGCCACCATGGTGATGTCCCCATGGCGATGTCCCCATGGTGATGCCCCCATGGTGATGCCCCCATGGTGATGTCCCCATGGTGATGTCCCCATGGTGATGTCCCCATGGTGATGTCCCCATGGTGATGTCCCCATGGTGATGCCACCATGGTGATGTCCCCATGGCGATGTCCCCATGGTGATGCCCCCATGGTGATGCCCCCATGGTGATGTCCCCATGGTGATGCCCCCATGGTGATGCCCCCATGGTGATGTCCCCATGGTGATGCCCCCATGGTGATGCCCCCATGGTGATGCCCCCATGGTGATGCCCCCATGGTGATGTCCCCATGGTGATGTCCCCATGGTGATGTCCACCGCAGCACCTGACGGGGGGGGAGGGGCAGAGACGGAGGGGGAGAGGCTAAGGGATATTATGGATGGGAATAGTGGTAAAGGGCAGCAGCCTTCGCTCCGCGTCCACCATGGCGGAGCCATCGCATAGCACCTGACGGGAGTGGGGAAGAGGGTGGGGGAGGGAGGGGTGATGATGTCAACCCATAGCATACATACAGTCTAGTATACCCCAATTCGATACAGCACCCTGCACTGACCTTCCCACTGGGCACTTGGCGGCCGAGGAAGATGGGAGACTGGGTGTTGTCAGCAGTGATCTCGAAGGACGGACGATTCGACTGAGTGCAGTGCAATTCAATACGGTTTAGTATGGTAAAAAAGAGAATAAGCACTGACCTCCCCACTGGGCACTTGGCGGCCGAGGAAGATGGGAGAATGCGTGTTATGGGCAGAGATCTCGAAGGACGGATCCGAGCTGTGCACGTAGATGGAGTAGCGGCGCTCGTGACCCTGCCACGTCAGCAACACACGTCAACAGCACACGTTAGCAGCGCAAGATGAGCAGCACACAGAAAGCAGCATGGTGGGGCATACGGGTCTGATGTGTAATTATGGTAGTGCTGGCAATGCTGGCAATACTGGCAATGCTGCTGGTAATGCTGGTATGGCAAAGTGCAGTGCAGTGCGGAGGCAACAAAATCAGGGTTTACTGGACGGTTTTGGCCGACAACGGGGGCTAGCATAGCCCTCGCTAGCTGGTTGGTGGGAGTGGCGGAAAATGTCGGCCTATGAAAAAATGAAAACAATCACAAAGAGCTCACCTTAAAGAATTGCTCCCATAACGGAGCGAGCAGGATGGTCGACCTCGTTAAGAACAGAAACGCCATCTTCCCGGGATCCGCGCTGCTGTACGGATCTCCCGGTAATTTGTTCTCAGCAGGAATTGAACTCGGGTCGAACACGAAATCCTCCATGCCGTCGAACCGAGAGGTTTCTTCAGACACAGTGTATTTCCAGCGAGCGGCGAAGGGGAATAAGCGGCAGTAAGGGCTTGGTGTAGAGTAAGTAAGCGGCGCGCGGAAGGTCACTATCGGGGTTCGCGTGCACGTCGGGGAGATTAAGACGAAGGCGAAGTAGTAGATCGGGGTTAGGAGGAGGAGGGAAATAAATAGAAAGTTGAGCGACTTGCGTAGACCGCAGAGAGTAGAGGAGAAACAGGAAGCCTTTGAGGAAGAGGAGGAGAAGGATAGCGATCGTTGAGGCATGTCAAAAGATTGCGCTTGCTGCTCACGGATCGTGCTGAACCGAGCCGAATCGTACTGGATCGAGCCGGTCTGGTTAGCATCTTCGTCGAATTGGATGAACTTTCTGGACGATCCGTCGTAATCGGCATGATGGTCGGTGCCGAAGGGTATGGGACGTCGGACACTACTTAAAGCTGTGCCAGTGGAATGATCCACATTAATCGCATAGCCGAGAGGCAGAGGGCTCTTCCTCCGCCTTCCCTCTTCCTTCATTCTCTCCGGGCGTCTGGTGCTTCCAGTACCGGTGCCAACGCTACCAACGTTACCCTGTGCGCTGCTGTATCGGAGGTGGTACTCGCTTCGCAGGAAACAGTGGTGTTTTATTGAACTACCTAGGAAAGGTTAGAGTGATCGGTTGTGAGAGGTTGAGCAGGGCGTTGCTTATTTAGGGGGATATCCGAAGAGGTGGGAGAATTCAGTTGGTTGCTGCGTCTGAAAGAGAAGGACGATGCTCTAAGACTGACGTTGGATGCGAATATAGCTTCCCAAACCAGCAGCATGATTACTGCTGAATAATAAATCTTACGAGACCCAGCAATAGACCAGCCATTAGTAGCTTAGTTGAACCCTAAATGGGTCAGGTGGATTGAGGTACAAGCGACTGACTTGGGAGCACGAGAAAGAACTAAGCTCTACAGAATATGCCGTTCAGTAGCCAGAAAATGCTTCCTTGTCCTCACGGGAACTTGGGGTTGCTGTGGAAAGCGGAGTTAATCTCCTGTTAGACTGACGGTTGGATGAGAACATGAGATACAGTGGCCGTCAGATCTGGCAGGTCAGATCTGGCTGGTTCGAACCGTGACACTGTTCTGTATGGAGGGAGTGCAGCAGACATGTTTTGTTCACGGGCAGCACGAGCTTGGGGGGAAAGGCTCTTTCCTACACGAGATTGGCTCACGGATGGATTGGAAGCGTCTGACACTCGGACAAAAGACCCAATTTCCTCGCTATAGAGGGTTACACCTGTACGTCCATGCGCACGATTCCACACACTCCCTGAACAATTTTAGATTCATTTGAAAATGGCTATGACAAGTTACGCATCAAGAGAAAGCCTCACATGCACAGGTATTCCCTGCTACTAGTAGGAAATATGGGCTTGCAAAAGTAGGAATCAGCACCACTGGAACAAGGATGAGTTGGTTAGGTTTACCGTACAACTAGTCATCAGCTTTGTCGGTTCCACCATTATTCGAGGGCGGCGAGGGAGGAAGAGAGAAGGGAGAGAGGGTGAAGAAAGGGGGAAGGTAGGGAGGGAAAGATGAAAGGAGAGGGGGGGGGCGGAGGGATGTGGGGAATGAAGGGGGAGAGGGAGAGAGAGAGAGGGAGATGGAGGGAGCAGAAGCAGGGCACTTCGTTTCTTCCATCTCCGTACAACAATGTCTGCTTGGCAAAACTGTACTTACAACACAAGACAATAACAAATAGAAAGAGCAGTCAATGAGCATGCAACTGTAACTGAGTCTCTCCACCACCCCTGTAACTCTGTTTGCTTCTTAGCAACGTACGGTATGCGTCGTAACACTGGTACTGGAGCATCAGGACAGTTCGCCAGGGGCATCTCTCCCTCACACATATTTTACTTCTTAGCCACGTATGCATAGTACTGCAGCATGGGCACCACAAACGCAATAACCAAAAGCCCGCCGACCACGGTCGTGAATTGGCCGCGCTTCGAGTCCGTCTCCTCACGCGTCTTGTAGTTGGATTCCCGCTTCGCGTCGTTGAACTTGGGCCCCGGAATATCAGGCTCCCCATTGATACGCGCTGCAAGGCGCCTCACTGTGGAGTACATGGCCTCGTTGTACCGCTCCTCCGTGGCCAGGACTGGAAGAGGGGAGAACGTAACAGCAAGAACCGAGGGGAAAGGGAACCGGGTTCATTGTAATTCGCCCTCTCAAGCAGGGCGCCTCACTGTGGAATACATGGCCCCGTTGTACCGCTCCTCCATGGCCAGAACTGGAAGTGGGGAGGGAGGAGAGAAGGGGAAGGGGGGGAAGGAGAGGGAGGGGGGGGAGGAGAGGGAGGGGGTGTATCAGGCTGCCCGTCAATACGAGCTGCAAGGCGGTGTGGAGTACATGGCTTCGTTACAAGAACTGTACGGAGAAAAAGGTGGGGTGGAGAGGGAGAAGAAGTGGAGGAGAGGGGGGGGAGGGGCGGGGAGAGGGGAATAGGAGGAGAGGAAATAAACTGAGAGGTCGGACGCTTTGGGAGCGACAGGCATCATTTACAAGCTGCCAAGACGTCGAAGTTCTAACACTTTGGTCTGCGTCTCAAGACGTTTTCGGTTGACTGACGCCATGTGACAACATGTGTTTTTAAGCCGATTCGGACGACCATTATTGCATCGTCAGAGAAGGCTCCCACCATGAGAAAAGCATTCAACGAGAGGCTTCCGCCTTGGCGATGCCCAGAAACAACGGCTTTAAAAAACTCATCCCCAATTATGAGAACGAAAGGAAGTGCGACCGCCAGCGTCAGCACCCTCCTTGTCAGCATCAGCGTCACAACAGTCGTGCGAACGAGCAGCACGGATCGCCCCGCCAATACGCCACGAAGGCTCAGCGACTCAGAAAGACTCACCCGGGAGATTCTCAGAGACAATGCCCTCGAAGACCTCGTCGCCGACGGTGTCAATGAACGAGGGGCCGCCAGCAACGGCCCCCTCCTTCTGCGACGTGACCAGCAGAACGACGCCGCGCTTGTCGCCCTCCTCCACTGTGGGGTACCACGACTCGAGGATCTTGTCGGCAAGTTCAAACACATCGCCCTTGCCCTGAGGACGGGAGGGAGGGAGAGCAGGGAAAGAGACGGAAGAGATTGTCAGGGAGGAGACCACATGTCAGTACAGGCGGGCGCTTGTCGCCCTCCTCCACGGTGGGGTACCACGCCTCGAGGATCTTGTCGGCGAGCTCGAACACGTCGCCCTTGCCCTGAATGAGTGTGGGAAGGAAACGACGAAAATTGTGGTTTATGTGAGTAAATGGGTGCCTGTCGCCTCCCCCAGGGTGGGGTACCGGGACTTGCAGCTGAGAGCAAGCGACAGGACGTACAGACTTGCACCAGATTCTCGTCTTGCAGACTTGTTAAAGTCTCTACTACAGTCATGCTGGAGTCGACTTTTGAGTCGACTCAAAAGTCACCTCGTCATGCTGGAGTCTGTACAGTCTCTCGTGGTACCAGACATGCTGCATGCTTCCTATAGGATTTCGTGCAGCTGGTTATAGGGCACCTACCGCTATCTACGTGAGGGTTACAGCATCAATGTGGTAACCAGCTTTGAGTCAACTCGGAAATTTAACGTACCGCAATCTTCCTGAGGGTTACAGCGTCGATGTGGTAACCCGTCCGCTCCTCCAAATCAGTTAGCAGCTTCTTAATGTCCGACCGCGTGATTCGGCTCAGGACGTTAGCATCGTCAAAATAGTGCGACTCGAGCGGCGGAGGTGACCGGATGACTGAAAACTCGTCAGCCTTAGCTCCGTCAACAATTGACGGAGTCAGTTGGAGCGCGGCGGCGAGACCGAATGCCGCGGCTCCGGTTCCTAGCTTCTCCCAGATGCTCTTTTCCTCCCCGCTCTTCCCGGTGGAAGATGCGGAAGGTCCCGCGACACAGCGCACAGCCTGGACCCTGGATGACTTGGCTGACGTGACAGTCTGCGCGACGGCCAGCTTAGCGCCAGCGAGGCTGCCGAGGGAGGAGGAAAGCGACACGGCAGCCATTGCGAATAACTGGCAGGAAAACCAGATAACAGGAGGAGATTGGGAAGCGGAGGACGCGCCGGAGAGGCAGGAAGTAGCTCACGGAGTTGAGATGGTGAGCTGACGTGAGCTAAGAACTGCTGGTGCAATGGAAATGGAAATGCTTGATGTACGATGGGCAGGGTGGTGAAAATGAAGGTAGCTGGAGAGAGAGTTGGGTTGGGCTGGTTTGGGTTGGTTCCAGATGGTTTCAGAGGGGTGAGATGGGCTAGAGGGGAATATGAGAATCGGGACTCCGGACTGGACAGGCCAGGGGCGAAGCACAAAATGATGGAATCTAGGCGTTGGCGCGTCAGGGGGATTCTGGCGCTGGAATGGGCTGGCGGAGATGGGTGCTTTGAGAGCAAAAGCGGAGCTCCGCTGGTTCGTGAGGGCGCGGTCAGTTTCGGGGGAGGGGGGAAGACCGCAACTCCGCAGGAGGATTCCTGGAGCTGTGAGGCAAAGGTGCTGCTGACATGTCGTGAAGCTACAGAACGCTGACCTGGAATGGCTAAATGGAAATGACGTGGGTATCTCTCGTTGCACATGAGATCCACGTTGCGAACAAGTGGCTCCGTGTAACCCGAAATGACGAGGGATGGTTCGTCTGCCACGACAGTCTCCGAATCTCCAAAATCTTCATCGGATTGGCCGCTCCGTGATGTCTCGATACTGGACAGCCTAGTAAGACGTACTGAAAAAGAGAAACGAAGTGAATTAATGCCGACCGATTTCCTGATTCTGTAATTGTTAGTTAAAATTCCTTCCACAAAGTCACCACCTACTTGCATATTTAATGAGAACCTTTATACAAAGTGACCCCTTTGTTAGAATAATAGAATAAATGAAACAAGAGAGAACAAGAAAGATATAGGATTTGGTTGTACTCTCTAAGAACATACACATATTCTAGCCTATAACTTCTACATGCAAATGTATGTATAAGTAAACACACCCCCTAGACTAGATAAGGGGTAGTGCTAAGCACAAAGCACACAGCTCAGGGTGGCACTACTAGTCCAACCTCTGAGACAGGGGTCCGAAGACCAGTCAGTAAGAGTACAAACAAGACAGGAGCAAAGCAGGGCGGCACTACTAATCTGACCACTAGAAGAGGAGCCACAAGGCCAGTCTGAAAGAAATATATAAAGACGAGTACACAATCAAGGTCCTAGCAAGTGAGAGTCTACAGGAACTAGACCAAGCTGCAAGCAGTGCCGCTGATGATCTTTAGGCGCAAGCGCCTTCGTAAATATATCAGTTGTGTTGGCACCGAAGGCCAAGTGTACGACGCGGGGCTGGAGACCCTGCTGTAGCTCACGCAGGAGGAAGTACCGCAGCTGGATTTGCTTCGCTCTGCCTTCAAGTCGAGGCTCCTAACACAGGAGGATCATGGCCCTGTTGTCAGTGTACAGGACCGGGGCACAGCTAGGCCGCTCACCTAGGTCGGTCAGCAAAAAGGTCAGCCAGCAGAGCTCCTGTGCCGCCATGGTACCGGCGTAGATCTCAGCCTCATAGCTAAACCGGGCAACAGACGAGAAGCGAGTGGACCTCCACGAGATGGCACCCGAACCAAGGCTAAAGAAGTAGCTCTCGGAGGACCTGAGGGTCTCAGCGTCGTCTGCCCAAGAAGCGTCTGTGTGCCCAGTAAGGACCACCGGCCTGCGTCCTCCTAGCACTAGCCCCATGCCCGATGTACTCGCTAGATAACGCAAAACCCTCTTAGCAGCCGACCACTGCTGTGGTCGGTCCCTGCCGGTGGCTACAAAACGAGCCAGGATGCTGAGAGGGTATGCGAGATCTGGACGAGTGCAAGTCATTAGGTACATGAGGCAACCCACCAGCTCTGCGTAAGGACCACTGGGCTTTACTGACTCCTCAGGAACTGGAGCCAACAGCCTGTGGCCTACTGGCAGAGGTGTGGGCTGTACAGAGGAGAACTGAAGACCGAACCTCTGAAGGACCTGACGCACCAAGTGTGACTTTGTGAGAGTAATGGTGCGCTCTGCTCTATCCCTAGAGATCTGCAGGCCAATGTAGTGGTGCAACTCTCCTAGGTCAGTGCATATGTGTCTCCTCAGCAGCTCCGACTTTACGGAGGCCAGCGTGCCTCTGTCCGCAGTAGCAAAGACCACGTCGTCTACGTAGACAAGGATGTAGAACAGAGTCTGGCCCGCACGAACGAATAGCGAAGGGTCTGCAGAGGACGGACAGAACTGCAGGTCAGCTAGCGTAGCACGCAGCGTTTCGTGCCACTCACGGGGCACCTATCGCAGGCCGTAGATTCGGCGCCGGAAGAGCCACAGGGTCCAAGGAGGGAAGGTACCGGTGAAGCCCTGTAGACGGCGCAGGTATTTGTGCTCATGTAGACTACCCTGAAGAAAAGCAGTGGATAAGTCGAGGGAGTGGAGCTCGTAGTCACGCTGCGCTGCTACGTAGCAGCACCCGAAGAGTAGTCATCTTCGGGATCGGAGCGAAGGTCTGAAAGAAGTCCACCCCCTCTCGCTGACTGAAGCCTCCGGCCATGTAGCGCGCCTTGAACACAGACGGCTCTCCAGGGGGGCACTTCACGTTGAAGAGCCATCGGTCGTTGACTACGTTCACCCCAGGTGGGGAAACTGCGTCGACGTAGGTGCTGGTGGATCTCCAAGATGCCATCTCCTGCTCCATGACAGCTATCTACTGAGAGGCCCAGGGTCCCAAGGTCGCCTCAGCGTAGGTGCGAGGGGTCAGGATGTCAAAGGCGTCTGGGTCACCCTCAGGGACTAGCAGCATGGAGCAGAGATGGGGAGCAGCCTCCGACAGGAAAGCAAGCTCGTACTGCCTGTCCTCTAGGACGTCACTGCCAAGGGCAAGAGCACCCCCGACGGACGGAGCGCAGGCATGGCCAGAGACCAGAACTGTGGCGTAGTCAAGGCGACGAGTATAGGCAAAGTTGGCGACAGCAGCGACAAGAGAGTCAAGACTGGAGACAGGGACAGACGGGTCGGTAACGAGGGAGGCAAGTACCCATGGAACAAGGGGACAAGCAGCACGAAGGTAGTCAGACAGAGGGGGAGGCGCGACAGCGAGCGACGACGGAGGAGGAGACGAGAGGAGGGGAGGACAAGACACATGAGAACGAAGCAACATAGGGTGAGAATGCGGAACACGAGAGATAGGACGAGCACGAGAGGGACGGCGAGACCAGACGTGAGATGGAGACGTCAGGTCAGGAGATAGAGGAGGAGTTTTAGGAGGAGTTTTAGGAGGGGATTGAGGTGGGAAACGGGCCGGGGACGAGTCCGACGGAGGAAACACAGGACCGTGGATAGGAAGGGGAGGAGGCGGCGGGGGAGGCGCAGGCGAGCGGTCAGGGGAAGGCAGGCCGAGCAGGCGAAGGGCGGACATTGGTGGCGACTGCTGCTTCTGCCGCTCAACGCCGACAGCCGGACCGCCAGCTGCACCGCGACTACCTCCAGATTACTCCACTCCCCGCACCCCCAGAACGAGCACTCCCAGAGCGAGAACCCTCTCCAGCACCGGTGCCACCTCCAGGCTCGCTGGGACAAGCCACAAAAGGAACCCTAGGACTAACACCCTCCTCAACGCCAGCACCCCAGAGTCCACGAACGGCTGCTGCTGCTGCAACGGCAGCGGAGGCTGCTGCAGCGGCGGCAGCTGCGGTGGCGGCGACGGCTGCTGCGGCGGCAGCGGCGACGGTTGCTGCGGCGGCAGCGGCGGCGGCGACGGCTGCTACGACGGTGGAGGAGGAGACACCGGGGGAGGGACAGGCAGCGAGAACTAAACCGCAGGGCCACCAGAGTCAGCCGACTCCTCGACTGGGACAAACGATAGAGGGGAGTGACGTAAGACACACTAGATGGAGCAGGACGGGGAGGAACGTGAGCAGGGGCTACCGGGGGAGTGGGGACCAGAAACAGGGGAGGGGAAACCGGGACACCGCGGTGGGGAAATCGATGCTAAAGAAAAAAGACTCGTCAAAAGTGGCGTCACGGGAGTGAAAGGAGCGGTGAGACGGCGGGTGGTAAAAGTGCCGGTCAGACGAGTCAATGGGGAAACCGAGGAAGACACAGGGGACAGTGCGGGCAGTGAGCTTGTCCGCGCAAGAGGCACGAACGTGAGCGAGGCAGCCCCAGACGTGGAACGCAAACGCGTCACTAGGAAACCCAGTCCAAAGAAGGGTCGGCAAAACCTGCGGCCGTTGGGAGCGCGGCCAGAGGTTAAGCTGGTGAGCGGCGTAGCAAACGGTGAATGGCCACAGAAAATGGGGTGCATCGGCATGAA
This sequence comes from Closterium sp. NIES-67, assembly GCA_027943415.1. NCBI lineage: Eukaryota > Viridiplantae > Streptophyta > Zygnematophyceae > Desmidiales > Closteriaceae > Closterium > Closterium sp. NIES-67. Next base: position 455,124 of record BQMB01002055.1, read on the forward strand.
TCATGGAGCTACGATCCACCTCCATGACCAAGCCGATGCGTCGCTCAGCGACCCTATTCTGCTGCAGGGAGTCTGGTAGGGTGTACGACTGGGTTATGCCCTCTGCACAACAGAACTGTCCAAGTCGACCAGAGACGAACTCTACGCCACGGTCGAAGTGGAGACACAGCACAGGGAGACCGCGGTGGAAGCGCCTAGCTACGACCCACGGAATGAGAATGTCAGGCACGTCGGCCTTCCGCTCCAAGGGAAACACCGTGGTGTAGCGCGTGTTGTCGTGAACGAGCACTAGAAAGTAGTGCTCGCGACGCGGTCCAGGGATGGGGGCTGGGCCCCAGACGTTGAGGTGCAGGGTCTGGAGGGGTGCGGTGGTGGGACGAAGCGTCGATATCACAGGATCGAATGACTGAGGAAAGGTTGCACTATCGATTAGTACAAGGTGCTTTTATACTTCCAGAGTACATCAGGTAACCAGGTTTATCTTACCCTAAGGGAATAGACCCTTCTAGAAGATAGAATCACTTTGCGTATAGCCACGCCACGCGATTACGGCAGGAATACGCTAGATATAGCGCACCAGTACATCCCAAGCCTGGTCGGTGATATAATTATAATAGCAGGATAAACCCAAGGTTAATGGAAAAGAGAGAATAGGAAACCAAATGAGATGAGATAAAAAGAGAAATGAAAGAGGAAGGAAATAAGAAAAGGGACAAGTGGTATAACGGGGTCGTACTCTCACAGAGGAGGAGTGAGGAGCACGGCGCAGCCGGCCCTCGACGCAAGGGGTGAACGGCGGCGCAGGCGAGGGAGGCTGGGTAGGAAGCGACGCAGGGAGACCTCGAATGAGGCCGTGCTGAGACATGTAACGCAGACGCGGGAGTGCGGAAAGACCCAGACAGTGGTGCCACAGAAGCGACGGGTGGGTGAGCGACCGACACGAGCAAGCTGCAGTGACCTGGGTAGACGCAGGGCCCAGGGAGGACGTGCCCACTGGAGGGGAAGCAGTGTCCAGCGTAAAGAGGCCAGACTCCGGGTCCCAGGGGAATATCGCAAGGGGGGAACCTGAGGCGGCATCGGTACAGACAGGGTACCGCTCGTGACCAGGAAACGTAGTGGTGACGCCGAGGTCCTAAAGACAGCCGATACCAAATAAGTTCCTGGAGAACAAGCGGATATGCCGGCCTGTAAGGGAACCCGAGGGGATCGGTGGACAGGGAAGGGTAGTGTAGCTGCGAGCAATGACAGGACCAAAAATTGGGTCTGCTAGCACGAGAGCAGCAGGCGTGGTTGCGGAAGAAGCAGGCAGCCGCACAAGAGTCAAGTGTGAAGGACAGCGAAGCAGTAGCGGCAGACGTAAGAGGAGCGAGGGTGGAGCCTAGTCTAGACAAAGCAAGCGGTCCTCCGCCTGACGCAACAGGGATGTCTTTACTACACAAAGGTGCTACGCCTAAGCTAGAGAACACATGGTAATAAGATCCGGACACACTAGAAGCGTCAGCATACAGAGAATGCAAGTCAGAACTAATATGATCCATGTCTTGTAAAAAAATCGGCACACCGTGGTGCAGCAGACTGGGCCAGTCAGGGAGGTGTGGGGCCGGGCCGAAGCGGCGACGAAAGAGGTCGTCGAGGTGGCGGAAGTAGCGGGTGGTCGGGTGCGGGCAGCGGCACACAATGCCACGGAGTGGCCCGGTCTGGAGCTGGTACTGGCAGCCCACAACACCGAAGCCACTAGTAGACGCTGAGCTACGAGGACCGCCGCCGCAGACACCACCTCCAGGGGGCTCCTGGCCACCCCGGCGGGAGGCGAGCCTACGGCTGCTGCTGCTGGTGCTGCTGCTGGTGCTGCTGCTATTGCTGCTGTGGCTGCTGCTGCTGCTGCTGCTGCTCCTACACACCTGCCCCGGCCCCCTCGTCAGAACCACTGTCGCTGCCACCACCATCACGCCCTCCCTTGGGGCCGCGACGGCCCCGACGCTGTCGCTGCTGCTGCAGGAAGGCCGCCGCTGCGGTCTCAGTGGCACGAGCAGCCGTAGCAGCCGCATCGGTAACGTCGGTGTACGTGCACTGGGAGGGAGCACTGCCCTGAAAGATAGGGACTGCCACAACACCGCTCGACTGAGCGATAGTGTGCTTCCGAGTCTCTATTTCAGAAAGGGCAGCGACAAAACTGGTCAGGGTGAGGTCACCAGGGTGCTGGCATTTAAGTGGTCGCGGGCAGTGACTAAGCGGTCAGGCAGGCGCATGGCAATAAGGTACAGGGTAGCGCAGAACGGCGGGGGGAAGGCAGTGAGCTTGGCAGTAGTGCTAGCAGCGCAGTAGATAGTCTCTAGTGCACGGAGGTGACTGGCGAGATTAGCGACAGTGGGGAAAGTAGAGAGATCGGGGAAGAGCATTGGGAGGATCAAGCGTCCAACTGAGGCGGAGGCAGGCGTGGGGTAGCGTGCAACTACTGCATCTAAGAAGTCTTTGGCGTTCGCTACAGCAGTGAAACGCGGGCGCTCGGAAAGGGGAAGCACATGACTAATGGCAAGCTGCGCTACAGCATCGCGAGAATCCTAGACAGCGCGAGCAAGTGCAGCAGCAGTGAAGGCCTCACTCTCAGCAGTGGTGGGGTCAGCAGAGAAGGGATCAGGCGCGGAGGGGTGGGGAAGCAAGCCATCAACATGCATATCCAGGGAGTGCCCATCCTGGCGCTGACTTGTGAGGTGCCGGCGAAGATCGACAAGCCAGGCGGCGAAGTCGATCGCGTGCCCCTCCGCGAGGGGCCGGCTAGGCGCGAGGGCCGAGCGACGGCGCGAGGGGCCGACTACGGCGCGGGTGAGGGCCGGCTGGGCGGGAGGGGCCGACTGGGCACGAAGGGCCGGCGAGGCGCGAGGGACCGGCTGGGCGCGGGGGGTCGGTGACGGCGCGAGGGGCCGGCTTGGGCACGAGGGAGGGCCGGCTGGGCGCAGGGGGGCCGGCTACGGCGCGAGGGGCCGGCAGGGCGCGAGGGGCCAGCGACGGCGCGAGGGGCTGGCTACGGCGCGAGGAGCCGGCTAGGGCGCGAGGGAGGGCCGGCTAGGTGCGAAGGGGCCGACTAGGCGTGAGGGGCCGGCGACGGTGCGTGGAGCCGGCTAGGGCGCGAGGGAGGGCCGGTTAGGTGCGAGGTGGGGCCGGCTAGGGCGCGGTAGGGGCGGGCGAGGCGCGGTAGGCTAGGGTGTGGGGCGGAAGCGGGCTGGGGGGGCGGACCTAACCTACTCATGATACCATGTTAGAATACTAGAATAAATGAAACAAGAGAGAACAAGCAAGATCTAGGGTTCAGTTGTACTCTCTGAGAATATACACCCAATCTAGCCTATAACTTCTACATGCAAATGTATGTATAAGTTGACACCCTTGTATGATCTCAGAGAATCAAAACAATTTCCTCTCATCAATTACATCTGTTGGCTTCCTTCATAATAGAAGCACGATCCCGCTCGAAATATAGGAAGCCGACAGCCATGAGCATCGAATTGCATAGTTCACCAACACTACGCCAAGTCAAGGTGCTTCAACTCTCTGTCTCTAAAAACCCTATCTACGACGTCTACAGGAAGTGCGTAAGCTGGGTCTACTGGCTTGAGATTGGGGTACTCCAACAAGCTCAGGCCTGTTGTAGGAGGAGAGGAGGGGAGGAGGGGAGGAGGGGAGGAGGGGAGGGGAGGAGGGGGGGAGGAGGGGAGAGCGGACAGACAGGGCACATATATTATGCTAGCATCAAGGATTCAAGGTAGGTGTAAGCTGGCTCTACTGTCTTGAGATTGGGGCACTCCAACAGGCTCAGGCCTGTTGTAGGGAGGGGGGAGCAATGCACAGGGGAGGAGAAATGCACAGGGGAGGAGCAATGCACAGGGGAGGAGCAATGCACAGGGGAGGAGCAATGCACAGGGGAGGAGCAATGCACAGGGGAGGAGCAATGCACAGGGGAGGAGCAATGCACAGGGGAGGAGCAATGCACAGGGGAGGAGCAATGCACAGGGGAGGAGCAATGCACAGGGGAGGAGCAATGCACAGGGAATGGGCGGAGGGTCTAAGAGAGTGTTCCTACACCTCTCATCGGACATGGTACCCCTTATAAGACGTGCGAGAAACTGTACAGTGCAATTCTGACGTGAGTTTTTTAGTGCGGTTTAGAACGGTGCGCCACGAGTTTGAAATGAGGTTTATCTGATAGGGGGTCCTAGGAACACGCTCTAGGGCACATAACATGTGAAAGACATCGAAAGACATTCTATAACTACTCACCAGCGATGCCAAAGAACGTGTGAAAAACATCCACCATGTCATTGGGACGATCAGAGATGCCCCCTCTCTCCTCATCCTGCATGCATGGAGGCATGCACGGGTAAAAGAGGTGGAGAATCAAGGAGTGAAAGGGAAGACATCCCCCATGTCATTGGGACGGTCAGAGATGCCCCCTCTCTCCTCATCCTGCATGCATGGAGGCATGCACGGGTAAAAGAGGTGGAGAATCAAGGAGTGAAAGGGAAGACATCCCCCATGTCAATAGGACGGTCAGAGATGCCCCCTCTCTCCTCATCCTGTGTGCACCGGGGCATGCATGGGTCAAACAGACAGGCAGAGAGTCAGCGGTGCATGGGCAGAGAGGGAAGGAGAATGGAGGGAAAAAAAACATCCACCATGTCATTAGGACGGTCAGAGATGCCCCCTCTCTCTCTCCTCATCCTCTGTGCATGCAGGGGTAGGTGGGTGGGTAAATGCAGCAGATTCGTGCACACACACATGGCCAAACGCCAAGGATTCATCATGGTGGAGATGCCCTCTCTCCTCATATTGTGTGCATGCAGGGTAGCTTAATGCACCGGATATGTGCACACATGGGCCAAATGTCAAGGATTCGTCATGGTGGAAACTCGTCACAGCGGCAAACATGCGAGATCACCTGGCAGTGTTGCAATCACCTGGCACTGTAGAATGAAGTGCTTGAGCTTCTCTGCACTAATCCAATGCACTCTGTCGATGAGCACAAGGCTGGAGAGCACCCACCAGGAGTAGCACACCTGAGAGGAGAGCGGAAAGAAGATGAGAGATGACAAGTGGCAGCAAGGCGTGAGGACCTCAGCGGATGAAGAGAGGTCCTTAGGCGCCATGCACTCTCTGCACTCTCTGCACTCTCTGCACTCTCTGCACTCTCTGCACTCTCTGCACTCTCTGCACTCTGTGCACTCGGTCAATGAGCACCAGGCAGGACAGCACCCACCAGGATTGAGCAAGAGAAAAGAGTTCACAAAAAATCGCTTAATAGGCTGGACCGGAGGATGAGAGCATGGCAGAGTTAGACCAGCTGGCCTGCCACCTGCAGGAGATGGGAAGACTCGAGAGTGTCCGTGTGTGACGACCCACCACGAGCAACAGTGGAAGGAAGCCTGGACACGCACATCTGGTAGCTCCTCTGGTCGCCCCTTTGAGCCCCCTTGCTGGCCCCTGGCGCGCGTACATCCACCACCACCCCAGGAGGTAAGACGCGTCACGAGTATCCGAATACTCACAACTCTACTACTCGACATAACAAAACACACAACTTGGAGGTTCTCCGGCCAGCCGTTGAGGCCCCCTGCTGGCACCTGGCGCTTGCACAGCCACCACCACCCCAGGAGGTAAGAAGTGTCAAGAGTATCCGAATACTCTCAACTGCCAGACATCTCAACGCTCACATCTAGTGTGAGCGTTGCCAGCAGGCCGGCTCAATGTCCGAATACTCTCAATGGTCAGCAGCTTCTCTGACTGGCCATTGAGCCGCCCTGCTGGCACCAATGAGAGCACTGGCTCCCAGCAACTCGACATTGCACGAACAAACACACGTGCTTATGCCTGGTAGCTCCTCTGGTCGTCCATTGAACCCCCCCCTGCTGGCACTTGGCGCTCGCAATCTGAAAGCCAACATTGCTCGCATAAGGAGACCCAACACGCTCAAACAAAGCATGGAGCCCAAAACGCACTCACATCTGGGAGCTTCTCTGGCCGGCCATTGAGCCCCCCTGCTGGCACCTGGCGCTCCGTGTGTTATGAGTCTATTTTTGAGTCGACTTAAAAATAGACTCATAACACTCCAACACACACAAACAAAGCCTGGGGCCCAAAACACACTCACGTCTGGTAGTTTCTCTGGCCGGCCGTTGAGCCCCCCTGCTGGCACCTGGCGCTCGCACAGCCACCACCCCAGGAGATCCCGATCCACCAATGAGAGCGCGCCAGCTATGGCTAGTGCAGCCACGCAGCAGAAGACTGGATGGAGGGAGGAGGGAGGGGGGAGGGGGGAGCCGGGGAGGTGGTATTAGAGATGGAGAAATGTAAGAGAGGAAGATCAATCCACCAATGAGAGCGTGCCAGCAATGGCTAGTGCAGCCACACAGCAGAAGACTGGGTGGGGGGGGGGGAGAGGTTGGAGGGGGGATGAGAGGGAGTGAATAGGGGAGAAGAAGAATAATGAAGGGAGAGGTGGAGGCGAGGGAGAGGGAAGGAGGGTATGTTTGAGAGCGCTCCACAGAAGCACGGAGGAGAGCTATGGCAGGCGCGATACCACAGCAGAAGACTGGGTGGGGGGGGTAAAGGAGGATTGTGAGGGGAAGAAGGCGACGAGAAAAGTGGATGGGATATTTGAGAGGGAGCCGGCTATAGTGGAAACATTTTCTAGAATTCTCAACAATGAGATTTCTAAAAAATTAGAATTCTCAAAAACGAGAATTCTCAAGAATGAGAATTCTAAAAAATGAGGGGAAGGAGAAGAGAATAGAGGAGGGGGTATTTGAGAGCGAGCCGGCTATTGCTAGTGTTGCCACACACACAGCAGAAGACTGGATGGAGGAGGGAGGGGGTGGAGGGAGGTTAGGGAGGCTGGGAGGGGGTAAGGAGAGGGAGTGACGAGGAGGAGAGTAGAGAACAAGGTTCCTGACAGCTGGCACTGACAATATACATTGATATATAAAAATGAAAGGTCTCTCACTCACTCTGGCCTGCGTGTGACTCGCCGCCCGGGACGGACCCGAATCCGCCGTCAAAGTTCTGACAGCTGGCGATGAATCGGACAGCTGCGGGGAGGTCGATGGCGTGCGTTCGATCCAGGAGGGATAAGCAGGAGATGGCGCAATAGGAAAACCTGTTGGGGGAGGGGTGGTGGGGGGGATGAGGGGAAGGCATGTGAGAGGGTAGATTGGACGGCTGTCGGGAGGTCGATGATAGGCGATCCAGGAGTGATAGGCAGGAGACGGCACTGTAGGAGAAGCTGAAAGGGGTGGGGGGGGGGGGGAGAGAGAGAGTGGAGGATTGAGGGCTGGAAGGACAAGACGGGAGAAGGGGAAGGGAGATGATACAGAAGAAGAAAACTTTCGAGTCAACTCAAGATGAGGGCTGGGAGGTCAATGGCGTGCGAGGGGTCAAGAAGGAGACAGAACAGAAGAAGAAGCTGCGGATGGGGGGACGGAGGCGAGAGGGGGGGGGGGGGTGTGAGGAGGGGAGGGGGGCAGGGAGAGTCTGCTTTTGAGTCGACTCAAAAGGAGACAGAAGAGAAGAAGAAGCTGGGGATGGGGGGACGGAGGCGACAGGAGGGGGGGGGTTGAGGAGGGGAGGGGGGCAGGGAGAGGACTCAAGGGGGGACGTGCTGTTACAGTCCCGCCTACTACATTTGAGGCGCCTATTTTCATATGCCACTCACCGTGTGTCCACCTCTCCCCATGCATCTCCGATGAACGACCCGTCTGGTTGTTGCAGGCCCGCAATATCTGCCATAGAAACAACCCACGCCCGTGCAACAGCCACACGCCCGTGCAACAACCCATGCCCGTGCAACAACCACCCGCCCGTCAATGCGCCGCCGAGTCGATTTAAGGACTACCACAGAAATGCGTTTTTGAAAATAATGGCAAAAGAAAGGGTAAGCAAGCGAGGGACTGACATGTGGCAATGCGGTCGGCATCGACGGCGTCCATTTTGTCCAATAGCGCAAGTATCTGGACGGCGCTGAGCGTGTACAGGAGATGCGAGTCGTGGCCAATGCTGCCGCCAAACCCGCCTGAAAATAGGAGTTGGGAAAGGAGGGAGCATGTGGAGGAAGAATGGGTGAGGAGGATCACAGGTTCAGTAGAATGGCTGCGTCAGTAGCGCAAGTATTTGGACGGCACTGAGCATGTAGAGCAGAAGATGCGAGTCGTGACCAATGCTGCCGCAAAGCCCATCTGAGGGAAGGAGGGGGGATGCAACAGGAAGTTGAGGGAGGGATCTGGAGGGTACTGAGGGTGTGTAGAGCAGAGCAGATAGGAATCGTGACCAATGCTGCCGCCAAACCCACGTGAGGGAAGGAAGAGAGATACAACAGCAAGGTGTGGGAGGGAGAACAACCAATTTGACCAGAAGGGCGAGGATCTGGACGGCACTGATGGTGTAGTGTAGTGTAGGGCACCATGCCAGGGTTGTGCATCTCTCCCAGCCTTCCCACGAGGTCCATGGCTGTCAGGCCCCAGTAGCCCTCCCCCCCCCCCCCCTTCCCTTCACCGCCCCCTTCCCCGCCCCTTTCCCCCCACCCACACAGCTTGTCGCCGTCTGGCTGCTGGCAGGTGAGGATCCAGGGTGCCATGCCTGCCAGAGTTGTGCATCTCTGTCAATCTTCCCATGAGGTCCATGGCTGTCAGGCCCAAGTAGGCTCCGCTCATTCTCAGATGCTCCGTTGCCCCAGTAGGCTCTGTCTCACACTCACTCACTCACTCACTCACTCACACACAAACATACCATCCGGCTGTTGGCAGTTGAGGATCCAGGGCACCATGCCAGGGTTGTGCATCTCCCTTAGTCGTCCCATGAGGTCCATGGCCGTCAGGCCCCAGTAGGCTCCGCTCATTCTCAGATGCTCCGTTGCCACGTACTCGATTCCATCTGTCTTCTGCATGATCAAAATAATGATGTGCACAGTGTTGTAACATTGTTAAGATAATGATGTTGACATTGGTTGTAACAATGCTCCGTTGCCACATACTCGATTCCCTCTGTCTTCTGCTTGATCAACTAATGACAAAAAATCAATGTTAACCTAGTGCAAACACAGAAACAGAAACAGAAACAGAAACAGAAACAGAAACAGAAACAGAAACACGGGGTAAAAAGAGGAGAAAACTGCAGCTCAGGATCTCAGATTCTCAAGGCTGACTAGTAATGCACGGAACGCCCTGCCTCACAGTCTGCACGAGCCCACTCATAGAGGAGCAAGCGGGGTAAGAAGAGGAGAAAAATGCAGCTCAGATTCTCAAGGCTGATTAGTAATGCACGGAACGCCCTGTCTCATATTCTGCACTCATACACCACCCAGAATAACTCAATATAAGAGGAACAAATGCGGTAAGAGGAGCAAAAATCTCCCTGTATCACGTACTTTGTCCAGGTTCTTTATATACTTGGCGTGCTTCACCATCAGCAACCGTCCTCGTGGATTCTCCGGATCAATCTCCTCTTCCTCTTCTTCCTCTTCCTCAACTTCCCCTATCTTCTCCTGGCCTGCAGTAACCCCCGATTCTCCCCGCGGTTTCACTCCAAGCGAAGAAGCCGACACTTCCTCCTCGCTCCCAGCTACTACATTACCGGATGGGCTTCTCTCTCCCTCTGCAGCAGAAGCCTGTTCAAAGTGAGCTGATAACGGTTCAGTGTCAAAAGAAGTCTGTTCAAAGTGAGAGTCACCACCTGCGGATCTCTCGTCACTCCGGATTTCACCGGCTGATCCCTGTTGGACATTCTGGGATTTCCCCGACGGCTCTGCTTGATCGGCGTTTCTATCGCCGTGATCGGCAGCCATGTCGGACCCGCTAATGCGCAGATCAGGTATTACCTTTGCTGCTTGTCAGTACTACGCTGTGCCGAACCAGGAAAAGCCTGCTCGCAGGTTACGTCTTGAGTTTCACACTTCCCCTGATATGTTCTGGCTTGGTAGTGTACTGCGGTACGAACCCCAGAGCTAGCGCGGAGCAGAATCAAAATTTGTTTGGTCATGACGAATGATCCGTGCAAAATGGCCATCTGCGGTTTAGAATGGTTATGAGGTATAATTGAAGTTGCCCCCAGGTACTAATTTCTGCTCTCTTTTTGATGTGTTCCTTTGGCCGAAATTTCGAACAACCAGTATCAGATGTATGATTTCTCACAACAGGAAGAGATGAAGGGTGAAAACAAGGATGATTTCGAACATAGAGTAGTATGCAGTGTGGATTGTAGCAAGTCACGTTATAGAACCTTCACAAAAGCGTACAAGCATCAGGGTTTTCCTCTTCCAAAGCAGACTCTTGATGCGTAGTGCAACCTCCACCTGCTCCACCTCGCTCTTGTGCAATCTGGAGACTCCGTTTCTAGCGACGAACGCCAGTTTCAAGATTCAGCCATAGCTGAATCACTGTTGTCGCGGCCTCTCCGATTCAGCAGCATCAGTCAGTAGATCAGCCAGCAGCCATGGATCCAGATGCGTTGGCCAAGGCGTTCGTGCAGCACTATTACACCACCTTCGACACATCCCGCAATAACCTGTACGCGTTGTACCAGGATCAGTCGATGCTGACGTTCGAGGGTGAGAAATTTCAAGGCGTACAAAACATTCAGAACAAGATCTCCAGCCTGCCGTTCCAGTCCTGCACGCACATCGTCAGCACGGTCGATTGCCAGCCGTCCGGCCCTGGAGGCGGGATGGTCGTGTTTGTCAGCGGGAGCCTGAAACTCGCAGATCAAGAGCATCCACTCAAGTTTAGCCAGGTAGGTCGCCGTATGACCCGGATCTCCTAAGACGAGCGCTCCTGGTCTAAAGCGAACTAGACCAGGAGCGCTCAAGTTCAGCCAGGTAGGTTGGCGAGTAAAACGCATTTTCAACTGACGAGCATTTTTTTCCGCAGTTTCGTCGGTATTAATCTCACTCGACGCGCGTCGTTGGTTTGTTTGTTATCTATTTGCTTGAGCTCCGCTGATCCTCGGTTCGTTCGTTCATTTGTGCAGATGTTTCACTTGATGCCTACGCCAGCTGGTAGCTTCTACGTCTTGAACGACATCTTCCGGCTGAACTATGGTTAAGCTGATTTCCTGGTGTATATTTTTATGGGACAAAGAGGATGCGCTTTTGTACCCAAAATGGTGAATCCGCCACAGACCCAGCCCTAGCGCAGATGGCAGTGCTTTCCTAGTCAAGATGGGTGTACGATGTTGAAACGCCTGTTTCAATTCATAAGGAGACTACTTGGTCTAGTGGCTGGTCACAGGGGCGGTGGAGAGAGGGTGCAGCTACTGGGAGCACCTGATTTGGATGAGGATGTCATACATCAAGAATGGCTGCTGAAGAATTGTATGCAGTTGCTCAGCAAGTACGGTAGTTCACCTGAACAAGATGGTATCTTAAAGCGAGAAGGTAAAATAGTGAAGGCTGGCCCTGTTAGAAGCTAGAATGAATGATTAACACATAGGAGAATAGGGGAGATATATGGTTTGGGTTGTACCCTCTAAGAACATACCCTATCTAGCCTATTATTTCTACATAACAATATACCATGTATAAGTTGACACACCCCTTAGGGTAGATAAGGGGTAGTGCTGAGCAATAAACACGCAGCTCAGGGTGGCACTACTAGTCCAACCTCTGAGGCAGGGGCCCGAAGACCAGTCAGCAAGGGTACAAGCAAGACAAGAGCAAACCAGGGCGGCACTACTAGTCCGACCACTGGAAGAAAAGCCACAAGGCCAGTCTGGAAGGCATAAATGTTGTGAAGGTAGGATAGCTAGGATGCCATGACTATGGCGGCGAGGTTTAGCTAGGAGGTAGACGAGAATGTCGAGAGAGGAGAGGATTTGAACTAGAAGAGAATCAGGTACAAGGGGAGTTATCCTTGTCAACTTATACATATGTTCTATGTAAGTTATAAGCTAGACTAGGTGTGTGCTTCTAGTGAGTACAACCCAACAGGTATATGTTCTAGGTTTCTCTTCCTGGTAACCATTATCTCATTCTAACATGGTATCGAGAAGGTTAGGTCCACCCGCCCGCTTCCGCCCGCGCCCTAGCCTCTCGCCCCTCCCCTACCTACCTAGCCCATCCTGGCCCCGTCGCGCCCCCCTGGCCCCGTAGCGCCCTCCTGGCCCCCGTCGCGCCCTCCAGGCCCCGTAGCGCCCTTCTGGCCCCCGTCGCGCCCTCCCGGCCCTGTAGCGCCCTTCTGGCCCCTGTCGCGCCCCCCCAGGCCCTGTACGGTCCTCCTGGCCCCCACCGCGCCCTCCAGGCCCCGTAGCGCCCTCCTGGCCCCCGTCGCGCCCTCCAGGCCCCGTAGCGCCCTCCTAGCCCCCGTCGCGCCCTCCCGGCCCTGTAGCGCCCTTCTGGCCCCCGTCGCGCCCCCCAGGCCCCGTACGGCCCTCCTGGCCCCCGTCACGCCCTCCAGGCCCCGTAGCGCCCTCCTGGCCCTCGTCGCGCCCTCCAGGCTCCGTAGCGTCCTCCTGGCCCCCGTCGCGCCCTCCAGGCCCCGTAGCGCCCTCCTGGCCCCCCGTCGCGCCCTCGAAGCCCCGTAGTGCCATCCTGGCCCCTGTCACGCCCTCTCGGCCCCTGTCGCGCCCGCTAGGCCCCCGTCGCGCTCGCCTGGCCCCGTCGCGCCTGCCTGGCCCCGTCGCGCCTGCCTGGCCTCATCGCGCCTACCTGGCCGCGCCGCGCCCGCCTGGCCCCGTCGCGCCCGCCTGGCCCCGTCGCGCCCACTTGGCCCCGTCGCGCCTGCCTGGCCCCGCCGCGCCCGCCTGGCCCCGTCGCGCCCGCCTGGCCCCGTCGCGCCCGCCTGGCCCTCTTGCGTCCCGCTGGGCCCCACCGCGCCCGCCCGGCCTGTTGCGTGCGCCGGCCCTTCCTAGCTGGCCCGGTCCCCTTGCTAGTGCCGCCCGGCCCCTCCTAGTGCTGGCCCGGCCCTTCCTAGTGCCGCCCGGCCCTTTCACGCCCGCCAGGCTCCTAGCGCCCGCCCGGCCCCGCTACGCCTCTTCGACTTTCAGCGCCAGCCCGGCCCTTCCTACTGCCCACCCGGACCCTCCTCCTCCCTGCTCGGCCTGCCGTGCAACCTCGGGCCCTGTCTCCTCTGCTCGTCCGCCCTGCGGCGCCTCGCGGCCGCCCTGCTGGAGAGTGCTGCCGCCGTGTCCCTGCGACGCTGTGTTCTTGTGGAGCTGTGCTGCTGTGTCGCTGTGGAGCTGTGTCGCTGACCCTGCATGATGGCTGACTTCGTGCTCCGACAGGACGCTGAGGGCCACGCGATTGACTTCGCCGCCTGGCTCTCCGATCTCCGCCGCCACCTTACAGGTCAGCGCCAGGATGGCCACTCTTTGGTTGTCCATGTCGATGGCTTGCTCCCCCGCCCCCCTGCCCCTGCTCCCCTCCCTGCTGATCCCTCCTCTGATGACCGTGAGGCCTTCTCTACTGCTGCGCTTGCCTGTGCGGTGTGGGACTCCCGCGATGCAGTAGCTCATGTTGCTATTAGTCACGCCCTCCTGGGGTCTGAGCGCTCGCGTTTTGCTACAGTTGATACGGCCAACGCTTATTTGGACGCCGTTATTGCTCGCTATTCCACACCTGCACCCGCTTCTGCCGGCCGCTTGCTCTTCCCGATGCTGTTCCCAGACCTTGCTGCCTTCCCTACTCTCGCAGACTTTGCCACTCGCTTGCGTGCCCTAGAGACCCGCTATCGCACTGCCAGCACTGCTGCCCAGCTCACTGCGCTCCCCCCCCTTCTGCATGACGCTCTATTTTATCACCATGCGCCTGCCGGACCGCCTAGCTAGTGCTCGCGACCACTTCCTTAGCCAGCACCCAGGTGACCTCACTCTGACCGCCTTTGTCGACACCCTCACCGAGATCGAGACTCGCCAGCGCACTATCGCTCAGTCGAGCGGTGCGCCGGCAGTCTCTATCTTTCACGGCTATGCCCCCTCCCAGTGCACGTTTACTGACGTTTCGGCTGCGGTCGCCTCTGCGACCCCCCTTACCGAGACTGCTGCTACGGTCCACCCGCAGCACCGCTCGCGTCGTGGTGGCCGTGGCCGCCAGGGAGGTCGGGGTGGTGGCACTGGGGGTGGTGGGAGTGGTGGTGGTGCGATACCGGATCTTATTACCCTGTGTACTCCAGTTTAGGTGTTGCACCCTTGTGTAGTTTAGCCTCCTCTGCTGCGTTAGGCGTAGGACTGCCTAGTTTGCCTAGCCTAGTCTCTGCACCGGCTCCGTTCCCGGCCTCCCCCACTGCTTCGCTGTCCTTCACTCTCGACTCCGGTGCTTCTGCCTGCTTCTTTCGCGACCGTTCTACGCTCACGCCACTTTCTGCGCCTGCTGTCGTCTCTCTCGCTGACCCCTCTACGGGTCCTGTCATCGCTCGCAGCTCCACTTCCCTTCCCTGTCCAGCAGTTCCCTCGGGCTCCCTTATAGGCCTCCACGTTCCCTCGTTCTCGAGGAACCTGGTTGGTGTCGGCTGTCTCCAGGACCTTGGCGTCACCACTACGTTCCCCGGGCACGAGCGGTTCATTGTCTGTTCTGAGGCTGTCTCAGGTTCCCCCCTTGCGACGTTCCCCCGGGACCCGGTGTCCGGTCTGTTCACCCTAGACACTGCTTCCCCCCTGGTTGGTGCGTCCTCCCAGGCTTGTGTCGGTCCCTCACTCACCCGTCCCTTCTGTGGAACCACTGCTTAGGTCACCCTGCTCTCCCTCGTCTGCGTCACATGTCCCAGCACGGTCTTGTCTTAGGCCTCCCCGCCCTTCCCCCCTCGACTGCGTCACCGTGCACGCCCTGCGTCGAGGGCCGGCTCCGCCGTGCTCCTTACTCCTCCTCGCTGCGGCCTGCTACTGCCCCCCTTCAGACCCTGCACCTGGACGTCTGGGGCCTTGCTCCCGTCCCCGGACCGCGTGGTGAGCGCTACTTCCTTGTGCTCATCGATGATTACACGCGCTACACCACGGTGTTTCCCCTGGAGCGGAAGGCCGACGTGCCCGACGTTCTTCTCCCGTGGGTTGTGGCTGCGCGTCTTCACCGCGGTCTCCCCGTGTTGTGTCTCCACTCTGACCGTGGCGGCGAGTTCGCCTCTGGTCGGCTTGGACAGTTCTGTCGTGCGGAGGGCATCACCCAGTCGTACACCTTGCCGGACTCGCCACAGCAAAATGGGGTTGCTGAGCGCCGCATCGGCTTGGTCATGGAGGTTGCTCGTACCTCCATGATTCATGCCGATGCCCCCCATTTTCTGTGGCCGTTCGCTGTTCGCTATGCTGCTCACCAGCTTAACTTGTGGCCACGCTCCCAGCGGCCGCAGGTTTCGCCGACCCTCCTTTGGACCGGGTCCCCCGGTGACGCGTCTGCGTTCCACGTCTGGGGTTGCCTTGCTCACGTTCGTGCCTCTGGCACGGACAAGCTCACTGCCCGCAGTGTCCCCTGTGTCTTCCTCGGTTTCCCCCTTGACTCGTCTGACTGGCTTTTCTACCACCCGTCGTGTACCGCTTCCTCCACTCTCGTGACGTCACCTTTGACAAGTCTGTCTCCTTCTACCGCCGCTTCCCTCACCGAGGTCTCCTGGTTGCCCCGCCCCTGTTCCTTGCTCCCTCTTCCCCGGTAGCCCCTGCTCCTCTCCCGCCTTGTCCTGCCCCGTCTGGTGTCTCTCACGTTACTCCCCTCCCGTCGGTTGTCCCCGTTGAGGAGTCTGCTGACTCTGGTGGTACCCCCGGCCCGTCCTTGCCGCGTCCCCCTCCCCCGGTGTCTCCGCCCCCACTGTCGCAGTCGCTGACTCCGCCGCAGCCGCCACCGCCGTCGCCGCCGCGGCCGCTGCCGCCGCCACCGCCGCTGTCGCCGCCGCTGCCGACGCCGCTGCTGCCGCCGCCGCGCTTGGCCTCTGGGGGTGCTGGCGTTGAGGAGGGTGTTCGTCCTGCGGCCCCTTGAGGTGCCGCTGGTGTTGGGGGGGGTTCTCGCTCTGGGGGTGTTGGTTCTAGGGGTGCTGCTGTTGAGTGTTCTGCCGGCGGTCGTCCTGCCAGTTCGAGGGATCCGGCCCAGCAGACGCAGCAGCCGCAGCAGCCGTCGCCGCCGGTCTCCGCTCTCCGCCTGCTCGGCCTTCCCTCCCCTGACCGCTTGCCGGTGTCTCCCCCACTGCCTCCTGACTTTCCTGTTTACGTTCCTGTGTTCCTGTCGCCGGACTCGTCTCCGACCCGTCCTCCTCCTCGTTCCCCTCTTGTGTCCCTTCCGCTGTCTCCTGACCCTACACCTCCGTCCCACGTTTGGTCTCGCCGTCCCTCCCGTGCTCGTTCCGTCTCTCCTGTCCTGCGCTCCCACTCTATGTTGCTCCGTTCCCACTCGTCTCGTCCTCCCCTCCTCCCGTCGCCTCCTCCCTCGTCGCTTGCTGTTGCACCTCCTCCGTTGTCTGACTACCTCCGCGCCGCTCGTCCCCTTGTCCCTCGGGTCCTTGCCTCTCTTGTTACCGACCCTTCTGTTCCTGTCTCGCGCCTTGACGCGCTTGTCGCTGCTGTCGCTGACTTCGCCTCTACCCGCCGCCTTGACTACGCTACCGCTCTGGTCTCTGACCCTGCCCGTCCTCCATCCGTCAAGGGTATTCCTGCCCTTGGAAGTGACGTTCTAGAGGACAGGTAGTACGAGCTTGCTTTCCTTTCCGAGGCCGCTCCCCATCTCTGCTCCATGCTGTTAGTCCCTGAGGGTGACCCAGACGCCTTCGACATCCCGACTTCTCACACTTACACTGAGGCCACCTCGGGACCTTGGGCCTCTCAGTGGATAGCTGTCATGGAGCAGGAGATGGCATCTTGGAGGTCCACCGGCACTTACGTCGACGCAGTTCCCCCTGCAAGGTGAACATAGTCGATGGTCGGTGGCTCTTCAAGGTGAAGCGCCCCCCTGGAGAGCCGCCTGTCTTCAAGGCGCGCTACGTGGCCAGAGGTTTCAGTCAGCGAGAGGGGGTTGACTTCTTCCAGACCTTCGCCCCGACCCCGAAGATGACCACTCTTCGGGCGCTGCTACACGTAGCAGCACAGCGCGACTACGAGCTTCACTCCCTCGACTTCTCTACTGCCTTTCTTTAGGGCAGCCTACATGAGCAGGTCTACCTGCGCCGACCATAGAGCTTCACTGGTACCTTCCCCCCTGGGATCCAATGGCTTCTCAAGCGCCCGGTCTACGGCCTGCGTCAGGCTTCATGCGAGTGGCACGACACGCTGCGGGCCACGTTAGCAGACCTGCAGTTCTTTCCATCCTCTGCTGATTCCTCGCTGTTTGTGCGTTCCGGCCAGACTCCATTCTACATCCTTGTCTACGTAGATGACCTGGTCTTCGCTACTGCTAACAGGGACGCACTGGCCTTTGTGAAGGCCGAGCTGCTGAAGAGACACACCTGCACTGACCTTGGAGAGCTGCGTCGCTATCTTGGCCTGCAGATCTCTAGGCACAGAGCAGCACGCACCATCACTCTGACACAGGCACACTTGGTGCGTCAGGTCCTTCAGAGGTTCGGTCTTCAGTTCTCCTCCGCACAGCCCATACCTCTACCTGTAGACCATGGGCTCTCCGCCTCTCGTTCCTGAGGAGCCAGTAGAGCCCAGTGGCCCCTACGCAGAGCTGGTGGGCTGCCTCATGTACCTGATGACTTGCACTCGCCCAGATCTCGCATACCCCCTCAGCATCCTGGCTCGCTTTGTGGCTACAGGCAGACACCGACCTCAGCACTGGGTATGCCGCTAAGAGGGTTTTGCGTTATCTTGCAAGTACATCGGGCATGGGGTTAGTGCTAGGAGGACGCAGGCCAGTGGTTCTCACTGGGCACACATACGCTTCTTGGGCAGACGACTCAGAGACGCTCCGGTCGTTTCAGGGCTACTGTTTTAGTCTTGGTTCGGGTGCTATCTCTTGGAGATCCACTCGCTCGTCGTCTGTTGTTCATTTGAGCTGTGAGGCTGAGATCTACGCCGGTGCCATGGCGGCACAGGAGCTCCGCTGGCTTACCTTCTTGCTCACAGACTTAGGTGAGCGGCCTAGCTCTGCCCGGGTCCTGGACGCTGACAACAGGGCCATTTTTCTCCTGTGTCAGGAGCCTTGGCTTGAGGGCAGAGCGAAGCATATCCAGTTGCGGTACGTCCTCCTGCGCGAGCTACAGCAGCGTCGCCACGCCCGCGTAGTTCACTTGGCCTCGGTGCCAACACAGCTGATATCTTTACTAAGGCGCTTGCGCCTAAAGATCATCAGCGGCACTGTGTACAGCTTGGTCTTGTTCCTGTACTTCTCATTGTTAGGACCCTGATTGTGTACTCTCTACTATTTATATCTGTCTGACTGGCCTTGTGGCCTTACCTCCAGTGGCTGGACTAGTAGTGCCGCCCTGGCTTGCTTTAGTCTTGTTGTACTCTTGCTGACTGGTCTCCGGACCCCTATCTCAGTGGTTGGACTAGTAGTGCCACCCTGAGCTGTGTGCTTCTTGGCTTTG